>JAGJRO010001734.1:0-480402 GCA_022832285.1 Lepidurus apus apus
CCATTCAAACTTAAAAGCCCACAAGGTGGTTTATTTTGGTTTGTTTTTCAGGTTACTTTGGTTTGCTGACTCGGAAAAAATCTGGCAACCCTGGTGCGCATAGTAAACGAATAGCTTGACGGTAAACAAACCGGCGTCTTTTAAAATATCTATGAAAATCTTGTATTTTTAAAGTCATCCACGAGTAAAACATGTCGATTGGTGTCCCAATTAAAGTTCTGCATGAAGCAGAAGGGCATACAGTGACCTGCGAGACCAATACGGGAGAAATTTACCGTGGAAAGTTGGTGGAAGCTGAAGATAATATGAATTGCCAAATGACAAACATTACAGTTACTTATCGTGATGGAAGAGTAGCTCAGCTGGAAAACGTCTATATTCGTGGCTCAAAAATAAGGTTCCTTATACTTCCTGACATGCTCAAAAATGCTCCTATGTTTAAACGACAAGGGCAAAAAACAGGAGCTTCTGCGGCGTCTGGACGTGGAAAGTCGGCTATCTTGCGTGCCCAAGGTAACTCATTTTGACAATTCAGGAAATAATAATTAATTCTTGTGACATTTAGCTGCCAGAGGAAGAGGACGTGGGACACCAGGCCGTGGCGGCAGAGGATTTGTACCTGGTGGACCTGGAGGTCCAGGCCGAGGACGTGCTGCCCCTTAGATTAAACACAAGCAAACTGCTCCATTTCTGTCTAATACACCATTGTCCCTTCTTTCGTATTTACCGTTTCTTCCAGAAATACATTCAACATAACTTTCAAGCAAAGTCAGCAACAGCATAATCCTAATAAAGTACGACTACCATCATGAGCTTGTTATGAGTATAACAAGCCACTTAGTCCAAGTACGGAGAGGCTTACTAATACTGTTCTGACAAAGTCAGTTTTCAGTATGCAAAGCGAAAATTACTTCGCCAAAAATTTCAAACCCCTCTAATTGGCGGGTTGTTTCATTAAACCACACCCTTTGTTTGGCGCCGTCGTCGCAAATTGCTCAGTTTGTATTCATCGAGTACCACATTTCTGTCACGTATATTGTAAACTCGAACACCTGGCTTGGTAGGATGAGTTTAAATAACGTGTTCAAGGCAGAAAATGTAGGTCAATATGTAAAAGACACCACAGAAAAATTGGATGTTATTGCCAAAATGTTGGGTTGGAATGACGATGTTGGAAATCAGCAAACTAATGAGGTTTTAACATTTATTTGTTTCATTTCTTGAAATTTGAGCTAGATCTAGAATATCATCTTAGTTTATTACATGCCCAAGGAATCCGTCGCACCGTTTCAAGCCTGGGAACCTCGATCGGCATATCCTGAAATGCTCAGATGCTTTAGCCGCTCAGGATTTGCCACCCGTCCATGAACGTTTGGAAGCTTATGAGCATACAGTACTTGGATTTGAAACACCATCGTTTCAATCCACCTTGCCACAGTAAAAATGTTAGAATTTTTAAAAAATCTTCTAACAAGCTCCCGTGGTTTCTAGGCGGACGCTAGAACCAGGAAACCCTACTACCGATATCAATAGAAAGGACAAATTATCGAAAGACCCGAAAAGAAAACCACGAAGTATTTATACGGGCAGTAAAAGTTATTATGAAATTGTCAGAGGAAATATTGAGAATATGGCATCCATTGACCCAAAGTAGATGTACGCCACTTGAACAGTGTTAGAAGAAACATGGTTGTATTTTTATGGCATAAAGTTCATTTCGATACGAGATTGGCTCTTTTACACAGTCTAGCCAGTAATCCAGAAAGCTGCAACAAGGAAGTTAGGCCTTGCACTGCTCTCAAGTGACTAATACCAATCTCCTACATTAAATTTAATATTATTTCCGTGGTTTATAATTTATTGTCGCTACTTGAATGAACTCGAGCTTGAGGGCTTCTGGAAGAGCATTGTGACTTTTACACACACGAAACACGTTACTTATTATATCTTCTGTTGCATATCCAAGTTTAAATAAATGGGACATAACCTAAGATAGTTAAATAAAAGAGAAAATTTAGATCAATTTAAAAAGGGTTTAAATGAACTAATTACCTTATAGGCTTCATCAATTCTTCCATGCTGACAGTGTTCAAGCATATCTTTAATTAACATGGGATGAGGTTCATCGCATACCTATAACAAGTTGGAAAGTCGAGGCATGGTAACTTTTTAAGAATCTTTACTTTAAAAACGTTATCGCTGTTAACGTGTCCAAAGCCTTGCCACGTGGATTGTAAGTTATTCAAAGCTTGACGCATGTCTCCTTGAGCAGTAAAAACAACGGCTTCCAATCCATCATCCGTGTAGCTTACCTAAAAATATATCGCGTAAAACATAACTTATCTGATATGTGAGTTACATTTTCTTTCTGGCAAACGGCTAGGAGCTTAGCTAACACCTGCGCGTCAGTTAAGCGAGTAAAACGAATCATAGCACAACGAGACTGGATAGGCTCGATAATTTTCTCGCTTTGATTGCATGCCAAAGCGAAGCGAGTGGTAGCGGTGTAGATTTCCATAGTTCTTCTTAAAGCTTGTTGAGCACCTTCAGTCATACTATCAGCTTCATCCAAGATGACAATTTTCTGTCGGCCAGGCGGGAGGGTGACTTTTTGCTGAGCAAAGAACTTGATTTTGTTACGAACAACATCGATACCGCGCTCATTTGATGCATTAAGCTCCAGAACGGCTTCTCGGAAGGAATGTCCCAATAGAGTGCGCGCTAATGCCAGAACAGTGGTTGTTTTACCTACTCCCGGGGGACCCTACAAAGAACATTTGAATATACTTTGGTAAAATACAATGATATACTGTACTTACTGCCAAAATAATATTAGGAACGTTTCCTTCTCTGGCAAAAACTTCGAGCCGGCTGATTGCTTCTTCATTTCCAACTATATCAGAAAACGTCTGTGGGCGATATTTCTCTATCCTAGTTATAAGGTAAAACTTGTACTATTATTTTTACTCATTGTTAATTAGGAGTTATTATTTTACCATGGGCTGTTGTCGGAAGCCTTGTTATGCCTAATTGCCTGAGTCTGTGACAGCTTTGGAACCCCTTCTGTGATTTGCATGGGTTCCGGTGAATGGACTTCCTCAATTTCCATTATTCCGCGAATAAAGTAATATTAATCTTATTTTCTTTGCTAATTACCAGGGTTTGTACGAAAGCTCTCGTGCTGAAACCAAACACAAGGCAAACATCAGTTTCGCGCTAGGACATGCGGGGTTGCAGTTGAAATAAGATTCAATAATATCTATTTTTTACAACATTATTGAGTAGTAAAAAATTAAAATAAGAGTAAAAGCTTAGGTTTCTTTCAAAAGTACAAATTCCCACACACTTTCTGCAAATTTGGCAACGCTTATGCCAGCTAAAGGAGGAGCCACAGATTTGGCTCAGCTTGTTTCCCCTCCCTGATAACTAGTGTTGTGTTTCTTTTACTTTAGAACTTTTAATTTGGACAATTATTCGAGATAGATTTTTTTTGTAAGTATCTCCTTAATTTAGTTTGTCAGGTTACAAGTTTCATAACTTTATATAGGGCGTTGTTTACGAGCGACTTGATTGCAATGTAATGACTGAAGGAGTGTAATTTCCATGTCCAGCCCAGTTTTACAGAAAAGTTCACCTGGAAGATTACCGGCTTGTTTCAAAGGATATAGGACTGATAACAAGCCGGTGGTATTCGCGATTTGGTTTTCTACCTGAACGGACAAGTGATTTAAGTTTTGATCCCAGCCTTTTTCTAGCTGTAACAAAAGACTGGCAAAGCTCACAGAAAAAGGATCTAGTTCCGGTTCAAGACGTAAACCATGGGGTCCTGCAAATCAAGAACCAAATTTTTACCAGCAGCTTTTGCCTGGACTCTTCTACTGGTCACAACTGCCTTATTCTTCTATTTCCCGTAAGTGCAATCCTTTATCATAACTTTTTCGAATTTTGGGCAATTAACATACCGATGTTGTGCCAACTTTTTTTTCCCTTAACGTAACGAAATGCCGATTGAGTGAGACGTTCAACCTGTGTACTGCTTGTTCCTGATGTTCATTCAATAAGATACCGTTCCTATCTTTGATTCTCAAGTCTCAATTTGCTTTCGGTCGACCTTAATCTAATACCAACCCATGCAGCTTTTTATTTTGTAACCTTATTAATTGCTAGGGTAACAGTTTTTATATCCTGGAGACATTTTGGTTTACAAATATGTAATTAAATTCTCCCTCATATGCTGATGTGTGATTTTTGTTTGTGTTAAGGTGCAAGTACCTGTACGATAGTATAAGCATTGGTATACCTATTTATGAAGGGATCGTCACGCTTTTCGTACTCACCAACTTTTGGTTGGCAACATTCATGGACCCAGGCGTGATCCCCAAAGGTGTGTTTGTTTAGTAAAACAATAATACTCGGAACTTGCTATATACTTATTTTTTGTTTTTTAATAGCCTCTTCCGATGAAGATAAAGAAGATGATTTTCGGGCGCCGCTATACAAGAACGTCGACATCCAAGGCATAACTGTTCGCATGAAATGGTGTATGACATGCCAGTTTTACCGCCCTCCACGTTGTTCTCATTGCTCCGTGTGTAACACGTGCATTGAGACCTTCGATCATCATTGCCCATGGGTTAACAACTGCATCGGCCGTCGCAATTACCGCTACTTCTTCCTTTTCCTCCTCTCTTTATCCCTGCATATGGCTTCCATATTCGTCTTCTCGCTCTTCTACGTCTTAGCCCATAAGGACCGCCTCACGGATGTTGCTACCGTTGTCACGTAAATTTGCAAACTCTGAAAGATATCTCGATCCTAATTTTTTTTAATTTTGATACACAGGACTGTTATCATGGGGGTCATTGTTCTTTTAGCAATACCCATTTTTGGATTAACGGGCTTCCATGTAGTGCTCGTGGCACGAGGCAGAACCACAAACGAACAAGTAACCGGTAAATTTCGTGGCGGATACAATCCCTTTTCCAGAGGTTGCTGCATCAATTGTTGTTACGCGTTGTGCGGACCTCAGTATCCTAGGTATGTTTTTGTCTCGACTCAAATTACGGTCTCCTAATTAGCTTGTCTTGTTTCTTTCACTTGTAGTATTAAAGACCCTAAAAAGTATATAGGTCGGAAACCAAAGCGGTACCAGTTTCCTGTTCTAGCCGGTCCAGAATCTTCTGTGGGGACCAAAACCGGCAACGAAGCATCAGTAAAGCTATATTTAGACTCTGGCAATGGCAACGCCTATCATAAAGTAAATTATTGTGTATAATTAAAGAAATTGTTTGCACAGTTAAATTTTTTTTTCGAAAAACAGGAAGAAGAGGGCATGGAAATGGAGTTGGAACCTTTGGATGTTACTGCCAGTCAGTCACAAGACTGTGAAGCATCACCCCCACCGTTGCTTCTGTTACACCGCCAAGGATCCAAAACCAACTTCTTTTCTCCAAGTGGCGCCAATGACCGGGCTCCTTCTGTACCCATGATGCCTCAAGCCATTTATGAAGATTCCCCTCGACGGCCTCACACCTCCCATTCATTGCGAGGTACGAGAGGGTCTCCTCATCCTCGCCCACGCGCCTCTGATGTTGCCAAAGCGCGGAGCAGGACTCCTGATGCTTTAGGTCACTGCCACGAAGAGTCAACCTACAGTCAGAATCAGAGTTTGAATACCAGTCAAGGAAGCCCCAGTCTGCAGCAAAGACTGAGAGCTATTGGTGGAGTACCCACGCCTTTGGCTTTGTCGGGTGGAGGAATGGGTCGCAACAGTTTGCAGCCTCCAGGTATGCGTTCCTTACGACCTATAGCGCCGTATGTGCTTCAGACACCGCCGTATGCTTATCCTTCGTACAACACAGGCAATATACCCCAAACGCTCTCTAGTTAGATCCCTGCTCATTTGCTTTTATGAACTAGGTTCAGTAATGCCACCCCATGGTCAAGGCCCACCCCCGTACCAACCTGCCCCTGTACATTATCGAAGTTCTGCAGAAGTGCAAGCACAGCATCAAAGACGGTTTGGCTCAGAAGGTATATTAAATTGCTTGACACTGCGTTCTTGAATTCGTATGACGAGTCATTTTTTAAGAATATTTGTTAGGCGAGTTGCTTTGTCCGCACCCAAACGCCGGACCCAATGTTGGCATGTCTGGACATTTGTCGTCAGATAGTCTGCGAGAATTGGCGAGTTCTCCTCACCGAGGGGTGTACAGTTGGAGAGAAAGTGGCAGCCCGACTCCTCCCCCACCAGGCCATGCTACGCAACGTTGGGGAAGTGGGCCGTACAGTAACAGTGGATCAGTTCCCTCTCCGCAAATGCAACGCAAAACATTACCGTCTGCTCAACAGCAGTATAGTCGTACGACACCAGCTGGAGCCGTAACGCATCAATACGCGACCGGCTCGCGACGACCAGTGTCATTTACTCGGGCATTACAAATGTCTGACTCTATAGAATTATCCACACCTCCCGGTCGTAACCACGCTCAAGAGAGTGGCGAGCGAGTTAGTGTCTATGATGTGAATTACGAGATCTCGGTGTAGCTAAAGCTTAGAATGGACTGCGTGGGATAACAGTTTGACGAAAGCGTTACGAAACGGTTTCTTTATTGGCCAAATATAACAAGCAAACATTGTTCTTATTGTGTGTGTGTGCGTCAACACGCACGCCTTTGGGAGTTCTTGAGAAGTGGATGTTCCTTCTGAGCGTCAACAGTCGTGGCTAAGAATAATATTATTTTTTTAGTGTAGCCACCAATCGTTTTATCTCCCAGTTTTTTGAGTGTCACAGTGATTTTTTCGTGGTTTTCGTGGCTTTATTGGAGATCTCGCGTGTGATCGTCTAGCCCCTTCCTTGATTTTTCCCTCCTACGCATACGATATTATTAACATCTATTTCTAAAGTAGTAAGTTATTGAGCAAGTGGACGTGTGTCAGATAAAAATTAAGTAAGCTTGAACGATGTTTGTGTGTTGGCGGTCGAAGGCTAATGGAATGCCGTATTTCATGTTGGTGTCACTACAATCACCTAAACCCTAGCCCATTCACCAACCAAACCCGTGGAGCCCTTTTCTGTAGAGGCTTTTGCCTCAATCAAGGTGTTGTACTTGTGTACGAGATTCCGGGCATGGGTATGGGAACCTTTCCGCAAACATGCCCAAATGTCTCTCTATTTGCCAAATCTCCTGCTAATCACAGCCAGGTTTAAAGGACACGAGCTCATGTTTGTTGTACGATATACAAGGACCACAAGTACAGTGCGATTTGCTCTGCATTTTCCTTATTAGCCTTCTGTATTTCTTTCTAACTCTGACGGAAAGAACGGAATTGTTATCCACGCGTATATCATACATTACCGGAAATTTCTAGTCGTGTGACAGCTAAATCATATCCGAGCGGGAAAGTTAGTTGCGTCCGATCTGCACCAGGAGATGAAAAACGCATAACTCAAAGGAACGTAAATAAAAACATACCAGCCATGAGCATGTTCAGGCATAGTCGTCTGCAAAAAGAAGTGCTAAAACTGTATGGGCAGTGTTTAAGGGCAGCTAAAAGCAAGCCTGGATTTGAGTCTTTAATAAAAGACGAGTTTCGGAAAAACCGGGATATTCCAAAGAGTGAAATATTACGTATTGAGTTTGTGTTACGTCAGGGCTGGAAAAAACTTGCCACTATCAAAGATCCACATGTGGTAGGAATGGGCCATATTCAACAGAAGAAAATTGACAATTAGGTAGTCAATTTCTGTGATCGTTAGTTTCAAACCTAGGAAAATGTCTGTGACAAAATGTGTTAACGTTTGGCAGCTTGGGCCAATGAGGTATTTGCCTGCTTTGCGCATACAGGAAGCGATTGTTAAAAAGATACTGCAGTCCCCGGAAGAACAAAATTTCAACACTCTATTGCTAGTCGAACATTCCCCAGGTAAATTGCTTTACCCTTTTGACTAAAATATCAGAACAACCCTTGCTTTTGTCTTCGTTTTTAAGGTATTTTTCAAGTCTGTGTGGTGTTGTAATAATTATGTTGTTTGACATCTTTTAACGAAAGTTTCATTTCAGTTTATACCATAGGCATACGAACTGCAGGTTACCCGTTGGAAGAAGAAAGTAGGCTACAAAAATTGGGAGCGGAATTTTTTCGTACTAATCGCGGCGGACTAATCACGTTTCATGGGCCAGGCCAATTAGTCGCATACCCTATCCTCAATTTGGCTCATTTCCGCAAGAGCATGAAATGGTACGTCTGCCAGTTGGAGCAAGCCATTATCCGTCTTTGCCGGACTGAATATGGTCTTTCGGCCGCCACTTCTCCCCACACTGGGGTGTGGGTGGGTGATTCTAAACTTTGTGCCCTAGGTAAATGTAATTTTCCTTTGAAATACGGTCTAAGCGAACTTTGTATAACTTAGGTATTCACGGAAGAAAGTTCGTAACTTCTCATGGACTTGCGCTGAATTGCAATGTTGATTTGAACTGGTTTTCGCATATCGTGCCTTGCGGTCTACAGGGAAAGGGAGTGACGTCCGTCAGTCAACAATTAGGCCGCAATGTTGACGTAGAAGCTGTAATCCCGTCTTTTCTGAGCCATTTTCAAGATCAATTTCAAGTCCAGCTCCAAGAAACTAAGCTCGAGTTCCGTAATGAAATACTGGAATTGGCCCAGCCGGGCTGATATATTAGAAAAAGATTGGACATGGCAATGTAGTATGTTTTATAAACCGTATAGTACAAAAAGCCTTTATTCACAAAATCGTTGGTTAAGGTTTTCGAGGCGTAGTTCTTTCGCGCCTCGAAAAGTTGTCTAACCACTAAGCAGTCACGCCAAAAAGTGCAGTTCGTTGGGTAGGACTCACTATTTAGAACAAGGAGGCGACCTAGCGTTCACTCTATTTTTTTCACTCGGTGTCATGAGATAAATAAATGTTGCTAACTTTACGGCGAAATGCAGTGTTATACAAATAATTTTGTATATTGGGTTCTCCTAAACAAATTGAAAAAGATATTAACTGTAATAATTATCATACGGTAATTTATAATGACTTTTAATTCTTAACTTATATCAAGTTTAACTTTAAAAATATCAATTTTTCAGGTACATTTGTACTACAAGCCAGGCGTTACGGAAATATATCGCTTTAAACAACAGTAATACGCTTATGCAATAAAACGAAGTCTTAAGTAAAAGGCGAAATCAATACATGTACAGGAACTGGTATTCATTGTGACACCCAGCCAGAATAAAGGTCACGCATGCTACTATAGAAGCACCCCCAATTATATAGGATAAACTGTTATTCCTCTTGCGTGTTACTGGCCTTTAAGAACGGTCAAGTGGCGCGGGTACTAGCCGCTTTTAATTCGCATGCCAGTTTATACCTTAATGTTTGTTCATCGCAATGCAAATGACCGAGAAGGACACCGATCCATTACCGCGCACGAAAGCATAATTCCTCGCAATCGAAATAGCTCTGCCTCGAACAAGCAAGTTCGAAACGCCACAATAGGTGGTAGGTAGACTGCTGGTCTGCGTTGAGTTTCCTCTCCCGAGTTCCCGAACCTTAGCAAGTTGCCGCAGGGGGTCTGAGCATAAAGGACTGTCTCGCGCCGGGGTTTTGCCGATGCAGCGTGAATTAGTTGGTATCCTTGGGTAGGCTGCGTCAGTTTCGTAGTAAGTTTGTTATGCTGCTGCTTGCTAGACGCTAGACGTTTCCTCACGAAGGCATCAGTTTGTGTCGGATTACACTGCGGGCTGAGGTCCGGTGGTCACGACGGGTGCTTCATTATTACGTTTTACGTTTCGCTATTCGGATTTACAGTGCTTCGGGAATAAGGGTTACCCTTGTGTGCTAGAAGGATCTAGTAGTATCTTACGTGGTGAATATTGTGCTAATCAAGTGTCCAATACTCTAAGGACTTTTTAATGAGGATTGTTGATGTTGCTAGTGCAAACTAGTCGGGTGGGTGCATCGTGAATGTTAAGCAAGAAAGTCATGGGCATCTCTGGATGTTTGCCGCCCTTGCAAACATGAATAACGCCACAGTGCAGGAATTTATGCAAGGACCTTTGGTCGCTTGGGTACGTAGCGTGTCCACTGCTTTGTAACGAAGAAGATGCATGGGCATTGACTTATCGAACCAACTCCCGCATTCCGCTGGTGCGGTATGAGTGTTGGGTTTCCCTTGCCATCTTGAACTTGGGAGGGAGAAGAGGTGCCAAGTTGCGGGTTTCACAAGTTGCGGATAAAATGCACTATGCCAGGTTGTCATGACAGGGTTGTCGAGTTGATAGGTAGCATTTTTCTCCCGAGGTACTATATCTGGGTAGGATGACAGGGCATTCTCGTTTTTAGTTCGTGGGAAGTTGCTTGGGAAAGCTAAGTATTGATTGAGACCCGACAGCCTCACAACTATATTGATCCATACCATCACCTTGGGTTTGTCGTGCTGCAGCATGACATGTAAATGAAGGAAACTTTTCTGTAAGGAGTAATTTTTTGCACGTACAACAAGTGTAGCGATCAAAGACAAGATTTTGGTGCATTTTAACGATCGTTGTAATGCCCTTTTGAGCACTGAGACTGCGCCCTGCCATGTAAAACGCACCGAAAAACCTAAAGTCAAAGCTGTTATCTGTAACTGCATACCGACCATCACCGGCTAGCGTGTCATTTTTTTTTTTGCAGAGTCCGCACCAGGGCCTTCAACGATTGTTCAGCGTTGTGAAACTACACCAGGTTGTCTTCGAGACCCGATTTTAGCTAGAAACCGGTTTTCATTATTAGCGCGATAAGTGAACTAAAAGGCCTGGGAACGTTTGGAAAGCGAAAGTTGTGAACTTCAACTTGGCATCGTTCACACCAATTTTTCCTTATTCATGTTTGTTTTAGTTGCATTCTTTTTAAAATCACTAGACTTTCCGGAAAGTTGTAACAAATAACGGTGCATCAGATTTTTATATCAGTGGAAAAACTTCAGTGGAAAAACTGCCTAGTCCTGTTGTTGGTTATAGGCAAGGGAATTTTAATCCGTAGCGTTTGCGAGATCTCCAACTCACTTAATTGGTTTTCTTTCCCCAGATTCGGCGCTTTAAAGAGGAACCTGGATCGTCGCCAGTAGATTTGGTGCAGCTTACGGACGGAGTTTTTCTCGATGAAGTGTTATCGCACATGTGAGTCTCGGCTTTAGTTCTTAATGAGCCCTTCCCAATTTGATTTAATTTGTCTTTGTTGATCTCCCAAAAAAATCTGCCAACGTGCTTGTCCACTGTTTGTCTTCTTTGCAAGTGGGGGTATATTCTGCTTTACGTGACAAATGACGCTGTCTGCGTATGAACAAGTACGCTGCAGGCCTTAGTTAATGGCTGCAGAGACCGGAAACAAGGCTTATTATAAAAACATGGTTCTTGGTCTGATGAACAGCCAAGCGGACATCCGCATTTCTTGGACGTTCAACTGATTCAGAAAAAATAGACTTGAAAAGCGCAAATCAGCGTTGGAGACTCCTTGCGTTTCTCCAAAGCACCGATTTCTCGCGAAGAGAACTATCAAAAGAGAGATTTCCGGTCCTCAGAGAGAAACCTGGAGCAAACGCATCGCTAGCAGGTCATAAAAAAGGTGCACGAAAAGTATACTAGTCATTTCCTCCAAACTGTACTGATTTCTCCCATTCTCATCAGCTGGATCCGGTAGAATTCGCAGCCTCAGCTTTGTCCTTTTTATCTGGTAATTTTTTACTTAAACTCAACTGAGATGCTATTAACACTGTAGTCAGGACCTTCCTCTTTTATATTTCAAACAAACCATGGATTTCGTGCGGATTGTAAGCCACAACTAAGCCTTGAAGAATACGCAATTGTCTTTTTATCTCATTCCCACTTGGACCTTTTACGAGAATGCTGTCACACCGAGAGAATTGCCAAGCACCAGGACAGTTCCAACTTTAAATGTCCATACATTCTTCGAAAGATATAATAATAGTAAATGACCCAGCCATAGTGTTAGGGGACAGCAACTTCAGGGGTGGGAGATAGAATGACATACCAGTACCATAAGTTTTGGGCCTGGTCTGTTAGACGCGAGTACCTTTTTCAGGAGGCTGTATTGTAAAATGAAGCGTCTATATAGTAGCACTCTAAGTGGAGGGGGGATAACCACTTGCCCGCTTTTTAGGAGGAAATAACAAAACTTCGCGCTTGAGTTGTGGCGTTTGTAGTTTGCAGGGGAAAAGCTCTCCTTTTGAAATAAGAGAACAGGGACCTCCAGAAAGGAAAAAATAAAATAAAAAATAAGCCAATGCCTTGTTGTCTGTTATTCTTGCTGGGCTTGGCTAGCTTTTGTAGGAGCAGAAGTTGCCCCAGACCGCGCACCGCGTCTTCCTTAAGTTGCTCAAGGCATTTCCGGTCTTTACCTTTGGGCTAACCAAAGAACGTCCTATGGTAAACCGACGTTTTAGCCCCTACTTACACCTAAGTAAGGAAATTTCGAAGGTACACTTTCAATTTAGCATCGGTTCGTGCTTACCCATGAGAAACTGAGCCGAAGCTCTGGAAAACACACCCAATGAATTGCTTTCAAGCCGATACCCTGCCTCTGAAATGTAAAAAAAAAAAAAAAATCCCAGTGGATTAAAAGCTTGACTTTCAGGCCACCCGTAGTTACAGTATCAAGGCTTTTTCTGTGCCGACAAGCCTGTATCAGCTACTTTTTTTTTCTCCCTTGATCTCCCTATTTGGGCTGCATAATCAAGTAGCACCTCTGAGTCTATAAAAGGTCTGTCTGGGGACGTTATAGGGCCTGACGCGACCGTTTGCCAATTAACCCTTTATTCACCGTGCGAATTAAAATTGGCGACTTTCCAGAAGGCAGTTTGCACCTCCAAATGTGGCACATGTACTGCAATTGCCATTTCCTAGATTTATGGTTTTCATTACTGCCATTAACCAGCGTCTTCATCGCATGTAACGTGATATCGGTCGGTGTTTTTTCTTTGTCCTAAATAGTCTCAGCCTGCAATCCCACTTTTAACATACTCAGCCCAACACGAAAGGAAGTACAGTTTATGCACGACGGCCCACCTGCTCCTCCAAAAGCTTTGGCCTTGCATGTCATTGTCAGTCATTGAGAAGGAGAGTGGGCTTCACTGGGCCACACATTCATGACGTCAAACAGGATAACCTGCCACTATGAAAAATGAAAGTTCTCCTCAATCGTTCTCCGCATGTCGTGCTTTGTTTTGCTCTTCCAGCGAAATTCAACCCGTACATCCTACCCCGGTTTACAACAAGAAGGAAAGAAAAAAGAAAGCTCGAGACAGTCATTAGAAGGTTCTTCTGGAATAGGTAATTCATGAGCAGATTTCCGGTTAGTCATCTCTTCCAGGTAATAAACCTAGCAAGCTCGACACTATATTTTTCTTCTGACATGGTAAACAAAGAAAAGGTTGCGGCTGTAAAGTTATTAGACTGCAATAGTTGAGATATTTTTTTTAGCTAGAAATCTTATTTTAGAAAAAGAAAACAGGCGACTTATAGGCATAGGCATGGATGAAGTCAGGCTGTTGTGTTTACGTCCATGGGGACAACAAGATTTTTGTAAGTAATGCTTTATTCAAAGGAAGCCGTGCAGAATTGGAGAAACACGAAATGCCTTGTTCGTGGAAATTTGTCCACGCCCAACATTTTAGGTTTTACCGGATTCTCTGTTTGCTAGTTTCACCTGCTTTTACATTTGCTTAGAAAGGCGGTGAGTATGCAATTTGTCTCGGCTTTCTGTCCTTTATCCATTCATCACAGCACTTGCTGGCTCTCTCGGTTGTGAACTTGAACGTCGAATGGCAAAAGGCGTCTTAGCCACGTTCATTTTTTCCCCACCGAGGAAGTGCAAGGAAGCACAAAAAGACACGTTTTCTGGCCAGCTTAGTAACGGGTCAATAGGTCTGCTGATTGTGAACCTTTTCGTTAAAGCCAAGAATGCTGTCAACATCGTATGCTTGTGCGCAAAAATGTAGAAACCTCATTTCAGAAGAGTTTCCCGGGTTTCCAAGCCTGACAAGATCCCAAGCTAGTGGGAAAATCTGTCTAGAGTATCAAGTCTAAGTCTATATAAAATCTATAAAAGTTTGGACTAAGCTAGCAAAGAATTTCAAATCAGGATTTTTTTTTCGCCCTGGCCAATACGCTTATATGATATCCAAGCCGGCCGAGTCGATAAAACGCAGCCATGTTGCTTTGAACAATGAAATGCATGTGGGAAAAAGGACGTGTGTTTCTTTTCTTGGGAAAAAGTGGAAAAGGAAAGGAAAAAATGTGGCAAGCGCACTCCAAGGGGCGGGAATTGCGCTTGGGCCATTGATTAGTAGCTATCAACTTTTGCTTACACAAAATACGAAACCCTTGGTTCTTTGACTGCCAGAACATGGCCAGAACGCCAACTATTCCCGCAAGCATTTTTTGGTCTGGTTAAGGAATATTGACTGGGGTTTTACGGCAGTTCCTTTCAGCATTCAGCGTTGCTGCGAAAGACCACATGACGAGTTTCTTGCATTATAGGTCTCCCAGCGTTGTTGTATAGATATTGCATGAACAGGTCCTTCCGTGACTCACTAAACCTAAAACAATCTACTGTTCAGTACGCTTATCAATCGGGTTGGGTAAACAAGGTAACAGATATGTTGTCCTATTTCTTATGTCCTCCAGACTGGCAGGACATAAGAAAGACTCGAGATCCTTCGCGATATCTTGCTGTGCTGCACTCTATTTTGAGTTAATAAGAGAACTGGACATAAAGCTATTGGTCATGTGCCTTTGTTGAAGGATCTAGTGGTCAATTCATACCGACGTTTCGTGATCGAATCGACCCCAAGTCCCTTTATGGTAACCTATGTCCCATATAGGTTATCCATAAAGAGACTCGGGCTCAGGGCAAGGACGTAATATACCACAACGACCACCGATATGAGAATTTATTTCTGGAAAAACGGAAACATGAAAGACCTCATTAGTGGTCGTGTTCAGTTGAAGCGGAGGGAGAAAAAGTCAGTAAAACGAGTATTTTGGCAACTCATGTTGTAAATTCTCTTCGTCCTCGTGCACAGATTGCGTCATTCATTATAGATCCCTCAAGCAAAGCTTTAAGGAATTTCCCATAAGTGATTTGCATTCTCTTTTTGTTAGTTTAGCAAACAAATTCGACACTAACTAGCCTCTCAAACTCACATCCATTAATTCTATACACGAATTATGAAGCTTTGCTATTGCGTAAGCTCTTTTGAATAGATTCGGGTCCGACATTGCTTCTTTCCATTTTAACTTTGGGTTCAAAGCTATGCATTATCGTATTTCTTGAAGAGAACCTAAAGAGAGCAAAGACCGCGGGACGTAACTATCGCATGCAAACGAAAGCACGAATGCAGTTATTTACAGTCCTTCGAAGAAGCTTTATGTAACGTGTATTTTACGCCTCCAGTGCTCATAAATTATACAACTTTACAAGACTCATTACATGACGTGAGATTCTGTAAAAGAGTTAGCAGATGGCAATCCTTTCTCGCCAGTAGTAGGCTTATTAGATGTCAAGTAAAGCTTTATTAACGCAGCAAAGATTTATTAACGCAGCAAAGATTTATTAACGCAGTTCATTTTAATAAGCAAACTTTAATGCATGAATTTGCAAATCAACAGTCACACAAATCGCTGAACAACACGCTGCTACTCGACTCCTTGTATGCTATTTTTGTAACAGCCTGGCTATTTCTTCCTATGGAGTCACGTTTAGAAGATTCAACCGAAGCCTTGAGTTTACAAATCGATGCAGGTTTCTTTGCCCATTTGACTTTCCATTTCTAGCTTGGAATCAGGAGACCGCCGAAAGTCCTTCACCCCCTTTTCCACTATATACTATATACATCAGCCTAGCCATGTGCAGGTAGCTTCCAATTTACGCGAGATTTACTTGATCATGCCAAGTCACGTTTGGTCAGCAATATATAAAGCTATGCCGGGAGGGATAGGCTTCGGCGGCGACAAAGTCCCGTGACAAGAACAGGTTAAATCACGGCAAAAAGTGGCCAGCGAGACGCTTCCATTTTTTTCTTTATTTGGAAGTATGTGGAAACTCTGGATTTGCATGATTATTGCATATTACCTGTTTTTATGATACGCAACTGCCTTTTTTCTTGCATGGAAGAGATGATGGCAGTTAATATTAGAACCGCTATAAAACATCAGCGTCTACTATTGATGAATAAAAGCTACAGCTCTTCTTCTCAACTTTTTCAACTTTTTAGAGCCGCAATAACTTTCTATGGCCGAACGTTAAATGCAGACTTCCCATTCCGCCAGCCTCCTGATTATAACGCGCATCGGCAACTGAAAGAGAAAATCGTTAGCGATCAAAATGGACATAAGGCCCTTCGACACTTCCCTGCCAATTTTTAACTCCCCTAAGCCTCACATTTTCACGCCCAAGTGAACATGTACTACGTGTGTTAAGAGCCTTACTTTAAACTTTCGATTTCTTATTCCCGCCCAGTTTATTCCGAAGCCTTCCCAGCTTGTTAATGGCCTATGTAAATGAGGTCTGTTGCTTGCGTCAAGATCAGAGAAAAATTCATGCTAGCCATGCCATCTTTCGCTTTTTCAAGCTTCGCATTGGGGGCGGAATGAAAAGGCTTCGCGACCAACGTTTATGATGCCACGGTCTTGCGGGTCATTACTAGGACCTGGTGGCTTAGCGTGAACCGCGACGAAGAGCATAGAAGCCCGAGTGTGGCCATGTCACGCTTGGGGTGATCTTTGCACTAGGTAGGTTCCAGCTGCACGTGGTTAACACCCCTTCAAAGCTTTTTTTTTGTAATAACCATCACAATTAGTTATTGTGAACCAAAGACAGGTGTATATGCAGGTGAAAAGAGAGAGGGTTTTAATTTAAAACTCCCCTGTGTGTGATTCTCCCCCATTTTTCTGTGCTTTCTACCAGCAGCATTAAGTCCCTTGTCTGCTGTACAGGTGTCACGCTAAGTATAAGCACTGTAAGTGCAATGCAGGAAAAGGGGGGACGATGCTTTTGTCTTTTAACGTGGGAACTAGGGGGTAAAAGTCCGTTACCTGGTTTTGCGACTTGGGAATACCTCTCCCCCCCAAAAATAGGTAAAAAAAAAATAAAAGAATTACGGACTATGCTTTTTGTATATACCGAAAAGCTAAAATGCGTTATTAGGTGTGACGGCGAACGCTAAGCGTGGGATGGGAGCTTATTTGCATAAAACTATTAGGGAAGTTCAGACCAGTTCTTTTGTTTGAAATATATAGTATTTCTTTTATCAAATTGGATGAAGCATCACGACTTGTTTGCTTTACGAGACGTGCGGCGCTCCACCTCTCACATGACTAGGGGGTTGGCAAGCTGACAAGGGCGGAAACTACTACCTATTTATCAGTAGTCGAAGGAGCAGTGAGATGACCCTTTGACCTAAGGTGTTTTACAAAGGGTCACCGAACCAGTTTCTGTTTTCAACGAAGTCCTTTCAACGAAATCCTTGGGAAAACTGTCACTAAGCTGACACCTAGAATTCAGACAATTTTAGTTTGCAAATCTCTCTTTCTTACTTTCTTTTAATATTGAGGCCAAAGCTAGGTTAAAGTTTACTGGTTTTTATGCGAGCATGTAAGATCTCGTTTCCTCCAACTTGATGCGTTTTTAATGACCGTCCCTTCGGTTTCCGGTTAGTTGCCTTTGTGATTTTCAACCCCTTGCAACTCCGACGCAATTCAATTGCATGTCTTCTAACCTACTTTTTAATCTCAACTTAGAATCCCAACAACAAAGCACGGGGAAAACTCTTCTGAAAAGTAAGGCAATTGATTCCAGGAGATTAACCCCCTTGTCTAATGTTTTGCATGCAACTCCATACGAAAACTCGAACTTTGAATACTCTTGTTTCTATGCAGCTGGCCCGAATGCAAATTAAAGGAGATCGCCAACGTGTAAGTAACTTACTACTCGTCTGAAGTTGGCATGAGTGCGTGAAACTTGCCTTTTAAGAAGAGCATGGTGTGCGCATGTCTTTGTAGCCATCTCGTATATTTTAGCTAACCCAGATTGCGATACATTTGCAAGTTTTCGAGGTCGCATGACCGAACGTTTAAGCCGTGGAAGTAACCCAAACCCTTGGAACTTTTGTCGAGAGAAAAATGGCGCGCACTTTATAAGGAACAGTGATACTGACCGACGGTCAAGCCCGAACGAATGCCAATTTCTTCCCTTTTTTTCTTCTCGAAATGTAATTAGAAGTCACGGAAGGGGAAGACCGACTCGAGTTTCAGGATTATGTGTTGGGGGAAGTAATACAAGGAATATACTAGGTAAAAAATATGGGAGATCAATCGAAGAAGCTAACGGAACTTTGTCCTGCATTGGCCTTGCAATAAGAAAGGAAGAATGTGCCAACCCAGTGCTTAGGATGCCCTTGCGTTACAGTTCACTATTGATGTGACTAGACTCGCTGCTGATCCAATACCACAAAAAAAGGAAAAAAAGAGTTCCTTCTTCTGTCTTTTCTAAAATGCCAACCCTTTGGGTAAACGACCTGCTATTCACTTATTGTCAAGCATTGTGATTTTAGTGAATCGAAGCATTGGCAAGGACAAGAATGCAGAAATTGCATTTGTTCGCGACCGTTCACTTAGAAAACTGCTTAGCGGATAATCACCAAGTCTCTAGTTTGTCGAGCGTGATAAAGCAAGCTCGAGCTGTTTTTTGTCTGTCAAAACGCCGACTTAGATCCGTAAGATTTAGCAACGCAGGATGTCAATACGATTATTTTCTAATAAAGCTTACAATCTTTGACATTCGAATATTTTTTCCCGGTACTGGAGGCATGTTTACCTAGAAAGCTTGTTTTTGCTACAGACAGGAACGAGTCCAGCCTTTTGTCTCTTCAGCATTTGCGCCTCGACGGCGACTAGCGAACGGAGCAAAGATCCGTGCAAAAGAGCTTTGCCATTGTGCTATTGTTCTCTCAGCCTTCACGCTGGCTGAGTAAATAACCACCAAAGACTCTTTGGAAACATGCAATACTTCAACGTCTACGCCTGTCCTTTTTGTTTCTTTGACGACCGAGAGATTCTCAGTAATAGATAATAAAACTGATCCTTTCCTGGATAGCACGGAATGAAGAGAAGGGATCCTATAAGCTTGGACGGAAATCCTGCCAAACCAAAAGCTTGATCTGACCCAGTAACGAGATGAAAACTCTTAATGGAAATTTATTGCGTGCAGTGGTTACATGCACATAGATCGCACGACCATGATCTGCTGGAGCAAAATTTATTAGCTGATATCTCGTTTCTTTTATGTGCATCTTTTTGGAAGCCAGTGCTTTCACTAAAAATAAATAAAATAAAATATAAAAGCGGTCGTTTTTTGCGTATCGCGGAAGAATGTGCCTTTAAGATGGATGTTCTTCTCACAGTCGAATAACGCCAAGGACATAGGGATTTGCACGTTGCACTTGGCGACCTTTTTGTCGAGTTAAGAGGAAGAGAACGATTTCGAAACGACAGTGGCAGGCCTGAAAATAGAACCGATTTTGATAAAGTGCTATTATTGTCAAGGTGGTAAAAATAGGAAGAATAGGAAGAAAAATAGTTTACCTATAAGAAGAAAATTCGAGCTCATTGAGTTTATTGCCCTGTTCGAACGAATCCCATGTAGCCACGCTAGACTGAGTTTTCCACGGGCCTCCCACGTTCCATTACACGATGATTACCATAGAGGCACAACCGAAAACCGTCAAGGTCTTTGCTGAGCTACGGTACTCCATGGTTTTATTTCTCTGTAATTAGAAAATGGTTTTTATCCCATTCAAAAGTCGCATGATCCAGTACTATTAAGAATTAGGGGGTTAAAAACGGCATCTTTTCGTTCTGTATTTTTTAACAGAGCAAGTTAAAAGGGTATTGTTGCGTTTTGTTTCGCTTTTCTCGGGAGCATGAAATAGCTGGGCGTAGTATTTAAAAATCGTGGCACAATTAACTTGCTGTGATGAACACGAGGACACAGCAGCGAGTCCTCCTACTCCCCAAATGCAATGCACGAGTGCATTTATAGCTAGAAAAGCTTGCTGAGCGCCCCATAACAACGCCCTTGGAAAGGTCTTCTTGATCCAATGGATTTTTTGTCGGCAAACACGCCAGGAAATGATTTCCGGCGAACTTTTTTTTTTATCAGCTCATCGATTTCAGTCACCCTGACCTCCCCGCAACTTCGTGATTCGGAATTGATTGGCTAGAGCACATATCGAGGAGATTTCGATCCCAAAGTGTCGTCTTTATTTGGCTTTGATATATTAACCGTTTCCCAAGCGTGGCGGTTCGTAACGATTGCCTTAGTTTCTGTGCTTGGTGTCTTGTATGCTTCCGTGGCGTCAAAACGTAAAGCTTTTTAAAGCGCTTGGGAGCCTAAAATCAGAAGATATTTTATGCAACAAATGTTTGTTTCTTCTCACCCGCTGGGCTGGATCGGAGCAATCCCAGGATGGAGTCAATCTTTAATGGGTGTTTGTCTTCGTAAAACGAGTTTTTAAGGAGAAATGTCGAAAGAAATCAAGATTGAAATAATCACTGTGTATCTTCTACAGCAATCCCCGCCCTCGGCGCAGAGTATCCGCACCTGAGGATGTCAGTGGTCGCATCCGCAACTTGGAATTCCTTATCCGATGTGTCAGGAGTTTTTACGAGGTAAAATAAAAACGCAATCCAATTGCCTTTGAAACCATGTTCAGTCCTCAACTCTCACTCTTAGTCCTACAATGGGCTCTTCCAAACGACTGTATGCTAAGTTACATTGAAATACGTGTTTTCTATGCTGTCGGTCCCATCATTAATCACGCACGTTAGCAGGAGAGGACGTTCTCTCCCTACACTCTGGAAAGCGTGATAAAAAGGCATACCCTATATAACAAAAGCCTCACAGACTAAACCCACATCTCGAGACTTTCACTTTCCTTATTTTTATGTGAGATGAAAGGGAAACTGACGTTACACAACCCATTTTGACCCACCTTTGACTTATGACCTTCATCCTTCACATGTTTCATAACTTTCATTTTCGAGCAAACTTGTTCGTGTTCGTTTTTAACGACGTTCTTTTTTCTGGTTTTATTGTTGTAGGAGGGTCTGGGTCAGCTGGTGGTCACTCGCCTTCCAGACCCGGTTATTCTGGGCCGAGAGATTAACAACGAGCTCGCTTTAGCGGATTTAAAATTACTATTACTTCTCGTCTTGGGTTGCGCTGTTCAAGGACCTCGCAAAGAAGCCATCATCACGGATATAAAGCAGCTGCCTGTCGAAACGCAGCACGCTATAGTAGAATGCATCCAGCAGGTAATAAAGAAAAATTGAAAGAAATATAGCAAATTTCAGCAGTCAACGAGAGCCATAAATTATATAAGTAATTTAAATGGCGCCGTATTTTCTACTTTTAGGTGTCTGATAATCCCGAGACAGTTTGGAGCAAAGAATGGTGCGAGTTGGCCTTAATACCCGACGACCAGCAGGAAGCTTTGTATCGACTTTTAGTGCAGCATGTTCGGCGACTCATTCGTGAACGGGACGAATACGCACAAGTACTATACGCTAATATTCTTTGTTGAGCGCTAGCGTCTCATTATCTTAACGTGTTTTTACAGCAAGTAACCAAACTGGTGTTGCAAGACTTGGATAAAAATCACCCCAAGCTTGTCACCAACAACAACGACAAACATCATGCAGCTGTCGAATTAGCTGACCTCAAAGCCAAATTAAGGAAACTGCGACAAGAACTGTAAGTGTCTCAGCACTTGTAAGACTTTTGTCTTGTCACCCACATATACGCAAAAAAGATTCACAGGAAAAACAACACAACTGTATACATTTTGTCTCTAGGGAAGAGAAATCCGAGACGCTTGCAGAATGCAAAGAAGAATTGGAGGCCAACAAGGCGACACTGGCCAAATTGCGTCAAGAGGTGAAGAGTACCACGTCGTTTATGTAATACATTACCAATCGTAATTTGTTTGTTTTCTTCCGCAGAACCTCGAATTGATTCAGGACGCTCGGGCAGCCAAATCGTACCGCGACGAATTGGACATTGTTCGCGAACGTGCCCAGAAAGTAGACCGTCTGGAAGCTGAGTTACAACGCTACCGGGATCGTATAGCTGACATCGATTTTTATAAATCCCGTGTTGAGGAGCTCCGAGAAGATAACCGTTTGCTGGAGGAAACCAAAGACATGCTCGAGTCGCAGCTGGAAAGCGCCCGCAAACGAGCTGATCATCTTCTCGATTTAGAGGCCGATATTTTAAAATACAAGACGCAGGTTAATAACTTGCTAATGGTAAGCGACCATTGCACTTAAACGGCTCAACTTTTTAAATGACCCTTTATAATTCTCGTTAAGGAGCGAGATGCCGACCGAGAAAGATTGCAAGAGCTCTTGGAAGACAATGCGCATTTGCACTTGTGTGCCAAAAACAGTCTCAGTGAATCAGCAAGCTTGGTAGCAGAGTTGGATTCCCTGAAAACGCAAACTTCAGGTAACACTTTAGACCAAAAAGTGTTCGTAGGAGTAGCAACTAAGAGTTTTTTTGTTGTTTTCTCGGCAGATTTGGGTAAAGATAGTTTGTCGGATCAATTGGGCTATGAGGCCTTGTCTCGTGTGCGCAAACTCGAGCTGGAAAACCAACGATTAATGGGTCTTATAAGCAATATGAAGGAGTCGTCTTTCCATGAGAATGCTGATAAGATACTGGAACTGGAGAAGGAAAATAAGCGTCTTTCATTAAAAGTAAAAGCTCGGTGGCTCCGATTCGCTTGGTTTCTTTTTGTCACAATAAAGCAAATCGTGCCTTCTAGATTAATCAAATGATGGAAAGCGGACAGAAAGAGAAACAACACACGTTTGAGCTTGAGGTAGCGTTAGATAATGCACGTTTAGAGTCGGCCAAGTGGCAAGAGACGTTGGAAGTCATTAAAACCAACAGTGAGCGCCTGCAAGCTGAACTCGAGGTAAATGATGTGCTCAAACTAAATGGTCCTAATACTATTTCTGTAATTTTTATTTTTTTATTTATTATTTTTATTTTACTTTTATTTTTATTATTTTATTTTATTTTTATGTTTCACTTGTGCAATCTATATGATTCAAGGTGGAGAAGGAGCTGCTATGCGAAACGGTAGAAAATTTACGGGAACGTCAGACTAAATCTCAGAATCAGCGCTTACAGGAAGCTGAAACGGAAAGTCGGGAATTGCGTAACACTTCGCAGCAACTGCAATTGCAACTCTCGCGCTTACAGGCTGAGAACCAACAACTGACAAAGTTTAACCAAAGATTGAAGGAAAGCGCCGAGCGGTTGGCCGAAGTGGAGCATCACAACCACACAATAGAGCGTGAAAAGCAGGAGCTTCAACAGGTACGTTAGTCATCCTGCCGAAGCCTTAGTCATAAAGTCAGGAGCCGAACCTGTTGAATGCATGGGTTTCTTTTTCGTTACACTCTAGTCTTTGGCGAACTTGCGAGAAGCCTGTGAAACGCATGCCAAGTGGGAAACTGAGTTATCAGTGGCGGAATCTGAGAGGAAGCATTTGACCAAAACAGTCGAGAACATGAAGCAGTTGTGTGCCAAGATGGATTCAGCTACGGCAGACAATGCCAAACTGACCGCTGAAAACCAACGGTTACATCGAGCATTGGAATCTTTCAAGCAAACCAGTCAGCGAGTTCTGGACGCTGAGCAAGAGAAAGAGGAGCTCGTTCGCAACAACCAGCAGTTAACTACCAGCATGGAGGCATTGAAGGTATAATTCAGTTGGTTCGTGACATGGGGGCGTTTTTCGTGACCCATTGTCTCTTTAGGTGGAACGTGGCAGAATGGAAGAACTCGAATTGCAGGGCATGAGTCTGACCTCAGAACACCAAAAATTGCAGCGTACTTATGAAAGCGTGCAGAGACGTTTAGAAGAATCCGAGCGTCTTTGTCGGGACGTGGAAACTGAGAATGGCAAATTGCACAAGACTCTGGAGACCCTTAAGGCTTCTAATCGTCGTTTAAACGAGCTAGAGAAGGAAACCACCGAATTGGAAGCAGATAATCACCGGTTAGAGCGCGAAAATCAATCGTTAAGTAAGGAAGTCTCGCGTCTCAAACAAGCGGCCGAGGTCAAAGATGTTACCATCGATGAAGTGACTTCTCGCGCCTCCACTTTCGAGCGAGATAACAAACGCTTACAAAAAGAAGTCGAGCTACTCCAAATGCAGAACTCGCGTTTGCATGAATTAGAGAAAGAGAACCGTGAACTCTTGCAGCAAAGTGCCGTCGAGAAGCGTACTTTGAGCGCCCTTCGTGAGGAGCTGGTTTCCGAGAAGATTAAAACACAACAGCTGAACAACGAGCTGGAGAAATTGAGCGCAGACTTGCAGCGACTGGGTCTAAACCGGGAACTCATTGTCAGTACCCCGACGGAAGATCGTTACCAAGCGCTGGAATCTATGTTGGAAGGGACCCTGAAGAGAAGTCTAGAAGTGAAGGAAGAACGTATCCTGGCCTTGGAAAGTCGCCTCGAAGAATCCACTGCCCGCAACGCGGAACTACGCGACAGTCTGCGAGCTGTCCAACGAGAAAAGGAAGCACTGCAGCAAAGGTTGTTAGAAACATCCAGCGAGAATAACCATAGCATAGTGGAGCGGGAGAAGGAGCATGTGAATACTCGGCGTGAGCTAACGGTGTTAAAAGATCAGCTCAACGAAATCGAACGCCAAGTAAAGCAAGCATTGTTCCAGATTGTTTCGTTGCTAATTTAAAAAAAAAAATTGTAGAACGCTGTCTTGGTTAGCGAAAAGGAAAACTTCAAGCAGCAACTGAATGCAGCCCAAGCAGCTGCGACTCAAACAACAGCGTCATCGCAAACCGTTACTCTGCAATGGCAACAAAGGACGGCCGCGTTGCAAGTAGAAAATACTGCGTTGGAAAGTCGTTGTGGTTCCTTGCAGACGCAATTAGAAACGCTGCAAGCGACCCAAACTCAATTGGAAGCTGAGAAGGAGAAAGTGAGCGCAAACTGGCAAGAAGTAGCCATGGGCGTTCGTGACTTCCTCCTGCGCTTCCAGCCTTCGCTTACAGTTAGAGTTTCTTGATTTTATGCCAGTTCGGGCATCATGATTTCGCATGCAAAACGGCTTTAGAGTGGAAGGTTGCGCAAAGGAAGGCATGGGTTGCCTATATGGAAAGGAATTTGGTCCCCTGATATTGTCTTTGGTTGTGCACAAATTCTGCATGAATGGCACCATTTTTGCCTAGTTGATTTTTCCGTAAATTAAAACTAATCACGAGCTTGACTTATACAGGCTTTAAACCTCCACGAGGACTTGCAAACAAGGCACGACCAACTGTCCAAGGATCAAGAACAATTGCAAAAACTCCACGAACAGCTGTCGTCTGAGTATGATGCTCTTTCGAAAGAACGCGAAGCCCTCAAAGTCAACCAGAAGGAAGTTAAGGCTGAATATAAAGCTCTACAAGTAAACCCTTAAAGAATTTAATGACTGGGACTTAACGTCATCTGTCTGTCCCTTCTCAAGGAACGTCTACACACTGTGGAGACTAGTCAAGAGGACGCTTTACGCATTAAAGCCGCTTTCGAAGTCGAGAAAGAAACTTTGCAAGCTGACTCACGCTCTTTGTCTAATTTACGTGCTGAACACTCGCGTCTCAAGGTAAATTTCCCAGCGAACTTGACATCTGACGTATTACGGCACTTCCAATCTTCTTAGGATGATTTCCGAAGCTTGTTTGTCGCCAATGAGAAGTTGAAGGCGGAATACAAAAATTTGCAAACTGATTACAAAGCTTTGAAAACGGACAACAACACTTTAAAGCTGAAACAAACTGAAATGCAAGGCGAGCTGGCGGAATGCCGGGACCAGATAAACATTCTTGATATCGATCTCTCTAAAGCGAACAATAAATGCGAGGTAAGCCAAGTACTCTCTTTTGATCACCAACTAAGCTAACTTAACTGGGGCACTCTTAAGATGCTGTCGCAAATGAATAATGCACTGGAAGAAGACCGGCGAACACTTATGACTCAAGTCTCGCTGTTGTTGGCACAGTACCATGATCTCCTTACTCAAACATTAGAAGAGAAAGACCATTTCCATGTAGAAGAAAAGAACCTAGCGTAAGTTTTCATCAGTCCTTTGTACCAACATACACAGAGCAGAAATAATGACTTTTCGTTTATAGAGATAAAGTCAACAACCTCAAGCGTCAGAAAGAGAAACTAGAAGAAAAGATCATGGAGCAATACCGACGAATGGAAAACAACACCCCCAAAAGGTAAATTCCCTCAAGCGTATTTTCATTGTTCTCGACACTTGCTATAGCTGTGTAATATGCTCTTGTATGCTCTTTTCCTACTTAATCTTACGAAAAAGCGACAACATTTTTGGATATGCAACTCGCCCGTAAGTCTGTTTCTATTTGTGTTTTCACCCCGTGTGTGTTGTCGTCTTTCCTCGCCTTTCCTCGCTATTAGGTTTCCTCCCTTTTTGACTAACGTAAATGTTTTGCGACTCTAGTCGTCGAAGTTTCGGGTCCAATCTGGTGCGAAAGATGCGAAAAGCCAGTTCGGATCTTATCAGCAAAGTGCCTCGGGTAAGGAGAAATCGAGTTTCCGTGTGGATCCTTTGACAGTCTATTTTTTCCCCTTAAATAGGGTCGCTCTCGTTCACGGTCGCGTCTTGATGGGACGGAATGTTTGGATACGAACGACAGTTCTTCCTTGGGTTCAGGCGGCACCGAGTCTCTTGACTCGGGAAGCGAAAGGCAGAATTCTCCGCAAGGTAAATATAAAAAAAATTTCCCATGAAAGTTGATGTAATGAAGCTTTTAAATCGTAGATTTGAGCTTAAGCGAGACTTCTGGCTTATTAGGTGACTTGAAGGTCGACACCAGAAGATCTAATTTGCTAAACACAGCCCACTTTCGACAATCTCTACCTCCTGGTGCACTGGAAAAGCTCGAATCGACATTCAGGTAAGCCTTTATATCCCTCCAGAGAATTTGCATTAATTAATTGCGTATGTTTCCAAGGGATTCGGTGCCGGCTGAAGCGTTGGCCCTTTTGCAGAACGAATCTAATGAAAGCCATTCAGATTCCAACTCGATATCTTCCATTAAAGGCTCGTCGTACCAGCGCACGACAAGTTCAAGTATGAATCACGTTTCCAAGTTTCTTTTCGCTGTTTGAATGAGGCAAGTTCTAATTGTTGTCACGGTTTCAGATGGAGCGGGTTTGCCGTTGTCGAAAAGCGTGTTAAGCTTAGGAACTGCTGGATCTCGTCAACCTCTGTATGTCCACGACAAGGAAACGGAACTAGTTAACGGGAAGCAGGATTCGCCGCCTTTACCTAGTACGGTTACTACTTCTATTACCATTCCTCCGTTGTCGAACGGGAAAAACATCGGTCCACCTCCACCGTTAGGACCCCCTCCCCTTCGACGTATGGAAATACCTCATTTCCGTCCGGTCTCAGCTTCAAACAGCCCACCTAGCAATAACTCGGATCCACCTTTCCCCAACGGATTAGCTGGAACTAACAAAGTCGATTCCCTTCGAACCTCGCCCAAGAATGTCGCTTCGTTAAATAGTACCCCAAGTACCCCGCGCCCTACGCAACAGCAATCCCCTCCCTTATTGATTAATGGCGCCACTGCCACTTCGACACCCGTCCACAAACCAACGAATTCTTCCAGCCCGCCTACTATAGGAACGCCGAGCCGTTCTGTAAACGAAAACTCGTACAACGGTATCAACACGCCCCCTACTACCCCACAACATCAGCACGTAGTGAAAACCACCAATATTAACGTAAGCATTACGTCTCCCTTTGGAAGCTCCTCTACTCCAGGTTTGGAAAGACGCGCTTCTATGAGGTTACCTGCGTCGAATTCTTCGGCGTCTACACCTCGGCCTTTGCCTCGTACTCTCACCTTAGACGATACCTTACGAGGTCGAGGATCGCCCCTTGAAGACCGTAACAAGTAGGTTGCATTGTTCGGAGATTAAATAACGGTCGAATCCTGAATTAATTGAATATATGTTAATTTATTTTATTTGTTTTATTTTTAGTTTGCCCCCGTTGCCAGCTAGGAATCGACCTTTGCCCCCGCCCCCACCTATTATGGATAACGAAATGGCCCCTTCTTCTAGTCACGCCTCCGTTCGACCCCAGTTACCCCCCAGGCTAAATACTGCCCCAACGACGTCCCTTTCCCCAACTAACGGTGTACCGGCTGGTGGGAAACCTAAAGAAGGAGAAGGGGCCAATGCGAATTCTATTTGGTATGAATATGGCTGCGTGTAAATATTCTTGCGGGTTAAAATGGAAAAAAAAATTGCCACATGGAGAGCAAAAGTGGTCGATGCTGTTCCTCGTTTGATGGTAGCATAGTCTATGCCAACTGTTTACGCGTAGATCAATTCCTCTCTTTCTCGCTCTCGCGCTCGCTACTGTATACATCATCAATTTCTGCTGCAACAGCCTTTCCGTGTGCTTCCCGTGTGCTATGTTAGTCATTTTTACAGAAAACTTGGCGCTAGTTTTCAACTCTTTATGATTTTTAAAAGAAAATTCGAGCTTCAAGCAATCAATTTACTATTGTAGATAATTTGTCTACAAAAAAATACTATACATTCGCAGCTGTTACTGTTTTTGTCTCGATTCTGGACCGCATGTTCTGTAGTCTGGATTTCTATTCCTCCATCCTCGATGTCGTGCATGTCCCTCTGTAATGGTGATGACATATTCACGTGGTCCTTGTTTTGGCCTTAGTGCAACCAATACAAGATGCATTTTAGTTATCTGCCTAGTTAAACCCAAATGTCCAAGCAACGCAAAATAATGAGTATAGCGGTGGACGGCACAGGTTGTTGCTGGGGCGACTTGAACTAAGATAAAGTCATCAAATGTTTACTACAGGAAGTCCAAGCAGATCACTTTCCGCGATAGGACCCATTTTTCCATTAACGAAGGTGAAAAATACGAAGCTCGAGGAATAGGGAAAAAGAGAACCTTTGGGCTACAAACTTGCCTCTTCTCTCCGTGTACCAGTATTATAATGTCGTCTGCAACGTGCTCAAGTATGTTTGCCACGACTCGAAATCACCTGGCTATGCACACCGTCAAGTGCGCAGAACGCGCACCTGTGCTTTTTGCCTGCAAGCTTACAACCCTTTTGTTACCTCTCGCACCTCGAGGCGGCTCCGAACGTGATGTACAAAGAAAAGTATAGGTTATGTACCACAGACACCTCTGTGTGACTTTTAGCTTCCATGGTTTACGCTTTGGTTTAGCAGGAGAAGCACGAATTCTGTTTGTTTTTCGACACGATTTTTCGTGGTGCAAAACAGTATAAGAAGAGAATCGCCCTGGATCTCTTCCAGCGAATATTAGCATGCAGATATGGGCGTGCCATGCAACACGCTTACAAAACGCATTAGACCATAACCATCTATGTATCGTTTCGAGTACATCTACGCTCGAACATGGTTAATGCAACACTTTACACTTTGTATGTAAGGAAACGGTACACAAAATAAACTAAAACGGGATACCCAAGTAGAAAGCTGTATTCCGATATGCATGCCCCTTAACCCACATGTTAAGCAGATTTGAAACTTGAAGGCTTGATTATCTAATTAAGGTTCCCGGAAAGTTTCCAGGCGTGCTTCTCCTGCATTGCCCACTGCTAACGGGCACAATCTTCTAACAGACTTGTAGCTTCTATTATTTCCTACGTGATTTCCTCCCATCTCTTCACGACCTGCCTATTCCTGTTTTTCCTAGCCAGCCAAGTCACGGCCGGAGCAAACCTTCCCATTTGGTCAGAACCAAGAGTACAAAATGAAGCCATGCAAAGATACAAAGCTGTCTAAAAAGGAACGCCTCCAGGCTGATAAGGGGGCTGCTTCACTGTTACCTGGCCGGACTATATACAACCAGAGACAGCAACAGGTGAACAAGCTTCGAAATTGCAGAGAAATTAGACCCACGTTTCCTTAAAAGAAAATCTTCATTGAATGGTCGCCTGTTCCGGCGGTTAACGCTATCGTACCTGCCCATCTTAAGCCGGCTTCGCACCAAAAGCTTAACGTTCGCACCGGACACAAAGCACTGCATAACGACAACATAACGTATCCGAAAGACCAAAACATTGCATGCGACAAACCCGCGTCTATTTATACACAAACTTTACAAAAAAAATTCTTAACATTGTATAGAAAATTCTATCTCATTTTTTCATTAGAATCTCAGATGCCACAAGCCGTCACAACAATAAGCTTCGGCCGCATACAACCTTACCTTAAAAAGAGGAAATAAATAAACTAGCCTCTCTAATATCTGTCTTTGTAAGGTAATTTTGGGCGCTATGGGGAAACAGGTCTGTAAATGGTCTGAAGAACGTACGATACCATCAGTGGTTTATGATAAAGCGGCGTCATTTTTTCTTCTTTTTTTCTTTTTAGGCTGGACTGCTCTATAGCAAAAGACATGCAAATTACAGGGGTCAATGTGGGTCAAACTGGCACGGCTTAAGGGCAAAAAATGGGCTTCGCTTGTAAAAGTGTGTACCAGTAATAGAACCTAAATACAGGCCCATTGTACTTATCGCCAAGATAGACATACACGTGAACCGGCTGACCCTCACGACCTAGGACTGAAACGCGAGAGGTTAAACTTGCTAACCGCAACTTAAATATACAGAGGGAGAAAGATAAGATAAAGCAGTGCCAGTTGCCAGTCCGCCTGAACCAAAACAGTCCAATTATCTCCTTCGCTCCTTCGGCTGCATCTCGTTGGCCTCTTAACGAGTCTAATTTTGGTTCTTCTCCCCCTCCAGCCTCTCTAAACAGCTCGAAGGCTTCAAGCCCCATGGAAAATTACCTTGTTCCCCTTATTTGCCCTGCACAGATCTTGTCAGTAATCGATGTTTCCAACCATAAATAACGTTTTTTCAAAAGCAGTAGCCTTGAAACTTCGACTTCCCGCTGTCGCCGCCTGCGATTTGCAGAAGATCTTCATCAAAAATGGTCGTATTCCCCAAGTGTTAGTTTGCCACGTTTGACCTTCGTCGACATAATGTCATAATTAAAGTTGCTGGCTCCCTTCTTTTTTTTCATGTCTTCTTCTATTCCAATGCGGCTTTACCCCTTTAGCGTTTGACCGCTCTTTCGAGCAACCATTTGCCTTCTTCGCGTGCGCATCTCAACCAGACCAGATCCCAAATATTTCTTGCGTCGTGCCATGAATGGCAGCAACACATAACACGATAACGACCAACACGGACAACTCCTTCTCTCTTATTCCTTTTTCTTTTTATTTCGGCCCTTTTTTTTGGCTACAAGAACGCCCTTAAGTTTTTCCTGAACGATTAACATTTCTAGAAAAGCTTCATTTGGCCAAGACGTTCAACGCTGCGGCTGCTCAAAATATAAGGACGTTGGTTCGTACAGTACATTCTGGATTCTGCAGCGCTTGGCATTCAAAACACCGATAGACCTCGAGCTATCATCGAGTTATCTCTACAACTTTTCGTTCCAAGTGCATCCCTGGTCACCCATTCAATTTTTCATTTCCTTTGCTTGCCTCTTTTACATCTCCAAGGCGAAACGATGTGGGATCCGTGATAGAACCAAGTATATCATTAGCATACTGAGAACCTTGGGTTGTTTCTCCCCTTTCTGACTATAGCGTTACTAGCATAACAGACCCTCAAGTTTTTCTAAACTAAACTTGGAAGTTATTCCGACCCTTCTTACTTCGACTTGTCTTATACATCTCACCTTTCTTCCAAGTGTTACTATACAGCCTCAAGTTTCCTTTTGCAGTAAGGCTCGGCTTTAACATGAAACCTTTTGCCCTTACAAAACTTACTGCCGTCTCACACACGCTTAATAAGGCAACTTGGAGTCCACGCATTTCACAGAATGAAGTAATTAAAACTCCGAAGCTCCAACCCGGAAAGTCTGGTATATTTCGTTCACTCTTCACCGGCGACAATTTTGCCTTGCACACTTGGAGAAGGAGCGTTCTCAAGTCTTAACATCCATCAACGCTAGCTTCGTTTACGTGTCAAACGTAAGTGGGGTAAGTGGTTTCCGTCCTTGGATATTATTTACGCTGGCTAAGAGAGGGAGAAGTTTGTTATTTCCTTTCTTTTTTGGGGCGTTCAGAGGTGGATTGCCACGAAAGTTGTGACACAACGACAGAAAAGTTAGGCCATAGATGGTACCAAGGAGTAAAAAAGGGAGGTCCCCGTTACTATGGAGACCCTTTTCCGATCAATATAAGCTCCAGCAAGTGGGAACGGCTGCGGATTCCGTCTGATAACACTGGTAACCGTGAGTACCCGGCCAAAAAAAAAATAAAAAAATCTTGGCTTCCAGCCGGGAAAATAACTTGCAGCTTGTTCCTCAAGCGAGTGTCACGGCGTAATCTTGCCTACGTGATAAAAAGACGTCAAGGGAGACGTTAACCGTCAAAAAGAGAGTTATGCACCACAACAATAACTTCCGAGGCAGTTAAAGAAACATTCCTGCGCCCAATCCTTTTCCTTATCATAACCCATGAAAAAGCTCGAGGGCAAAGGGACAGGTGTAGGACAAATTACGACGTTATTAGACTTCGTAAGGCCTTCCTAAACTACGAAACACTGGGAGCCATTTTCCGTTCATGCCTGGATGTCTCAAACCACTAACTACACCTCATCCATATACAGCATCGGCAAAACTTGTATGTAACTATATCCAAACCTCACACGTCAGTTAAGATGGTGGGTGTAGATTATGCAAATGGACTCCGATAGGCACCAGGGCCACCCAATGTGGTTCATTAACCAGCCAAGTAGGGGTCCATAAAAGATACTACCAAAAGCAATTGTGTATTTTTGATAACGGTCGAATTTCCATTCGGCTTCTTTTTTGCCCGTCTTCACAAACCCAACAGAGCTGCTTTCTTGTGTTCGCTACAGTGATTTAGGAAAATCTCAGAGCTTAAGTTCGTGACGGTGGAGCGTACCCCATTCATGATTAACTTAATCAATCGACGTTCCAGGGCGCGGTTGTGAAGATCCCAAGAATCTGTTAACTGGCCTGCTCGAGGTATCTATACGTGTTTACTGTTGACAAGCGAACGCAAGCTTCTGTGTTTTGTTACACATCTAGAAAACCGATCAATAAGTAAAGTAATCTGCCGAAGAAAAGAAGCTAAGGTAATAAAGCAGCCGAGCTGAAGCTGAGCTCCCTTCATCGATCAACCTCTGCAGAGCAGAAGCAAAAGGGCTGTGTTCATGTTAAAACCCCTTTTCCCTGTTGGCGCTTATCGTAACGATTCTCTGCTTGAAAATTCAGATATAGTCTTGTATCGCTATATTGGCTGTCTTCGTCTCCTCGAGAATTTAACGTCTGGAGAGAAATTCGCGTATTAAGCTAGATTTGGCTTCCAAACATGCTACGCGCAGCTTATATCGATCCACGACTCCGACATACACCGTATACGCCATGGTTGTAGCCTTTAGGATACCAAGTATTCGGGGACCGTAGCTCCAAGGTTCCCTGTAGTGTAGTGAAGATCCTTTTAGGTTAGCTAGGACTGGTACTGAGCTGCTGCGAGCGCGAGACCGCGAGAGGCCAAGCTCAAGAAAGACCGAACGTTTCGCTTTTAGTTCAGTCTGGAAGGCCAAGGTGACCACAAGAACTGGGTTGCTCCGTCGAACAGCGACGCTTAGCCCCTAAAACAAAACAAAAACATTAAGACTTGGTGTTTTTTCCTTACAAATTAGTGAAATCTGGTGGAGGTTGTTTAGTTTTACCGTGTTTGAAGACTGCACTCGAGGCCAAGTTTATTCAAAAGCCGAAAATGAGTTTAGTTATTTCTTTTTAAGTGAGCGTGGAACTTCAAGTTGGGAGAAAATGCCATTGAAGATTTCATGCTTATAGCATTAAGTGTCTGGATTCTCGCCTTTGAGCGACCTAACTTGAAAAGATCGTTAATTTGACATCGGGTTTAAACGGATTACGGTTCGGATTCAATCGCGCGTAGAAGATCCGACACATTATGTAAGCATATCATTAAAAATAACATTGCTTCGTCATGCTCCATCGTAACATGTCATCCCCACAATTCGTACGATCAAATTCACTACCTTGTTAAGTCAAGAAAGGGTCATTTGCCTATTCAAGTTACTATATATCCCCCGAGTAATGACCGCGATGACTCTGCTTAAAACCTTCAAAAATCCTGCTATTCTTCGTACGGGGGAAAAATAGAAACGATTTTCTCTTTGAAGGAGCATAGAGCATTGTCATTTAGTAGTTATACAGTTGCCATTAAGCCGGAACTATAAAAGGCCCAGCAGTACAATAGGAGTTGTAAAAGAATTTCCAACGCATCGAGAGGTAGATGAGCCCCAAATATGCATACTTTATTTCCTTTCTCTCAACCTCGAAAATTCTAGCGATTTTACTTGCATTTTTTGGGGGTTTAGAAGCTGGTTTGGGCTCTCGCTTATTAGGCATTCTAACCCGAGGTTAACTTTTCTTTCGCTTCGTTGTCCGTCCAACAAGAACACGGTTAAACCAGAGGAGGGTCTCTCTACTCCGCTGCGGGGCCGCCCACCTTCTTTTCTTCCCCGCTGCGACCAGAATAAGACATCAACTGCCACTTCCATACTTCCATCGTAAATCCATTAATAGTGCCAGCGTTCCTCGTTTTCCAGTTCTCTGATCAAAATCCCAGCCTCAATCCTGATTTCAACGTAAAAGAGGCTGTTCCAATTCAAACAATAGCAGAGTTCGGGTTTTCCCGCAAAAGAGCGTGACAATTTGCGTGCAGTGAAAGTCAACGAATCCTTGCTGGAGCCCAAGATTTTTTTTTTTTTTATTTCTGTAGAATCTTTTTACTCAGCCGTCTATACCACAAAGCCATGGCAGTGAAGGCCTTTTCAAGAGGTCACGAACGTTCAGACTTGAAAGTAGACCACCCCTGTGGAATCCTGGAATGTATATATGTTGATGCTGAGACCACTGAGACGTTGACCATATCCAAGCAATGAAACCCCACACTGGGCTCTCGAGCACAAACACACACACTCTCTAAACCTATTAACCCTCATATCAGAGCCAAAAGTGCTGCAGCTGCTCCAACGTTTTCGTTTTCCTTGAGACCCATTCAGGACTGTTTTCCAGATCGAGTTTCAAATCTGGAATTCCAATATTGGCGGACGGGCGGCTAGGGATCTATAATGAAGCGTCTCGGAAGTCTTTTTAACGAGCAAACTCCCTTTAAGCATGTGGATAAATAAGGATCCCCTTATTTGCAGACACTCTCTGCTCTTTTTTCCCCTGTAGATTCCTGATTGTCGAATTAAAGTGTGACGCCAGGTGCGAACAGTACGTAGATGCGGTTCTTTCTTTGGCAGCACCTTTTCTGTACCAAAAAGAGCGGCAACTCGATACCCCATGCGACAGCGAAGCATAAAAGGTGCCAGAAAAGAAGGAATCTCATAAAAACCACAAAAGCACCTACTATTCTACTAACCAATTCACCCCATACTAAGTACATTCGGCACCGTGTTCCGCATTCAACACCGACACAGGGGGCTCCCTGAACCTTACCACGTCTTTTTTCCTTGCTCAATGAGCATCGGTATGGACTCCCAAGACCAGAAGAATTAGACAATCCCCCCCTTTTACTACACTTACCTTAGTTCCAACCCGCGAGCCATACCGTGCCTGATGCCGGCATCCTTGGTCATCTTCGAGCTGCTTTGAGCTGCTATAATACAGGTAAAGGTGTGCAAAAGCTAGTTATAAAGACCCGAGAACTTCAAAAGAGAATGCCGCGGCGACTTTCAGAACGCGAGACTTGTTTAGCACTGATGTCCCAGCCGCCCATGGCGGCTTCGTTGTCTGCTGCGACCAAAAACCATCAACTTGTTCATAAAGAGTCGAGACCAATGCGTTAAGCATATGGTGGCTGTGCTGCGTGGATTTAGCATGAAAAATGAAACCAGAATTTCTCCCGAGAGCTTCTGGATTAGATTAGCAAGTATAAAAGTACGTCTTTATTAACGTTAGTTAATTGAGTAGTAAAAAGCCGGTGCGGTGTGAAGCGAGAGGGTGCTTTTTGGGGGGGACATCGGTATGAAGGCCGCGAGAGACTTATCGTGAACATAAGGGGTTTTCTGAACACTAAGCCAGGGAAATAAAGCTGCAGGAAATGGGATTTTTCAGAAATTTTGAAGACAAAGCGAAACCCTGTAGAAGAGGGTTTCCCCGCAAGACAATATATCGTGCGGGATCTGTCAGTAGACCAGCATGGATTCAACAAAGACCCTTCAATGCTTTGACAAGGGGCTGAGAAAATCAGACAAGAAAAATCTTGTTTTCCACGGCAAGCTATAGCATTAAAAAAGGCTCTTTTTCATTCCTGTTTCGCGCCCTGCTTTTAAGACTTAACCATTACAATGAGAGCCGTTTGGTGTTGCCCAATGCCGTCACCCAATGCGAAGAGTGCTGATTAGACTACTCAGAATATCGTTAACTTTGGAATGGAAGAGAAAACCCTCAATTATTTTATTACGGTGTATCAAACTCTAGCGGTCATAAATTGCGACCAAACTGTGACTGATTGTGACTCACAATCCTGGGGACGTAAGTGTATGCAGTTTGGCCACGCGACTTCATTTGCATGACTCGTCATCTCTAGGTTTCCAGATTATCAATCCCTTCATTTGCATAAACTGAATTACCCTATCTCTCCCCCCACCCAGCCCAAACGTCTAAGCGGGCAACCCTTTAAGGATCAATGAGTTGCAAACTGATTTTCGGAGCAACGCCCAACCCACCAACTTGGGGGATATTTTTTTAAAAAGAAAAAAATCAGCAGGCTAACGACGTCAGGCGAATTAAGATGAGCAACCCTTTCATTAAGATCGGCTGGTGCGACACTCCCTATCGTCCTGTCAATAATTAAGCCCTGCAGCGTAGCAACATTCTGGGCTCGCCGAGAAACCGAAGCAAATTACACATTTACACGCCATCCTGTTCCTTTTTCCCCTTTGCCCACGCCACCAACGCTTTTTTATGTGTTGTGGCTCATCAGATTTGGCATGAAAAAATTCCAGCTGGCGGCTTGTCTCTTTTTTCCCCTGTTCCCAACGCCGAGATCCTTGTACACATTTTCCGCCTGTACTTGACCCTGCCCTCTATGCCAAAAACGCAAGCTTGAAATATCGAACGAAAGTTAAGACCACCCAAGAAAGTTTCGAACGCATCACAAAGTTTCTGCGGGCGCATTACCACAAACAAATTACGGTTCCGGAAGTGGTTTTTCTGTGCCCTCCAAGCTAATGAGCGAGCCAAACTGTCAATAAAGGCGGTCACTGCAGTTTTTGGTCACTGGAACAGGCTGAGGTCTTCACATGCTTATTTCATGCTTGATGATAGTCGGATGGCTCACCTGAGCTTCCTGTTGCCCATCAAAGAGCTATAACTATTTTATACTTTCTTTTCGACAAACTTTCAGCCCTGAGCTGTTCCGCCTCTGGTTGCAGCTGATTCCCATTTTCGGGTTCATACATGTGGTTGTTTACGAACAATTGTTGACGACCACCAGTTCTGCTGTTAAGACAGATTGGATGTGTACTATACGTTCATGCTTTGTATACCTGTTTCGTGTTCACTTTCATCAGTCTAAGCTCTCGTCGTATACGGCCATCCATTCTCTCTCAATAAACGCTGACTAGAGGCTCTACGTTAAACTAAGTTTTAGAAGGTAGGCCGGTTTCCGGTTGCCTGTTTTCTACGCTTCCTTAAACGAAGGCCGCTATTTCTATTGTCCTGTCAACAGTCATCACCTGTGCCAGCCCTCGACGCACATCATAATCATGCCCGACTTGAAAGCTTCCCTTCCGTGTGTAATAAGTCTTTCGCCCTATGGATTAAGAAGAATATCTTTATTATAAACTTTTCTTTCCCTTCTTTGTATTATAGTTATGGCTAATACCAGGCTATAGGGTCTTGGTCGCTGGTCGTTCATTAGTCGTGTCCAATGCCCCGGCAGTAAAACTGTTGCCGGTTGAAAATTTTTTGGGGGGTTGTAGGCAAGTCTTAGGTCGATAAGCATCGCAGCGTATATACAACATCCCGTCAGGGAAATCTGATACGGCTTGTAGCAGCTATCATAGGCCCAATCCGTTGGTAAGCCTAAAATTTAGCACCCTCCACAATGTTTCGCGTTTTATTGCTTGTGCCTATGCAGAAACAGGGAGTTTTGCTTGTCAAGGGGGTTAGGTTATGTTAGGTTACGTTTACAGGCACGCTAGAAGGTTGTCTCTGACCAACTTATACATAAAGGCTTTGAGATACGTGAAAAGATTGCGTGGTGCTGGTGCTTTTTCCTAAAGAGATGCAAAATAAGCTCTTCATTATGCATGCAATGTTTCGGGGTTGGGCCTAAGCAAAAACTAACAGTACAAGCAAGCAAAACACGTGAGCAGCGCTGCTCATCAGCATGAAACACGAAAGCAGACAAGCCGAGCATGTAGCGTAGACTTCCTCCACACTCATCAATACGGATCTTCATGTACCACTAAAGCTCGAGGCCCTTCGTTTATAAGCAGATGAGCTTCACATGCAATGGGACACCCATCAGACTCTCTTGGAAACCGTATTCTAATGTCCTAAACGTACCCAGGGACCGGTGTTCTTGGTCTCCATATGAAATAGTTGGTTCCCAATGCCAAAGAAAGCTTCTGATAAACGTCTCCGCCAAGTTGGCAACTGGCTCTTCTTTGACTGGCTCGTTCTAGGAACAGCTGCTGCTGCTGCTGTAACCTAAACGTTGGGCTTGAAAGCACGCAATTAAAGAAAGTGTTTTGCTCTTTGACAGATTCCTCCCCAAAAAGTCCGAAATGGATTTCGATTTGGGAGAAAGCTGGTGCGCAGGGATGGACGCAGCCGGCGCCTGCGAATTATTTTGGGAACTCGGACCACCGCCTGACATGATTTTGCGAATTCCTCCGCCACCTTTACCCGCATTTTTGGAATCCATGTTGTTTACTCAGCCAGACGATTTCGAGAACGCCAGCTGTCATTGGTGTGAGTGGGCCAAGTCAGGCGACTCGGTCGATTATGTGGAATTGCCTCGACAAGGTACACTGAATGAACAAAGTCAAAGTATTCACAGTTTTTGTAATATTTTTTTAAATTTGTTTTTGGTCCAGGTCCTACCATGAATGACACGTGGTTCTTTGTAATCCTGGCTTCGTGCATTCTGTTAACATTGATGGGCGTGTTGATAACGTTCGCCTATCTGAGATTTAAAGGGTAAATTGCATACACTATACGCACGATTAAAATGCATATATTGATAATTTTATACGCATTTTTAGGAAGTTGCTGAAAGGCGATTTGGATTTTCTGGGAACCGACAAATGTAAAGACAAACTGGACACTCGTGCTTGCGAAACGGTACTCTATCCGCACTCCACTTCGTCACATAGCGTTTACAGTGCCACACGCCTGCGAGACGCCCCCAACACTGCGTCCGCACCCTATTACGAAACTAATCAAGAGCCTCATCATGCAACCGAGAACACATGGCCGTCTTCACGGGCTTTATGGGCCGGTGTAAAGACCAGCAACGAAGGGAATCATTACACCATCGCCCATGCCCAACCGCTGGAGCAAAAGAAGCCCGAGCTGCTGGTGCAGAATAACCCTGGCAATCTAAATTCCATCGCAGGAGCCAATTACGATTATGTAGAGTATGGATCGGTGGGCTATACCACGTTGTCACCCACAGCCACCAAAGACGCTGGACTAGTACCTCCCAAATCACCGAACAGTAACGATTCCCACAGTGGTACCTATAGCTCCAGCATAGACAGGACTGCCAAGAATCCAAACACAGAGACACACCATGGCAGCCATTTGTACGCTAATACACTGCGTGAATGGTCCCAGCAGAACCAGAATAACCACGTGGTCATCATGCCTGTAACGAATATGGATAACGAAGATGAAAATCACTCACCAGTAACGCCCGAAACTAGCAAAAGCCCTAAAAGAAGTCCGCTCTCACTCGCCAAACTGAAGAGTACCTTGGATATAAAACCCAACCATCCAAGGCGGAAGGTGGGAGAAACGCCAGTGGTGTCGTCTCCTACACTGATTGCTAGCCCCAATCTCCCACCCTTGAATCAGCGGAGAAGTCAGCACACTTCACCTCAGAGCAATGTCAGGAAATTAGCAAAACCCCAGCAACAACAGCCATCCAATAACCGGCGACAAACACCCACTCCTGTGGCGCCTGATTCCGATGCCATTTACACCGAGTTGAGTAATGAAACACCTGAAGAAGCCATTTACGCTTCCCCAATAGACCCTCCCAACAAATTACACTTAATGCTACACACTCCCCCAGTATCACCCTATACTGGCTTTCTCAATGACAGGCATGTAAGCTTCATACCGTCATCAGCCGTGTAACAAATTAGCGCCAAGGGGGAGGCTATGTTGACACGTGCTGTTGCCGAGAAGATCATGCTTCCTTTTGATCTCAACTTATTCTTGCCAAAATGTATGATATGTATGTACAGCTTCGTTCAGTTCTGTTGTCTATAATATTATACAGCGTTCTATGTTCAGTCCTATATGAAATTGTGAATATGTACACTTCAGATTTAAACCCTAGCTGCTTTGAGCGTTAATGTCACAAGGATATTTTCAAAAAGAAGGGATAAATAAGGAAACGAGAAAAACTGGAAGGGTCTCTCAAGCTGATCCAAACGTGGAAAGAAAAGGCATGCGAAGGTATTGTAATGCGAACTTACCACTGTGGCCAGGTTGTGGCTGCTAGCTGAAATATATTTCACAGGAATACATGCCGCTACTGAGCCCACATAGTTGAAATGCTAATTTTAAATATTTTTCAACCATGTGCTGCACAACAACAATCAAATCTTCGTGCTGGATGCAAGAGAGCTTGGTAAAGCTGAAGTCGCAACCAAGCTAAGTACGATCTGTAATACGCACTAGCATAAACGAAAAAAATAAACAAACAAAAAACGTTCTTGCTGTTCCAGAAACGCTACTTAGCCCACTTCGCGACGACGAAGAGTGGGCGGGGCTGTTTTGTCACGACCACGGAACAGGTTATCTGGTCCTGGATTAGCTGCAATATGACACTCCGTTGGCAATGAAGTTATTATGATGGACCAAAGAAAATAAAGGAAAGCTACGGAAAAGTCGTAAATTTATATTTAGCTTGTAAACACATATGCACATATATACAACTAGCTACTAACGCTCACTTACATATTACCATCACAAGGTTTTGGACAATTTCAAAGGGGCAACTTCACGGAGCTTAGTACAGGAGAATTATCGGGGCCTGCAAAGAGAAGAGCAATACGATTAATTAAACAACTGTCAATTAATCAAACTATTAATTAATTAAACAACTTTAGATTAAACACAAATTTAACGGCTATAATTAAACTTGATCTCTACTATATACCACAACGACGTTGCATTTTATTTGTGCAAATATTGGAATCCCTAATTGCTAAAAATTAATCAGTCTCGAGTTCAGATTATATGCAATAAAACTAATGTACCACGTAATTACCACCACTGTGAACTTTAAATGAGTTGCCACGGCAATAGTTGAAAGTCCGTAGGCGTTCTGGGTTTTCGTCGAGAACAATGCTTGTTTCGTTTTTGTTTCGGAAATATTTCTCTCCAAGCGACAACCATGTGTGCAGGTGTTAAAAGAGCTCATTTGTCTTATTCGATTGCCTTTTATACGGCCATTTTTAAGTCCGTAGCTTATATTCCCTGCTGTGTGTAACGACACGCTTATCTGTCGGCATCGTAGGTTACATTTATCAAGCGACCCTATAGGCACGTCATTAGCGAAATGATCATTTCCCTTATACTTGATGAAGGAGTGCCCTCTGATAGGTCTGGCTGTGAGGTCCGCACCATGACGCAACGATCAAGTGCATATAGACAAGCCACTCATCACAAAAAAAATAATATATACATATCCTGTCTGGATTTGATACGATAGATCGAACAGGAAGAAAAGTAAACTCATGTATGCATAGGTTCTGCCTTCAGCAGACCCAATACTATGCAGATCTGGAGTAATGTGACTGCATGCGAAATGAAGTTCGAGCCCATGCAAGCACTTAACGCCCTGCTGCAATTCGGTTGCTCTCGAATACACTACCATAACACGCCCTTACAAAAGAGGTAACGAGCTTTTAAATCTAGCTAGGCTTAATCAAGACCCAGTCCACTCGGAATGAAATGGTAGGTAAAAGCCATTTACCATATCCAAAGAAAGTTTCGCTGCGGTTCCTGGATCTTAACAGGCGGTCCGTCTTTTATGACGTTCCCATCTCTGAAATGCTATTGCTGTGTGGGTTAGTCAGTACGCGCAAGCTGTTAATGTGTTCATCTGATCATTAACGCCGTCCAGCTCTCATTCATCACACTACGGGGAATAGAAAGACGAGGCGTGGCCTGCCAGGAAACCCATTGACATCCCTGCACGACAGACGAGCACTATACCATTCTTATTACCTAAATAGAGACTTTAAGATTGAACGCTTTAACAAGCTAATTGAAAGAAGTTTTACCTTCCCAGTCGCCACGTTGCTTGGGAACAGTTTCTCTGATAATTACAAAAGTCTACAGAGAGCGGCAAAAACCGACGCGGATTCTCGGCTCATAATAATTATGTTATTACGAGTTGCACTTGTAAAGTGCAAGATCCTTTGGAGAGAAAAAAATGTAAGCTTTGGATTGACTCAACCTGGTCATGCTAGGCGGGAAATGAGATCAGCGGAACCAAACGGAAGTACGCGTTACCAATTTTATAATGCTTGTGTGTTTGCCGAAGCGCCGTTTTTTCCCCTCCTCAAATACAAACTCTGCCTTTTTTAATTTTTTTATTTCTTCCCATCAGCATTCTTTTATCCTTTCAAGATGGTATCACGCAGTGAGAACTTGAAATAATTCTATCCCAGCTGTTAGGTAGTTACCCGTTTTACGAATTGGCTTAATGCCCGTGCTTGCGGTGTATTACGAGTGCTGAGATAGGTTATACAAAATGATTGCCCATTGCCGGCAGAAAAGGCTGGAGAACCAAGCTGTTAGAATGTTATCTCGCCGCCTTTTGATTAGCCTTATCCACACGAAATGAGTCGTGCCGGAAGCTTGACACCGGTTTATACTACAAGATATAAAACACACTATACTTGCGTTGGGGCAAAAAAAGGAAATTAGTTCCCATTACGTGTCTGGGTGAAGAGTGACTGCTCTAGGAAGCTCCCTACCGAAAAGAAGGTTCACGAATATAAAGACCAGAAAAAGGTGCACGGTAACAGGAACATGATTGGAACCCTTATCAAATCATATGTATACGTTTGTAGCTCGTAGGCTTGTTCCTTTCTCAGTTCTATAAAAAGAAAAGCTCCTCGTAGGATTCGAAGTCTTGTGATTAAAATTCGCAGCGGGAGGGAGCAGACAGCGACAAATGACGTTACACAGCCAAGAGACCTAATTCATATTTTAAATATGAGGCTTCTTGGGATGCCATGGTTGTGTCTTGCGTTCGACCTTCGTTTCTTGCAAAGAACGCATGAATAGAAAATATTAACTGAAATTAAAAAAAAGTCCTAATCGTTTGCAAGTCTGCAACGGGACGATGAGGTGAGCAAAATAAAATGAAGCATGGCAGGCAGCTCATTTCCCAGACGAAGGATTCCTGGAATCGTATGAATAAACCTGCTAAGGGAATTGACTACGCTATCTTACGTAGCACAAGTTGTAACCATCTCAACTGCCAGTTACGCTTTTTTTTCTTCAATTCAAGTTGGCTATTAAAAAAATGATTATGTTTTTTTTGCAGAAATAAAACTTTCATAACAGACTGATTAGTTGAGGAACCCCGTCCAGGATATTTATCAGTATTTTTTTTTTCATCTGAAGGAAATTTGCGGTGCAGAAAAATACCGGAAAATGCACCGTCATGGCATTAAGTAAGCGACTTTTTCGTGGGTGATTATGCCTCTTATCACAACACCCTGAGCCACAACTTACGGCAGCAAGCGTCTTCTGGTGCTGTTTTTTTGTTGGGTGGTTCATAAAAAAAAGGCTCGAGAAGTGAATATGCTGACGTCAGATAGGGCCTATTGTCCCCCACTATGCATAGCCAGAAAAGCAGGCTAGACTTCGTTGCTTTGAACATCTTTGAACACTGAACAGTCGATTTGAATAAAACGCTGTTTCTTTTTCTTCCTACGTCCTGTTCTCTCTTTCGTTCTCTTGGATGCTTTTTTATGCATCTGTATAATGGTCAAATATTTATTATTATGTATAGCAAAAGACCATTCTTAGAATAGCGTTCAAGTGTATGGATCCCGATTAGCATTTCGTCTACGCCCTATTGTGCCCACAAACCTTTGCCATCACGCGACTGTATTCCAAGTTTTTTTAAAAGCCGCTCAAGGTTTTAACCATCTCGCTCTTCCGGTGAAAAGGGAGGGAGAAAAATAAATATCTTACTCAATAACTCTTACAACTTGGAAACGAACATAAAATGAACGCATCTTACCGTAAGTGAGATGTGGAATCCAACATCCTGGCAGCCAGCAACTTTTGCTATCAAGGAATTCGCCCGGCTCCAACGTTATTGGGATATCTAAGCTTGGCCGAAGGGGGTATAAGGTTCTGTATATCCAAGAGCGGGGGAAAAGTAACTTTTGTGGGCTGGAAGATGACTAGCATGATATAATGTGAAAAAGGGGAATGTTGTGTTTGTGGACTGCTACAGCAGAACAGCCCTTTGACCTGATCCCGCTATGGCACTGACACCCTGACGTCCCCGCCCCCTTTGTATCCAACGTAACGTCTTTCGTGTAACCACACAAGGCACCGCTTTACTCACCCAAAGAATCCTTTCGGTGTTACGGGGTCAATGCATATATGTTCAGTTCGGTACGCATACTACATCCCCCTCTTTTCTTCTTTCTTTTTTAAAAATCCTTGATGGCCGTCAATGATCACGCCCCAGTTCTTTTTACAATGTATAAGGTCAGAAGGGGTTTCACACACCTCTTCCTATAAATGCCGAGGCTTATCCCACCTTCTTGTCTTTTCCTGGGGCAACGTGTATTAGCATCCTTTTTAAACGTACTCGGAGGGCACACTGGCTAAGGGACTGGCCCCTGGATCTTCATGAGCTGCGCCTAATGCCGGTGATTGATATGGAAACCGCCGTTTGGGGCCTTGCACTTGTCGGCTAGGTAATGGCGGCAAGGGTCTTCGCAAAGTGTTCAAAGAAGCAGAGTACCCTCCTCGACTGAAATGATGAAGGTTAATCAACGCGTCGGTCGTGGACGAGGTGCTGGTGGTGGTGGAGGGCGTTCGCTCACGGTGGAGACTGAGCGAGCCCAGGTCGGTCATCAAGTGAGCATCGCTCGGTACTTGTACGTTATCGGGAACGACTTCTAAAGTCATGGGCATGAGGTCCCTACCTTGCAAACCATTCAAATGAGTGAGGGGATCTGGGTGGCTGATCAAGGAAGGAGGGTGTTGGCGGTGACCGGCATGATGGGGTAAACTCCGTGACTGGAGCCTCTTGTCATGATGCTGCGACGTCTCAGCCGTCAAGTCTAAAGCCAATAAAGGAGGATTACACGAACTGAGGGTACCGTGGCTGTGTTGCGACGCATTAAGATGCCTCGAGTTGCCTTTGCCGTTGCAGCTCGGGTCGTGGATGTGCCGAGCATTAGGAAAATTGGTCTGGGAATGGATGGCAGCAGGATGGACCGGCTCGGGCGGTTCTTCTTGGTGATGTTCCAGCAACCTCTTATGTCTGATCTGGTGCTGCTGGGGCTGAGAAGACCAGCCGGTAGGCCAATGCTGCTGCTGCGGCGGCGGCTGTGGTCTGCCATTGGCACTTCGATCCGAATTGGAAAGATCCGAGTAATAGGCGCTACTCGGCGTGGACGCACATCCACTGGAGCTGTCGTTGACTTCTAATACTACACGTTCAGATATCACATAAGCAGCATTTTCATATGTTCCATTACTTAAAAGTTTTCTCAGCGTTAAGGCACCCGGGCTGGGAGTATGGGTTGAGTTGAACGGAGGCAACTGCGGCTCGACAATCTCCGAGTACATGTTGGCCCCATAGATGGAATCGCGCGTATTGGCCGACCCTGCCACGCTGTGCAGTTCCGCGTAAACGGCGCTCATCGAGTCGTAATTATCATCTTCAGGTTTACAAGAGGCCGGTGACGAGGACGCATTATGAGATGTCATTTTCCGCCACAGTTTCACGCGCCAGCCCGTGTTCGCTGTGGCTTTAGGGGCCAGGACATTATCGCGCGTGGTATCCAAACTCGTGTCAGTGCTCGACGACACGGTGTTGATAGGTTTCGGGGAATCGGGCAATTCAGACCCAGGATGGTCTTTATCGCCTACGACGTATCCAATGGGGATTGCGGTACAAGACCCTAGAGTAAAAAGGTATCATAATTAGAAATAATAATAATAGAAAATTCGCCTGTACAGGTTAATGTTTGGCAGCTGATGAAATTAAAACCAAAAAGAAAAGCCAAAAGGGAAAATTGCTTTACCTCCTCGGGGCAAAACCTTGAACCTGGAAAGAGACAAACACAAAAGGAAAAACGGAATTAATAATCGTCCGTGGTGAATTTGTCACGCTATCACTACGTCTATCAAAACCCTCATTAAGCAAACGGATGTAGATAATTGAGACATGAAGGCTTCCTTTTCCTTTTGGTGCCAACTGCATTATTCCCGAGTCTCGCACACGGAGCGAAACACACCGTTACTGAACACATGATGATGAGCCTTTGGTCATTCGCAAACTCGTTTGCGACCAAAAAAGAGCCTTCTTTTCTGTCGTCTCACAGATGACGCTTGATCAAGGTGTTTTCATAGCATCTTCCATGAATGAAAACACGATGGGATTTGACCCTGGCCCCCACTCCTACGTCTTGAACCGTCTTTTACATAACAAGATAAAAGAGAGAAAGAAAATAGGCGCATTTTACCTTCTGCACTTGAGAGCGACGATCATCAGAATAGCTCCCAGCATGGCAGAAACCAAGGCTACAACGACCAACATGGGGATCCAGGTATGTTCTGAAGCAGCATCTGCAACGAAAAGACATCCAAAAGAGAAAAAATAAGCTTGAGCATAAACCAGAAATTACATGCCTCGCTTAGCTCGGCCGCTGATGCGGTTAGCCTTCAGATTACAGCACTTCACGGTCGATTACGCCCATTCAACATTTTCTTACAGCTTATATGTAAAAAAATCTCGCGCTCTATAAACTATTTTCGCATCTCTCCAAGAAATGCCACATCCCACAACGGGCTAAGTTTTTTTGGGAAGTAAACAAGGCTATTGTGTGCTAGTGCATGTAGGTCATTAGATGATAATATTGGCAGCCCGAGCTCCAAACTTTGCGCGTGGGGATATTGTATGCAGCTCTCTTGTTATGGGGATACTGTATGCAGCCACACAATGGCGGGACCAGGAACCAGTATAGGACTACGACTACCATTCCAATCCCCTCACTCATTGTCGTTTTTACACAGTATACGTCCATGGCAACTAAACAGTTTCGGCGGTACAAGTATATACTAGATTTACGCTTAACATATGGAAATCATTCTGTCTATTTATTAGAAAAACCTCGGGTCTTCCTGCAGCGAGTATAGTTGCAAGCTCTCCAGCTGTGAGGGACGCACTGTACAATCACTCTCAATTGTCCCTTTTCACTCGCAGTTGGAGCAAAGGCGAGAAAACAAGTATCTTCCTTTAGATAATCGCCGTTAAGTATCTGTACCGAATACATTGCATATACTCTCAACACAAAAGGAAAATCCTGTCAAGTGGAAAGTTAAAAGCAAGGAAGAAAAGAGCCACTTCATATGTGCAATGTGACTTCTGTACACTTGCCAAAGGAACAAGTGTGTGTGTTGGGTAAACTTGAACGACGAGCAGCTTGCTTGCTGTTCCATCCCAGCAGGAATTGCGACGTTTGCTGGCACACAGCTTTTGTTACCAGTTAACCCCATCCATCACGGCGACCAAAAGATGCATGGTGGGTGACCTGACAAGAGAGCTATACACAACGAGTCCCAATAGAGAATAGATGCGTTTGTTATGATCTCGTTCCTGTTCACCAAACACTGATTCTTGTATTGTACTAATACAGTAAAAGAGAGAGTGCACGACAGAGAAATAGAGAGAAAAGGAGAAATGTGAAAAGAAGTATGCTTTTGGTATGATTCACGTGCAGGAGCAATTGCACTTGTGATGCTGCATTGCAATCTAATAACTTTCAAAAATTGAACGGAATAGTGCACATTTGAGTTAGGAAAAACCTAATTCTAATTTTAATTAAATTCACAAATGCCATTTGTCCTAATTCAAGGCTTGCAGACTTACTAATTCGCTATTCTTATAGCGCGTTCCACTGGCTGCCCTGGTGCAATATTTTTGACACCCAGTGTGTCAAACGTGTATATCTTTACACGCTGAGTGCCAACAATATTGCACCCATCCAGCGAGTGGAACCCGCTATTAAGTTGAAGTCAGCTAAGGCCAGGAATTACACGAACAGCAGTGCCTAGAATCACAAGCATTCGCAATGCGCAATCGACTTCATTTACTTATCGAAAAAACTATATAGGCAAGGCCAATGGCAGGAATGAGTCACATGATAGAAAGTCACCTTCCTATTGGTTATCTCATAATGCGTCAGGGCTGAAATAGAAGTTGAACTCAGCTCCACTCTTGAATCAAATCGTAATTTGAATTAACGCCACTGAATTAGATGTGCGAATGCAAGCGCGCAGCCACCTTAACGCTCCAATAGAGCTGCAAGTGATGTGGGCAATCATGTGACCCGCAACTTTTTCTACTATCCGTTTCGTTTGACACAATGCATCACAAATTTGTTGTATTGCAACACGACGATCATGACTAAGCGGAATTCTGATCTTTCTTTCTTGTGCGCTTTAGTAACAAGACCTCATAGATACAGGCAGATGCTAATGCTAACCGTATATACAAAACAAGCTAAAAAGGTACCTATACTTGTTAGTCCGTCATTCGGCCTAGCAGACCTACGGCTAGAAACTCGGAATAACTTTCGGAACGTGTAACAAGTAAGCGGCATTTTAACAAGGATAATTGCTTCCCCATGGAATTTCTCCAAGCCAATGATAGGACCTATGCCTTCCAAATCTTCCCCATCAGGTGTATACGTAAATTAAAACAGCTCCAACAGCTCAATTTCAAAGTTGGGTTTTCTTCCTTAAAATTACGCTCCTGAAAAACCGGCAGCGTGGGCAAGCAGGAAAGTAATATCCCTACCCGTATATTGTGACAGGTGAGGGGCCCCTGTGTTCTTTATGTTTCGAATTCCCTTTTTGTTAAGCCCTGCATTCCAGCTTTGTGTTTCTGACAAGTTCATTAGGTCGCCCTCATTTGCATGCTCGTTACGAATCGCATTTCTGACTGACTGCACAGCCCCAACGAGCCAGAGCGCCAACTCCAGCTCCTCCTCCCCTCTTTGACTCATTCATTTTGACCACCTGTCAACGCCCCTTCTGATCCCCAAAAACCTTTTCTTTTCTCTATATCCATCTCAAGTAGCCCTGACGACTCTGTCAAAAAATTAGAAATAGGGAGCTTAAAAAAAGGTTTCCGTAAAAAAAATCACCCTCGTTTGCTTCACATTTCAAGAAAAAGACTTGGGACAAATTGCACCCACAATGGCTAAGAAAGTCTTGGAATGGTGAACGCTTTTCAAATTAGTGGAAAGTGCTCGGGCTAGCAGACAATTAGACAGGAGCGCGATCCATACTTTACTTTTTACACCCCACAAAGTACCATTTCCGGATTGCTGGTTCGACCAATTTTTACCTGGACTGCTCCAAAAACCTTTTGTAAAGCAACAGAGCCATTTGTGAAAGCAACAGGACGTGCACGGACTAGATTCTAGGACTCAAAGAATTGAGGAAAACCACCTTGTATTGTCGCACACAACCCAAGGAGGACCAGTTCTTCTGCAGTGCACGGGCGGTGGGCGATACGGGCGAGAATACATCAGTTGCCGGCTTCATTGGCGTATCCATCAACACAAGAGCTATAGAACCAGCAGCAACCCAATTGCCTTTTGGTAAGAGCAACAGCAGACCAGTTTGATACTTGAGTGGGGTGTAACTCGTTGTTGCCAATAAAAGGGAAAAAAGCTGAATTGTTGCCGACTATTATACCGGTACAGGAGCACGTCCCGAGCTTTCCTAGCCACAAAAGACCAGTGTCGTCACTTTGGCGACAAGGTATATCGTGTGACAGCCACAAGGACCGCAAAAAGACCTCGTTCGGCCCAAAGCGGAGAAACATGAAAAGGAAATTGGGGTTCAAGTTGGATAAAAGTAAACTTAAGCAATCAGTAGACTGGAAAGCCTATCTTTTGCTCCATAATCGCTCCGCCTGGAGACGCAGAAAAGCCAAGATGTTGACCCAAGGTCCTTGTGGATTACCTCAACTGTACTTTTGAAACTCAATAAAACCGTCACCGCAAATGGGAATATTCCCAGGGCCGATACCCAACAAAAGCCAGTCGACGTTACGATACGGGAAAGTTTCTAATACGCGCTCTATCGGATCCGGGGGGAGTAATAAAAGTAAACAACCCCTCGCGTCGCAAACAGACAGGACTAGGAGTGGTTTAGACGGATTTTGTGAAAGGCACGGCCAGGTTTTTGCAACCCCCAAATTATTTGGCAATCAGGCGAAATGATGACACAGGATTTTCGGATGAGTGGACAACCAAAGAGGAAGAGCACATCCACCAAGAGCATTTTACTCTTGACAAAGCTTCCTGATGCTCTTCACAGCCATCACGGCCAACTTTCCCTCTCTGATGTGTGGGCCTTTGCTTATACTGTGTATGCCTCCACGAGATAACTGACGATGCTTTTCGCCATCAGCAAGTTCGCTACATTCGTAAAGCTTCCTTTTGAAGAGACACTTTTCCCTTTTTCTAACTATAATCGCATTACGTGACACAAAAAAGCAGCATTAGGCAAACTGTGCTCTTGCTATCTGAGACCCTCGCGAGAAAAACAGGGATTGGGACTTGACAATCAGCGGCTCTAGTCAAGAACTATTGAGTCTCGCTGCACTTCTTAAATATGTGGGAAAAAAATCGCCAAACTTGCAAGTATGGCAAAATAACCCGAAAATGGAAAGACTTAGGACATTTTTTTATTATGAATTCCTGAACAATACAGGGGAACAGTAGGGAAGCAATACCGTGACAAAACGGAAAATATCACAGGAGTTTTTAATCCTGTCTACATTTTAAAAATATTATTATTAGTATTATTGCTCACGTATACCTTGTAAGTCTCCCGTATACCTTAGCTCGGTATATAGGCGGTTAGCATGGGGAATTTCGGAACAATCTTCTGAGAAAACCAGTACATTTAATGAAAAAATTCTTTGACACTAATTTTGAGCTTGCTAACAGGTAGTGCACAATCAATGCACATTTTCCCATGAGTAATAAATGCGCAATATGCAAATTAAGTTTGCAACTATGAGAAATACCTTGCTTAAGAATATGTCCTTTGATTGTGCACTAGCTGCTAACAAAAGAAAACTTTTGTTTTAGACTGCTTTCAAATCTGACAAGCCGTTTTCAAGAAGTCTTGTTTCGAAAGTTCGACGGCTTGATTTGGGATATTGCGCTGCTACAGCAAATTATGGTGACAAGTTGTACTTTTCCCAAGCAAAACAAACAGAAACTTTGCCGGCAATTAGCTATCTATATCTTTTCTTCCTTTCTTACCCAAGGCTTTGGCAAAACAATAACAAACATCAGTGCCATCTATGACTGTTTCGCATCAAAAAGATAAGGTATACGGGAGCCTTAATTCCTGAACTAAAATGAGGAGCACTATAGGGATGCAATACGTTAGAAAAACATAACAAAATATCATATGAGTTTTAAATCCCATTTAATTTTGTTAGTATTATTATTACTATTATTGCTCATGTATTAACCTTTTAAACTAGGGCTACTGAATGCACCGACGACAAGCTAAAAAAAAGGTTTTGTCTGTTATCCAAAGAGTATAAGACACATTCTCCTTTTCCCATTCTTCGCAGGTCAAAGGTTGCGCTACTTTGGATCCCTTTTATAAGTTAAGGGGGAGAGGACATGTAGGGGACGGAAATAAGTGTGTCCATCGATGCGGAAGAAGCAGCTGGACATGCTCCGCCCGAGTGGAACCCACACATATCTACTACTTCCTCGTACCCTAAATTTTTTTCCATTGATCCTAGGGAAGGTTTCGGTAAAACCCAGCCAGCACCTCAATATCCGCTTGGCCATTCCATGCGTGTGTACCCTCTAGAACGCGATTCCTCATCGGCAAATTGGTCTCTACTGGCTAGTGAACGGTGTCTGCTCCCCAAACTATGGTGTATATGATCTCATTCTGACGTACCCTTCTCTGCTGGTCGCGAATCGCCAGGGAATTTCACAAGTCTCTTAATTGTGTATATACCATCTGTTTTGGCTCCACTTTCCTTAATCAAGGTAGAGTTATAAGGAATCAAGTGGCAGAGAGGTTTTCATTACACTCAAGCCCACTCGGTACTAGAAAGGCACGCACACACAAACTCTCGTCAATAGAATTAGGACATGCAAAGGGATCGAATAGCTCGACAATTTACGGGTCGCTAATGCCGAGCTTTCACTTAATTCCTTACACACGGAACAAGGAAAGTATCTATAAAAAGCCCATCCGTCTCACGGTTGCCACGATAATTTCATTAACTATCCCCCTTGTGCCTCTTGTAGAACGCAGCATGGAAAAAGAAAAAAAAACGCACCTTCTCCAAGTACATGGAGAGGGTACCTCCTATTCTTAATGAGCCATCAGGGCAAATTTTAACATGAGTTGCCTTTTCTAATCTAGACGGAAATTTAATTTTCTCGCCCAAGCCCAGTTTTGGATCCAAGAAAACCGTTCTTCCACGCTGCTCTCACCGAGAGCGGAATCGCTCATACACTGGAAATACTTGAGCTTGCCAGACTGATGTATAACTGTGCGGAAGTGTGGGCGTTTGGGCGTCGTTTTTGCTTCAAGTGAGTACCAAGTGATGATGGATTGGGTGAAAACTCCATTTTTAACCTACAAGAGGAATTCTTCTCGCACGACAAATTCTGCACCAGGGCAAAGGCGAGAACTTGTCAAAAGCAAGAGCTTTTACCTTTGTACACCAGACAGGGAAAAGGGCCTTTTGGCAGGCAAGCTGCTGGAAACTTCACTTTTGACACGAAAAAATTAAAAGAGACTTGCTTTGCTACCCAACAAAGACGCCAACACTATGCCTTTCTAATGGCAAGGGGGAAAACTCCGATGCAAAAAGCAATGCTTGACACTTGGGAATTGTTCGCTCGAAAATGTGCCACCACACTATATTCCATTGAAAACTTTGGCGCCCTAAAAATGCACCCGGACCACACCTTTAGCAAACATGTTTGTGGTGAAAATCCATTTCACAACAAGATTTTTTAAAGTCTTTTTTAGTCACAGAGGACGACTTTTTCCTCATCTTTGGAATGTCCTCCTGTCTCTCGCTTTTTCTTATTTTTTAAAATTTCTTTTGAGGTAGAGAGAGACAAATTAAGAACTAGTGCTCATAAACTCTCAACTTCTTGGGCCACTGTATAGGAGTGGCTTTTGTCCTACGAAAGTTTGCTGTAAACTTTTCTGCCTCGGGCAAGTACAAGGAAATACCATATATTTATTGCACCGATGTTGTAAAATCATTAAGCTTTCTATACACTGAGCTATAGGCTATACATACGTTGATAATGGGTTTAGAATGCAGTATATACAGATCCATCGTGCTTTTTATGTTGCGCTGAGAAAACCCGGAACTCGTTAAAACTCTTCAAACTCATCCCTTTTCTGCATAGCGCCGTCTTCTCGAAAGTCTCTGCTCAAGCAAATTGCTGCTTATCAATAATTCCTCAGCCTCTCTGCTTGCCACTTCTCTTAATTCTGAGCTCCTGTGGAGCAGCTAACAAAAAAAAAATTGTAGCTCCCCAGCAGCATCACGTATGCATGGGACTCTGACATATAGGAGAAATGCCTGTTCGAGAAGTTGGCAGAAGAGCCCAAGACAAGGAGAATTCATAGTTTTTGTCTCGCAATATCTCTCATCCCCCCTTTGGCTCCCAAAGTAACATGCTCTGGTACAGAAAACATTCCGCGTCCTCTCTCGCTCTCTCATCTACCAAGCTCAGGCCCCTACCGACGAATCACCAAATTATTCAACTTCTGGGAGCTGTGGAGCATGTATGTATACACTTTGGGCACAGTCACTGGGCCAAAAGTGAGTCAAACCGTTTGATCTTTTTCGACTCTCCTGCCCCCGCTTGGAGAGCAGAAGAATGGGAGCTTTGCAGAACAAACACATTTAGACAGAGAGGGAGTCGAGCATAATCTGGGGTAAATCCTGGGTCTTTGTTGTAAACCCTTTTTATACCAACTTCTTGGTCTGGGAAACCAAGGCAACCTTCAACGTTTACCTACGTAGTTCATATTTTTCTTGTTACAATACATCGCATTTTGATGACTACCGAGAAGTCTAAAAACACAAGTCCAGAATTGTATATGCCAGCAAATTCAGCTTTTTGCGGCATACTGACAAAAAAGAAAGCGCGATAAAAAACTAATTATTTTTGTGTACATGGCTCTATAAATGTCACGCCCTGCAGGATAGACAAGGCATTCGTTAACTAACCATGCAGTATGTAGACGAAGCAAAACCCCTTTTTTTCCATTTCTTGTTATGTTTATCACACTTTAAATAAAGACGCTCTTGCCCTTCCATTTACATGAAGCCGTTCTTTGGTCCCGCTGTCTGAAAGACGGGAAAATGGTAACCGACGACCATGAACGTCGCCCGCAGAAGGTACAGGCTAAGTTTGGTTACGAATGAAGGTGCAATATGCTAGGAAGGGGCATACAATACGGTGTAAAAGCAGTTGGGTGTCGACATAAAGCTTTCATCCAGCCTTCTTCAAGAACCCTAAGCAATTTAAGTCTCATAACTCGAATGCTGGTACCACGACGGCTTCTACAACTCCTTGGTTCCCTTTTGATATCGCTGCTACTGAACTTCTTTTTCATGTGACCTTGTTTCTATGTATTTTTTTACTTTTATTTTTTTAACTTGGCTGGTTTCTTTATCAGGTCCAAATTAAGCTATGAAATGGCTTTGGTACACCCGTCCAGTGCAGCAAGATTGGCTGGGCAAAGACTATAATAATAATAATAAAAAAAAGGAATAAACATATGCTATGCAAATGAATCCATTCTAAAGCTCTGCACGACGAGGCAACCCAAAGATGATTACGAAATGGGCTTCGCCACACAACCTTCATGCAATCGTTACGTTAAAGGTAATGCATTCATCACTTTCTTCCCAAATTTTCTATCCAACCGCACAGATCCTGCTGTGCTCATGAACAGAAGCCGATATTTCATCCCGTACCGAAAAAAACTTACCGTTTCTGATCGATAACAGTTTGATGAAGCGGAGTGTATTATAGTTTTGCTCCCCAACTCGTCCTCAGCGGGACGGCAATGACCGGCACAAAGAATATTAAAACCTTGCCGTCTTGGTCTAAGTCGATTTTGTAACTTTTTTTCCCCTTTTAAGCGAGATCTTGATTGTTATTTTAATCAATATTGCTCATATATTTTCTAATTGAAATGCTTAACACACGAACCAGTCCCCTGGGTCCCTTTATGATACTCCCAGACCTACTAACAAAACCCAGCATGTTCATAAAAACCACACCAAAAAACTCGTTGATCCAAGTTTAAAGGGCGGAGACCAACATTCTCATTTCTGGAGCCTTTGCAAATTACCCCTGAGTGTTTACAAAACGCTAAACCATGACACTAGCCCTTTTCGATGCCACAAGCAGCCAATAATAAAAATAAATAAAATTTGAATAAAAAGGGTTAAAAGAAAGTGTAATAAGACCGCCCTCCCACAAGATCTCCTCAGTCTCGTTTGCCCGCAAAGCAAGCGTTTCAGCATAATAACGTTATCGTTCCAGTCACGCGTTATGTGCAACAAGCCCGGGGAAACGGCTCAAGCTCGCGGGGCCTTTTAGACTGCCAACGATACTTATCTTTTCCTTATATATACAACGGACCACTTGACTGGTCCAAAATTTGCTTATTTTAGTCCAATTTACGTCTCCGGCGAACCGCTAGAGGAAAACCCCCTTTTATAAACTTGAGTTACACCACTCTGAGGCTCGCATGTTGAACGTGTGTGTGTATGTGTATGTTATGTGTTTACGTGTAGATTGCAAAGGCCCGTGCAGATATATATACACACAAGCCCCTTTTTTGCTGCATAAAGTTGGTGCAAAGCAACCGAACGCAACACGACTGCGAATGTTTCATCAGTTGCCCTGTAATTAAGGAAATTTGGCCAGGGACCGGCCGTGACCGTGATTTGCACTGGCCAAAAGTAAAAAATAAAAACATAAAGAAAATATCCCGCCCTTTTTGAAGCTCTCAAAGGCCCTCCCCTGTACCAATACACGGCAATGGCTACGTTGTGCGCAGTGATGGAACTTTGCATGCAGAACCCATAATCCACCCACTCTCATAAATCTGCCGCCCTCGTTAACCCACCCCATAGCTTGGGCCATTGTGTATGATAGAACCTTCTATTCAAAACAATTCAAAAACCTGGCTGTTTGGCAGTATCCAAAGTTTTTTCAAAGACTACATCACACAGCCCTCAAAACCTTTCAAATTTGCGATAACAATGCGCAATAAAACTGGGATCTGGCGATATTTACAGCTTCATCCGCGCAGTTATTTTAGGCGAAAGCCTGCTAGCTTGGGATCGACCATGTTTACAGCTACGGGCTTTTATTGTTTGGGAGCTCGAGGGTTTTTTGAATCATCATAATCACCTTATGTAACCTAAGGTGAGGCCAAGACAAAATTACAATAAAATAAAAAAAGGAATACGGCCATGTTTTGGAATGCATACACGGATCCGGCACTACAAAAGGATGGCAATCTGTCATTAGCATATCCGCTCTTTTGCCTGCCTAGCTTATTATTTTTTTTTCTTGTTTTTTTTTTAATTTATTTTTTTTACTTTCCTCAACGACCCAGTCTGTGTTGACAAGGTATACAATTAATACGGTCAACATTTGCAATGTAAGCGACCAAAAGCCAAAACTTTCGACCCTTGCGAGGATCTAGTACTATTGAGCAATTGGAACTCGGGTGTGTTGAATACTAATGAGACCAACCACAGACCGTTTGGCCTTCAGCATACAAGGGCAGGACATTCCTCGGACGTGAAGCATTTCAGACCCTGAATTAAGTAAACTGTCACTCGCAATCCAGGCATACTTTCTCAGCCCAGACCCTGATCTCTCCGTTTTTTACAACTGGCTGCAATTTGTTGAGAATAGTCCCCAGGTCATCTCCCATATTCCGAACCAACTAGTTGATACATTTTTGCCTTTGCTGGAAAAAAATAAAAAAAATACTCCTTGTTCTGAATCGAGTTCCATACCTAACCTACAGTAGATGCCGCTTAGTGTAATTACGTTTGTCAAGTGAATATTGATTCTATTAAGCGGAGATTCTAATAACCGAATATCGGAAATATGCAATAGAATGCTACGATTAATCGGCGCGTGAAAAGAACTGGCTTGTTTAAACCAGAGAAACAAAACATCGTCTACTTTTTGATACATTTCCTTTCCTAGATTCACTTACCCACTATTGTTTATTTCGTAACGATTTTTCAACAATTTTCATAGAGATTATTGAGGAATTCCTAACTTCACGGCCGCTTCTTTTTGTGGCAAATCTTTTAAATTTAACTCGCCATAAGTTTCAATGAGCCGCAACTTCTCTTTTACATTTAAATAAACTCTTTTTCTTGCTCGTCGCCATTTTTGTATAACCCCACGTCTAAAACACAACTAACACTGCGCCTTTGAAGCCTACTCCTACGCAGGTAGGGTTCTTAACACGATATCCCTTCTAATTTTCCCAGTCAATTAAAGGAACTTCATTCAATTGAATAACCTACTCATTTAACCGGGGAGTTTTTATACGGATTTTCCTCTAAGCATAGTAGTAGGCTGGACATGACAAGATTGGTCAAAATGACGTAAAAGCAATGCCATTGGTCTATATGCAAAGTCCATGTAGCAATCACTACTGTAGTTTCGTTACTGTACATACGAAGATTCTTTTGAAACTGATTCTAATATCCGAAAGTGTGATTCTAATAACGGATTAAAATGAATCGATCCTTCAAAATTGGATTCCATAAAGCGGCTGATTCTAATCACCAGTGACCACAATAAGCGGCATCTACTGCAGCTGAAACGTTCTTGTCTTTGCCGTAAAAAAAATAAAAAAATACTCCTTGTTCTAACGCGAGTTGAATCCCTCACCTAATTGCCTCGTTGGCTGTTGCTAGTGACGCAGCACGATTTTAGGAAAGCACGAAAATGTTGGGTACGCGTGTAGAAAATTATATCTGTTGCACGCTTTTACTCTAGGTTGGGATATACACAATCCCCACAGGACGAAAACGTTGAAACTAAACCGCCACGCAATAAACTTTGGGTCAATTTCAGTTTTTTGTTGGCATGCTTTTTATCTTTTTGGCGGGTGGGATGGGCCAAGGTAAAGCAGGATATATATAGTTTAAAAAAAAACAAAAAAAAAACAGAATAGAAATATCTGTGTGTTGGGTCCTTGGGTCTTTCTTACATATGTGTAATGTGTGTAGCGTTGGGGTCCGCCGCCGCGCACCTGGAAGACCCGCAGTGCCAAAGGTCTGCACGCAATGGTCTATGAAAGAAGAGATTCACAACGGGCTGCCGGTTAAGGACACCATCCCGTGTAGCCAGGAGACGCGTGAGTTGTATACACGATGACCTAATGGAAGCGATAAGGGAACAGGCCCTTTTTGTGGCAGCAATGATGAGGGGTTATTTCTCGCTCGTTTCCAAAAGGGGGCAATGGCAAGTCTGGACTCTTTTTAAGTTATCTCTCTATAAAGGCTGGCTTTATTAGGCACAGAGATTCTGTCACAACTGGGGCCGCCTCGGACCCAGCCAATCTTTTTTTTTTTGAGTGTGGTTTCCTTCGAGTTGACGCCAAAGAAGCCAAAGAAATCGGGAGAGTTGCTTACAAGAGGAAAAGGAGAGAGAGCGAGGACCTTAAAGAATTCGTGTACCAAAAAAGGGGCTTGTGAATGTCTTCATTATGGAGGATAAAGACATCTCACAGCTTGTCTTGTGGGTGGCATTATGCAAATTAGCCCGGGAGGACTCGCATAACATGACGGTGTTCGTGGACTTTCGCGGGAGAGCTTGATGACACCTCTCCAAGTCGCCAGTTGCGGTCACACATGCATGCCGCAGTGCGCGGTACCGGCACCGTAAGCAACCATATATGCGAAAAAATAGACATCCATAAAAAAATCAAGGAGCCAAACCCAGAAAACCCACCTGACGGCTTGGTTTGCGCTATTTTCAAAAGATTACTAGACAAGAGCCGACAACTTGGTAACATTACACTCGCAGGTGCTTTTCTTCCTTTTATTTTTATTTCTTTTACTACAGCAGAAGTTTTACCCAGCTTCACGTAAACACATGGGATGCCCCACACTCCCCATTCGAGTCATTTGATATCTTTTCATATCATTTGAGGACAAAAAGTGCTAGTGTCCTCTGCTAGTGGTAGAGGATGGGGGATATAAAGGTACTGGGATGCTGATGCTGATGAAAGACGAAGAGGGAGATAAACTGTTGCAAAAAAAAAGTCCCAGAGATCCAAGAGTCACGATTCCTAACACAAACGGCTATCGATGATGAGCATGCACATGCTGCATCGTGGGCATCCAAACATCTCGTCGTGAGTGCCGTGTAACGCTCCAACGATCTTGGCGAGACCAAACTGGCCCATCTCAAACGGCCATTACTTTTGCCTCCATGCAATAAAAAAAGGTTCGTCTTTTTCCATGATCATATATTTCAACGATGCTGGGTGCGATGGGTTGCCACTCCTAATGAAGACTTTAAGCAACCTGTCGAGCTGTGTATATTCCCCAGCAGAGGAGGTTGTGGCCGTGGCTAGTGCGCCAGCCTTGTGTACAAGTGCACCTTTCATTAGCATACCATCTCCGTAAGCATCACCAGGGGATGACCTTTTTTTCTATTTTTTTATTAATCTCTCAAAGCTTACTGGCTTACCAGAAACCTGTTTGACGACAATGAAGCAACCCCTACAAGGACCATAGACCATAGGTCGTCAACAATTGACCTATAAGCTGCATCTTGAATTTTTTTCCTTTTCTTACAACAATTGTATGCAGCCCCACCACGAGTCTATCATTAATATCTTGGGCGATCTGACACTCGCCTCCCTTTTGCTTTGTCATGTCTGCTGTCACACGCACTCTTGCAGGCTTCGGGGTGCATGGGAGAGCTTGGCAACACTAAGCAGTCGGAAAAGCGCACACCCCTAGCCCTACGTAAGAGGCCTAATACCGTATGTCACACACACATCATAACCTGGGCCACGCACAACAAAAACACGGCAGAAGTTGCCATTCAACCCCCTCATTTCTAGTAAAGTGCTCTCTTATTCCCTAAACAAGAAATAAGTGTGGCATAGAGAAACATGACGAGTCTCTACGCGAGTGACACCGCTATGAAACCCCGTCATCATACCCAGTGCTGTTGGGCCAACTCTGCGTCGTCTGCCATTAAAAACAAACCTGACAGCTATATATCACGTCAAATGTAAGGGACCGGAAACACGGCATGTTGGCTCTCCGCTAAGCAAAGTCACGGACATGTATATGTTGTAACTTGTAAGAGCTTATATGGAGTTGGTAATGTAAAAAGCATAATGTACAGTACTTTGGCACAATGAAAAAGCAACAGCTTGCAATGGGTGGTGTGGCTTTGTGTACTTTTGTGTATTATACAGTAGTATAAGGGCCAAAATAAAAGTCAGGTAAACGCCCGAAACCGACTTGGTTCAGACCGGACTTGTAGCGTTATTCCGGCTTGCCTTGCAAGTGCTCATGAATGAAAAACTTAAAGCACCGAATGAAGCGTTTGGACCCTGGCCGGGTTACGTAACGTTGCTCCGGCATGACTGAGAACCGCTCCACGGTCCACAGTCCACTTGCTTCGAGACAGTTTGATTTTACTAAGTTATTTCTAGTTATTCGTTCTGGACGATGAAAAAAAATGTCTGGAAGAACCAAAGAAGCTTAAACTGTCCACAGCATCAAAAGCAGGAAAATCTATATTTCTGCCAAGGTTTCCGACGAATGAATGTTTATTTGTTTACCCTTCTTAAGCAACCACAACTCAAACCGGAGTAACACTACGAGTTCGGCCTGACACGAGCCAGTTTCCCGTACATCTTACGGTACAGCGGTGGGGCTAGGCTTGTTCCTACCGTCTGAGAGGTGCAATAGAGCCTGCATGTTTACGGCCACAGCGACCCAGACTCAGTAATGGCCTGACTATGCTAGTCGAGTCGAGTTGACTTTATTGAGTACATCAAGTACATCAACTGGTTAGTGGATTCCACTCTCTTTTGCAGTCTTTTTTATGGCGTCGGATTTCCCAGGCCTCGTGTTGACATGAGCCGAGAACACGGCGTCCGGTTTGTTTACGTTCTTAAAAAAACACGGAAAGAAGGCATCGCATTGCAAACTCTCCATGTCGAGTGCTTGGAGAGGCATAAACTCGTGTCTAAAGACAGATTGGTCATGCATGGCAACAGAGGCACGTTATAGTCACTCGGTAAAATAAGATCAACCGAGGGAGAAAAAAACAAAAAACCGAGCTCGCACAGGGAAAAAAACCATGGGCGTTGACTACACCTTGACTCTCGTACAAAACTCGGCTCGTCTAGCAAGTAAGAGAGGGCCACAAACGCGGTAGAATGTTTGATATGCAACGCATAGCATGGGAGTTTTTTGCATTTTCTTTTTTTTCTTTTATCTCTTTTTACTTACGATACAGACTCTCTTGCCTTTGCTGCCATTTTTACATACGTGGCGCTATGCTAATGAGGCTGCTGCGCCTGGGTATGTTCGCTGGCCTCTTGGGCTCCCTTTTTTCCACGAACTTGCTACATAAACCAGCCTCCCATATTTCCTATACATGATATTCAGATGGGCTTTGTCAGTCTACTACAGCAACAACGTGCTTCTGCCCTATCCTACTGTTTTTTATGAATGTCTCTCCTTTCCCGCGAACTACATTTATTCTGATCCGTCAGTGGTAACGCGGGTTTCAGGGGGGTCCATATAACCCGAAAGTGCTTGACGTCTTTTAACTATGAGTTGGCAGCAGCATTATCGCTCTCTCGCGCTCTTTTTTCCTTTTTCCTCCGATAAACTGATCGTCAAGGTCCCAGAAAGCTGCTAAATATCTCACGTCAATATCTGACAAGTATCTGGAATTACTTGCCCCATTAACGTGCAGAAAAACGAGTCTAAAAACTCTTTGTATTCGGAGCAGCAGCAGGACTGAATGGAGTGCTGCTATAGAGGATTTTACAAGGACTCGAGTTTTGTTTTACTTTTTTTATTTTTTATTTTCCTGGTGATGGGAGGAAACGAATAAAATGCACAAGAGCCAGACTGGCGACTTCATTAAAAGCGAGACACAAAGATCGTGTCAACAAGGTACGTATTATTATCGTCATGCCGGTTGTATGTATACCTGTGACTTTTTTGTCTTGCGTTTTTTTCCCTCCTTGCAGCTCTTCCAGCGCGTCTTTTTTACGACTGCCGAGTGTAAGACTTATACGGGACCGCCGCTGATGCTGATTTGAATGTTGCGGACCCAAACCCAGATAACAAGTCTGCAAAGGTCCATAGGCTCCTCCCCCTCATCCAACACACCTTGTCTAACATGGCATTACGAGCTCAAGTGCAGTATTTGGAAGCGAGCCAAGTATTAATGATACACTAACGTTAAGTAACACCCCAGCTCCAAGCAACTTGGACCAAAGTGGGCTGAGATTGAGACATTTTCCTCAAAGTCGTTGTTCAGTGGGCCGGGCTTATGATGTTCTAATGTCTCATCCTGATTTTACACTTGAAGCTGGCCCAGTGCTTAGTTGCGATGGGTTAAAAAGCGACAGAAAATAAACTAAAAGAAGCTAGACGAACGCGAATTACTTATGCTGCTCACGCCACGTTTCCAACCAGGCTTAATCCTCGTTGACCGGGCCGGACCCCTTGTCTTTCTCATTTTCCCACCGATCTTTTACGACACAGTTAACTGGGCTACTATAATTGTCGGTGCCAGCTGGCATACATGGAACTCTTAATCCACACAACATCGTTTTGCATCAGCTTCGCTTGCGAATCACGCACTAGGTTTTTATTCTCCTTCAGCTATTTAATTGGCATCAGGAGTGAATGCGTCATCGAGTAGCCATTTCGTTTTTTTTCTTTTATTAAAAAAAGAAAAAGAAAAAAATCTGCGATGTGGTGGTCTCGTTTTTTTACCTCAATGGAAAATCTTCCGAGTCTTTATAATATACGTTTATATACGTTTATACCCAAGGCGAGGCCGGTTTAAGTTTTTTTTTCTTGCAGGATAGAGCTCCACAATACACACCTATAAGCATACAAGTTCCTCCACAGAGCAGAGGCTATGCATCAATAAAGACCATCATCAAATCCGACGCTCGGAGTTCTTTCCCATGTTAGCCCCAACGAAACGTTCTAAACTAGTCTGGATTCTCACCTGAGCTAACTTGATTTCCACATGAATAAAAGATCTAATAGAAGACGAAAATGTTTGTTTGCACAAAAGCTTCGGCTATAGAACAGCTGTGAATGCCAAATCTTGATATATAAGCACTGACAGGGTGAACGATGACGTGGACAGATCGTGATGGATTGCTTTCTCGCGGCCCTGTCTGCCTTTAATGCAATTCAACTACAACGGCAAGTTTTAAAATAGTAAAGCCTCCCGTCGAGTTACCTAAATTGAATTAAACTGCTCACGTAAAAAGTGGCCATGAAACATTGGACTAAAAATAGATATTATTCTACAAGACAAATACAAAAAATCTATTAAAAATCTATTTTTTTAAATCTATTTTGGGGACATGTATATATTTTAGAAAATGTGCTAAATTTGTCATTAATTTACGTAAACTAGTGTTACATTTTCCAAATGGTAACGTCGTTTGTCATTCTTTTTTTGCAACACTTTTCAATTAGCTTTAGATTTTATTTTCTAAATTATTTTTTAAAATAATTTTATCGATTAAATATGGATTTTATATCGATTATATCAATGTTATCGAGTATAATTTTAGATTCTATTTATAAGCTAATAGTAAAACTTTATCGATTATATAGTACTGTATATCGTACAATAATACGCATTGCTTTACGAGTATAAAAGGTATCAGGTACCAGCAAGCATTTGCAGTGGACATTGTGGTAACAAAATAGCTGCTTTGTTGCTTTGGGAGTTATGTGGAAGTTGTCTTCAGGTTTAAAACAGACGTTTATCACCTGAAACCCAACCCAAAACAAAGAATCGATCCGTCAAAGAAACTAACGGCAACTCCATCCACCACGTGTTGTTGATATTGGGTTTTTATTCTGAATCAAGCGGCTGGCATGTGTGTGCAAGGTCTGGCGTGGACACGTTGACATTCTGAGCATCCCTGTTTATCTGTTTTCCTTGGCCGTTGACATATTAGTCCTTCTTCCTCCGTTTTCTTCGCTTATCTCACATCAGACCATTTTCTTTAAAATAAATCTTCACAGGTTTTTAGCCCCCCACTATACATTTTCTTCGCAGGCAAGTAGGACAAACAGTATATACGTAGTGCATATCCTCTGTTCGGCTCGTATTGCCGTGACACAACTGTTATTCCCTCGACACCTATATTTCTCAAACCCCGTTTCAATAAAACTCCGGCTGTATATTATGGCCATGACGACATGCGGAGTTTTGGCTGCTGTGCTGCTTTTGCCAAGCCGGCGACAAAATTGCATAATCAAGTATCCCATTTTCTTGTCATCGCCATGTGAATGCCCCAGTAAGATGGATGGAGATGACCACTTTCCCTTTTCAACTGAATCCTCTTTGCTTCTCCGTCGACTACTTAAGAGTTTCCGCCCAAGCCCGGCATTACAGCGTCAAAAGGCAGTTGAAATATTCGTGCAAAGCACTGAACATTTTCCGTGGAAAACACAAGCTTCCCCAGGTTAGGTACTAGAAACCGCACTGCGCAGCATTTTTTATTTTTATTTTACTTTTATTTATTTTTTACTTTTTTATTTTTCAGGTTCCAGCCAAGCGACGAGCCTCTCATGCATAGACAATCAGTAACACCAAGAGTTAAATATACAAGTCCAAGTCAATTCTTGAATATAAGTCGTCGGTAACAGTACAACTGACGGGAAGGTTCGAGAAATGCATAGGAATAGACTTAGCAAAGATTAAAATCCATGGTCCCAGTGTGGCATGAGAAAACGGGCTGATGTTATAGTGATGGCACGCACTTTTTATCCTTTAAAAAGAAGAAAACAAAGAGGGGAGACAAAAGAAAGGCTGGAAAGAAACTCCCGAGGGGACTTGGCTGGGGGGAGGGAGACTAGCAACTGACAAATTGCGTATTAGACCTTTCCCAGTAACTTCCTCTTCATCCTTCCCGATCATTTCATTTTATTGGCAACTTGTCAGGCTATCACAATTTTTTTTAAAGTTTTTACCAACGACAACGAATACCAAGAATAAAGTTTGACTGCCAAAGGGATGGTTGTATGCATATATGAATAAAACAGCGTGCTCAAGAAATGCTTAAAATAGAGAAATAAATGTATAAATATCACTCTAGACAAAAATAGAACAGACAACGTGCTAACAAATCCTTAAAACCAGAACAAACCCTTCAAAAAAGGAGAAAACAAGAGTAATATCGTTCTAGACCAAATTGTTTCATGCTGTAAAGTCGCATTTCATCGAAACCTGGAGTCGTTAACCAAGACACTTTCCAATTCGCTCGCCATCGGATTTCCAGTCATCTTCTATAGCCAAAATTTGCAGTCCTGACACGGTTTAAAATAAAACCCAAACTCTCGCCCTTGTATATTACGCTCAAGTTTACGACTCGACCATAAGGGCGGGGTGCATTTAATCAAGGCTGTGTGAAAGGGAAGCAAAAAAGAGAGAAATGCTGTTTGCTGCTGCTGCTACATCCACATCACAAGCCAAGCAACAAAACACTATTTTCGAAAGGGATGCTCTATTTTGGTTACTTACGTCTGCTCCCCTTTTGCAGACTTTAAAAAGGTTACGAGTCGTAGCGTAACATTCTGTTACACTAAATATATGAGAGACCTGCCCCCTTTCTGTCCGCTCTACCTATTCTTTCCCGTGCATGGTCGCCGTGGACCGGAGGGAAAAATCCCTTCCCAGGGGAGGTTACATTCGCCATTCGAGAATGCTCCGTGAAATCACTTTCTAGAGAGAGCACCGTCAACTTGCTATTAGGATTCTATGTCTCCTTATTACAAAAGAAACTAGAAAGAAAAAAAAGACGAGTTTGCGCCCCAAAAGTAGAAAGGATTGCTATGCTGCCTGCTGGGTTGTGTGTTGATAGGCGTAACATGTTAGCTTTTGTTGACTGGGGGAAGGGGCAAAAAGAGGGACACAAACCCCGCAAGCCAATACGAAGTTGGGCCCGCAGCAAGCCGACAGGTGTTGTCTAATTGCCCGTAACCGCAATCGTAATTAAAGGTTAAGAATAGCCAACTCATTTTCGAATTACATCTCCACATCCGACCTGTCCCATTTTTTTCCTTTTTTTTAACAGTAAGTGCATGTTTTCTGTCCTAGCAAATTATACCGAGTGTAATGCTGCTCAATAGGGTTCCAAGCTCACAAAGCTACCGCAAATCAGTGCAAAACTAACACTTTGGATGGAGCAGCCCCGGTTAATGATAACCTTTCATTTGTCTGCGGCTTTGGCTAACTTGTTCGACAATGTCTGCACACGCCAAAAACCAGCTCTGGGAACGGGTAGCCGTCAAACGACAAAAAAGTTAAGTGATTCCCGTGCTGCTGCTAATACTGATCAAAAGACAAGCCCATGCTAAACGCAAATAAGTTATGCAAAAGCTTGTAACGAGTCGGTGTTATCAAGAAATCTACAGATGCTTGTACAAAGTGGAGCACTAGAAACGGTGAAACATAAAAAGTGGACAGGACTGGAAATTGGTTCGGTAGTGCAGCCATACATAATCTGTGCTTGGCTGATTATCATTCCGTCCCAATTGTCCTCCGTTGAATTCAATGGGGAAGCTCTAAAACTCCAACTCCATCACCCCTTCCTGCTCTCTTGACCTTTTGCTTTTAGTCTTCAAGCGTGAACTAAGAACCAACTCCAAGGCACTTTTTTCTCTCTCCCTTGACAAGTTCTGCCTCACAAGACAAAAAGTAAAATTTACAAAAAAACGTGTTTCTATACTCGACACTTTCTTTTTTTACTTCCAACAAACTAATTTCTCTAGGCTTCTTTTCACGCTTTCCTTCCGCCGTGCTGCAGTTTTTTGTGTTTTTTATAAATCCTTCTTCTTTTATGGGCAGCTCCATTACCCAGAAGCTTTTGAATGCTAGAAAGTTGGAGTTTTTTTTTATTATTATTATTTTCTTCTGGCAAGCAAACAGACCCAATCTTACTGGGACTAAATAGAGATGTCTAAGCCTTTTTTGGACCCCTTTCCTTGTAGTATGCTATGAATTGGGCCAAACAACGCATTCTTTTGCAGGCCGGACAACGCAATGAAGAGTTGAAAAACACCATCGTTACAAAGCACGGGGGCAAAAAATAAAAAACAAAACAAAAGGAATGCTCGTTTACCTGTGCTGGAAAGTAGGTCTGTGGTGTCATTGAGTGCAGCCCATTCGCATAAAAGACAGCGGCTGTTGTCAGCGGAGAACGTTTGGAGCCAATCATTCAGGAATGGCGGAGGTGGCGGCGGCGGAAGCAGCTGAGGTGGAGCAATATACGGGGCAGAGGCACGTGCAGGATCCTCACAAGCACTATCCCAAATGTGACAAAAATCCTCGCTTTCCAACAACCTAAAGACCAAGAACAATTGAAAAATAATACCAATAAATGTTAGATCAATTAATTTTCTTTTCGGACATGACGCGCTATAATTATAGTAGATGCCGCTTATTGTGATCACTTGGTTATTAGAATCAGCCACTTTATGGAATCGAATTTTAAAAGAACTGATTCAAAATGATTAAATTAATTGTCTTTTAATCGATTATTAGAATCTAGAATCATACTTTTGGATATTAGAATCAATTAAAAAAGAATCTGCACATGTAACAACCAAACCGCAGTAGTGCATGATTACTATACACGGATTTTGCATATTGACCAATGACATCGTTTTACGTCGTTTTGGTCAATCCTGTCATTTCCAGCCTATACGCTTTTGGGGGAAATTCCTTCTAAACTCCCCAGTCAATTAAATGAGCAGGTTATTCCATTGAATGACCAGTTCCTTTAATTGACTGGGTAAAATAGAAGGGATATCGTGTTGAGAACCCTACCTGCGTAGGAGTAGGCTTCACAGGCGCAGTGTTAGTTGTGTTTAAGACGTGTGTTTATATAAAAATGGCGACGAACAAGAAAAGAGTTGATTTAAATGTAAAAAAGAAGTTGCGGCTCATTGAAACTTATGACAAGTTAAATTTAAAAGGTTCGCTACAAAGGGAAGCGACCGTTAAGTTAGGAATTCCTGAACCATCTCTATCAAAATTGTTGAAAAATCGTTACGAAATAAACAATAGTGGGTGCAGTGAATCTAGAAAAAGGAAACGTTGTGGGAAAGTGTCAAAACGTAGACGATGCTTGTGTTTCTTTAGTTTAAACCAGCCAATTCGTTTCACGCGCCGATGAATCGTAGCATTCTATTGCCTATTTCCAATTTTCGGTTAGAATCTCCGCTGAAGAGAACCAATATTCACTTAACAAACGTGACCACAATAAGCGGCATCTACGATAATTTCTTTCCGGACAGGATGCGTTATATGCGTGTTGTTTCTAAATTATGTAAGCCACTTTAAGGTCAAAATGATGGCGCATTTACTCTAAATGATCCTCGGGTCGAAGAGCGGTATCCACTATATCCACGCCACTCCACCACGCTTCCTCGGCCAACTCGTCAATCAAGGGTCCATGCTCAATTTCCGCTTCCAAAGGATGTACCAACAGAGACTGGGGCTGCTGTGGATACACCGCGGCTGAAGAAGACAGGGTCGAGGCGCTTGACGCTGCTGCCATGGACGTCCAGGCAAGCCCAACCACGACAATCGCCCACGACAAGAGCCATTCCATCTACAAACCAGAAACCAAAGACAGGACACACACAAATTAATAAATATTAATTTATTCAGTGTAAAAAGCAACGCTCGCTACACACGCAACATTAGAGAGCGTGTTCAGCATATATCTATATAGAAGACGAGATACTGCCAAGATAGAAAGCAAAAACCGTTTTTTTTATAAGAGCTTATCAAATTCGTGACTGATTTGCAGGAAACCTGTAACTTGGGCAAATGAGATACATATTTCTCGGATTTTTTTCTTCAGTTCCTTTTGTTTTTTTAGTGGCTGGTTCCAAGTTTGGCGAGATTTCAAGCTGAGCTATTACTTCATTTCCAAGTCAATGAAGTTTGATATAAATTCTACTTTTGATTCTTTCTTGGCCAACGCTTTCTGGGAATTGCAATGCGAGGTAAGCACAAAAATAGGCGCTTTTTTTATTATTGCTCAAGGTGAATTCCATCTCGTTCTTACAAAGTCAATCTCATCTCACTCGCTCTGGCTTCTTTATAGATATTACACTCTTCGCCGTTATGACAAATGATCCCGGGATAAAAAGAACAAATCCCCACTACTTTCATCAGTCCGTCTCACAACCGAGACTCTTACTCTGGCGACGGCCATTGTCAGGAAAAAAATAAGGGAAAAAACTAATTGTTGACGGGCAAGACAGATTTTTTAAAATGTATTTTCCTATATGGAGCCACGTATGAATTAGTCCACTCCAAGGTTTTCCTACCGCTAATGGGCCTCCACCTTGCATTAATAATAATAAAAAAAAGTTGGAGCTAATAACACCCCGATGTTTTTTTATTAAATTGGACAGCGCTCGACTCCTGGTTGATGAGGAATTTTATGACATATTCAAAAAAGCGAAGCAAAAAAATGATATAAAAGCAAAAAACAAATAGACACGTCCAAGTGCACTTTGAAAGCAACATGATGAGACAAGTGCCATCAAAGTTTATGAGCCACTGCCTATTATATCTCTCTTTCTCTCTCTGTTCCTCTCAGCCTGCCACTCTACAACACATCGTATGGAGTTTTTATATAGCGCAGGCTATAGTGAAGAATAACTACACACCACATTACCATCTTCCTCCAAGATGACACAAGATGAAAGGGAAAAAAAATCGATTTTCTTGGACTGCTCTCGACTTTTTACACTTTCATCCAAGAGTTTCGATGACTTGTGTGGTTCGACCTGCATGTTTACATTTCAAAAGAATGCGAGTCGAGTCTATTTATCATAAAAAGCTGGACCAGTAACGAAAAAAGGCTTCTGGGAGCAAAAAAACAAGTCGCCTGAGAGAAAAAAAGGCGAAATAAGCGTTTTACACTCCACTGTCACCGAGTTTTGCTTTTAGTCTGGTCGTGTTGAAAATCAACAAAATTGGCCTCACCAACTCGCAATCTGGACGCGCTAAGGGGAACAACCGTCACGTATAGCGAACAAGACCAATACAAAAACAACGCATTCACACTCTTTCAATCTTGATTCAACCCTTTCAGTGTTGTCAAGTGAAAGGTGTTGATGCATAATGTTGACGAGAAATTGAGTGTTGAGGGATAAGAATCAGGGGCTTACTTATACACTACACTTCTTTAATAAAGTGGCTTGCATACATGTACGGGACTTGCCTTATCAAGTTGACAAGGTTCTAACAACTCGAGCTCTAATCAAGACAGTGCTAAATAATCTAAATAATCAAGAGTGGCTCAAGGGACCGTACCGCAACTCTAAAAAATAATACAAATACCCGATCACCCTTTTGATTCTCTATTTGAGAAACTAGCAATAATTTCTGCACGGAATACTTTCAACCTCCTGCTTTGGATTTGATATTTTTTATTTTATCATGCCTCGGACAATTTGATGAGCAAGTTAACAGCAAATTATCTCTGGATCTGGCTACCATGCCAAGTTTTAATTGATATAACAGTACGCAGATAGCAAAAGTGTCAAAAATGTTTGGGGTTCATCTAAACTCGATTAAAAACCGGGGACCCTTTTTGTGACGCCTTTCCTGTGTTTTGTATCGCCATGAAACGTTTGGAAGCACGGCAAAGGATCTTAATTGGCTTTGTTTCGGGTATTTTTCTTAAGATGAGAAACAGACAAGCCATATACTGTTAGGAAGCGGAAAAAGGACTCCAACTTTACAAGTTAAAAACTTCTTGTTCCCGCGTTCCTCGCTTTTTGGGTCGTTATAACTCTCCAAAAGTTTCCAACAGCAGGGCTTGGGGGCTTCTTAATGTTGTGTGCAGCCATTACAAAAGGAGAAGTTAACTTCATGTTATGATGTAACTTGGGGCCCCAGCAAGGGAGAGTGAGATGTCTTTTTACTATCCTAAACCGCGCATGCTATGCATATAGTCTATCCCATCGTTTCATTCAAGCGGCAGAATACACACACACTAGTACGGACCATTTTTACGACCCAATATTAAACCATTGTGCCTAAACCGTGTATACGAGGCGACTCATACTCTTCAACTTCAACGGTCCCCTTGCATCTGTTTCACGATTTTCCTCTTCAACACTTACTCCTCTTTCCCCGTCAAGAATAACCTATTCGCATTCCTAAATCAAAGGAGTGGTATAGAGTCAACGGCAAAATCTGTTCATTTCTTTGGTTTCGGCTTTGGGCTCCTAGCCCGTAGAAAAAGTCGGATTTTCCACTTAAGTTAAACATTACGTTAACTGCAGTGCTAGGTGAAGTTTTGAAGCAATACTGCAGTAGAAATCGTGTTTACTTATGTTTTTTCCTTTGAATTTAGACCGGAATTAAGCTGCAGTAAATACGGTAATTATTTCGAGTAAAACTTAAGTAAAATATTCATATACTCGCATTGCTGTGAATATTATGCTAACACAAATAATGCTTGAATAAAATTCGTTTTCAATTTAAGTAATATGGAATTTTTTTTTCAGGTCTAAATTTACATCAAGTTTACCGCAAAAGTTGAAGTAAACATCAGGTTGAATGCATTTTATTTACCGCCACTTTTCCGTATGGGAGACTACTTTGCTGTTGTAAGACAGAAAAAAAACATGTATATTAGCTAAGAAGGCTCAGTATAATGTATATCTCCATTCTTTCTTTCTTTACTTTCTTTAAAGAAAAAAGGCTTATTATGGCGCTTTAAACAGACGTAAAGCCAAGACACGATGCATTCGCTTAGTGCAAAAGACTGCGCAATGACAACCCCGTCCACGCCGAGCCAGTCAATGCATCTTCCATCTCTATGCAGCTTCCTTGCTTCGTTCTCCTTTCGGACTCTTGTGTTTGGGCGCTTTTTTTCTTCCATCTGTCCTCAAGTGCCATTGACATAGATTGCATGGGTTTTATATGGGTGCAAGATCTCGTCGGATGTTTGGGAAAGGAGACAATTTGCCTCTCTTGGAATGGAAGCTGCACGCAGTTACTTTTACTTCAAGAACCCTATTGGTATTGATTTTTCTTTTCTTCCCCCTTTTTCTTTTTCTCTTTAGCACGCGGAGTTGGCCAGCGGGAACTTGGTCACGATTTAGAACCCATTGACTGCTCAGGGAACGAAAAAAAAAAATTCAAAACCTTTTACTCTTGCCGTCCTCGTCAGCTGCGTCTAATGTACGCAAAAACAACACGCTTGACCATCTTATTAAATTGCAAAAATGACGGCTCGGTCCTGCCTCCTTTGAAAACTCTCCCTGGCCACAGGTCACACACACATACACACAATACACATAAAACGCATATCCACAAAAAGGCATTGGTATGCATTCTTTGCTGACCTTTTCGACCTGCAGTGCTCACCATCGACAACTCACGATCCGTCTTCCATTTCCTCCCGGTTGCGATGGACCCGTCTGATAAACCATTCCTTTTTAATATACCCAAGTTTTATAATCAAACTTACGCATCTCACTTTTACCTTGTAAATGTTTGTTTCTTTAAAAACTCCTTTTGATACTCCCACCTTGGGAACTATACCTCCCCAACCATACCACTCGAGTACCAACAGCGTGTGGCCAGCATGCCAGCTATCGCAAACACATGCATCTCGCCCCAAAATCAAATACTGAACAACAGCTTGGCTCAATGAATTACGTGAGGAGCATTCGGGAATCGAAAAAAATAAGAATGAAAAATAAAAGAAATAAATTTCGAGCAATACCTACAACGCACACCCTCAAATTCCCCATCTCTCAACTCTAGCAATATAAGCAACTGATTTCGATTCTTCTTTATTTAAAAAAAACACGGATACAAACTCTTTGCTTTTAATTCCCAGGGGTAATGTCACGACCCAACTTGGAATTTGCAATAAAAAATAGGAAAAAGACAAAAAAAGGAAAAGTAACGCCATTATTTTCCGTCTCAACAATCAATAACCCATAGCGCGAGACACAAGATCCGGCTTTTATGGGTAAGCTGAGGAGGCTTCAAAAGAATCCTTTACCTTCCAGCAACAATAAGGCATTTTCGTCTCGCTATGTCATGTTTTGATTGGCTTTGTCTGTCTATCCAAGTCGCTTGTGAATGAGGACGCTAACGACCTGCATAAGGGGCCTGGTCTTATAACCAATAGCCCCTTGTCATAAAGCGGCAGGTGTGATTATAAAGTGAAACCATGCTAGATAGTCAGAGAAGAGATGCCAATAACCTTCTTTCCCTCCCCTCCCCTTAAACCACCACTTTGAACGTCGGCTGTAAGCTAGCTAAAAAGACCCGAAAGACATAGGGCAATATAGGTTAAGGATATTAAAAAAAAAAATAATAATCCTTCACTTTCCTCTCAAGTTTTGCTGTAAAGATCAAAACTGATCAACTTCATCATAAAAGGCATCAAAATCAAATTCTTCGGGGGGAGGGAGCCTTTGCAGGTTGCCCAGACTATGTATACTACGTATTAGCCAATATTATGATATCACGTGCAAGAACTGAAACCCCTAGTAAAAAGTTTTCCCGACACTATCGAAGTTAGTAATCGGAACTTAGAGCGATGGTTTGGATTGATTGCGATGCGCCTTAATCGAGGTGTGGACGGAAACAAGGTAATTGAGGGGTCCTCTAGAACCCTGTGAGGTCGTGACGTGGAAAATTATATGCAAATGAACCCTTTGTCCGAGACCGCGGTATAGCGTGTAACCGCATGAAACTTGGAGCAACCTTGATATTTTTTCTTAAACTACGTAAAAGTTCCGACAAGACAAAAAAAATCCGGTATTTCTTCCCACAATTTCGACTTGTCCAATTATCTCGCAATCCAGTACAGCTCGAGTCCATTGTTTCTTTTTTTTTCTGCTCCTCTATACCGGATTTCTGGGAGCCATTTCTCAAATGACAGAACTACGATATTTTCGGCCGGTATCATCATATTGTGAATCTGTTTTTTTTCCCTACCCTTCAGACAGCGCAACAGGTTTGAAATTCTCAAGTGCCCGTCAAGTCATGTCCAGTACTCGGTGATGCTCATGATAACGAGAGCTTCACATCATCTGTCACGTCAACAAACCACTTATGACCCCCCTCCATTGTAACTTGGCTTCCTTCTGCCTTTTCCTGCCATTCCTTTTTACTTTACTCCTTTTTGCCAAGTTTCGAGTGCAAGAAAGCCCCGTACCCCGTACGAAAAAGTCGGACTTTCTACCCAAGTTAAACATTACGTTAACTGCAGTGTTAGGTGGAAGTTTTGAAGTAATACTGCAGTAGAAATCGTGTTTACTTATGTTTTTTTCCTTTGAATTTAGACCGGAATTAAACTGCAGTAAATACGGTAATTTTTTCGAGTAAAACTGAAGTAAAATATTGATATACTCGTATTGCTGTGAAGATTATGCTAACACAAATAATGCTTGAATAAAATTCGTTTTCAATTTAAGTAATATGGAATTTTTTTCAGGGCTAAATTTACACCAAGTTTACCGCAAAAGTTGAAGTAAACATCAGGTTGAATGCATTTTATTCACCGCAACTTTTTCGTACGGTGCGCCATCCAGCCTTTTCCTGCAACTCCTTTTTACTCTGCCAAGTTTCGAGAAGAAAGCTAGCAACACACTATTTCGTCCAATGGTGGTGCCTTTCATTTTGTGTACTCCGTTTCTTTCACCTAAGGTAGCTAATGCGCCATCCAGAAACAGAAAGCAATGTTCAATTATAGCGTTCGCGAGATTTATTTGCCAAGGGTAGTATCTAGATGCATGGTGTCGCTCCTTTTAAATCTAATAATTCTCCCAGGATGAGAATGGAGAACCTGCAACTGGTAAAAAAAAGAGGGGGAATAAAACCCCAAGCCAATAGGTCTAACAGAGACAAAGTGAGGTCGTTTTCCCCAAGGATACCAGCCTTCCTTTCTTCTTTACAAGACTTGGTTGGGATTCGTAGCATCACACGCACACACACACACACACTCCATACATACATGGGCAATGACTATCGAGAACTGCATCAAGAGGCTCAAAAGATCACGGCATTTCTCTTGGTCTACCAACATGGAATACAAGATCAGTACAACCGAGCCAAGATCCAGTTATGAGTTTTCCTATTTCTTAGAAAAATACTCGCACGAGAGATAAGACTTTGGGCCTTTTTCAAATATATCTGGCTCCACACATCTCGCACCCCAGTTGTAATGAAATACACGAAAGATACTCTAAAACAAAAGAGTATGAAAAAAAATTCTCAGAATTCTCAAAAATTCCCCAAAAAATGCAACTGAGAAAGGGAGAAAGAGAAAAAAAGAACTTCCTGGCAGTATAGTTTTCAATTTCCGGTCGTCCGGTGTCATCTCGTTAAATGTCGGCATCGTTTAGAAGGCATGTAGACACGTTCCTCCTTTGAAATGAAATGTATGTCCCACATGGACTGCATATGCTTAAAAGGGTCATATCCCACACTGCGAATAGACTCCAAAGGCCCCTTTGACATGTGCGCGACTGACTTGGTTCAACAATTGCCATGTGTGGGTAATGGAAAAACGCCGTTTTTCAGACAAAAAGCTTCCTACTGCCAATGTCAGCGACAACGACAACGACAACGAAAACTCGGCCTCTTTCCCGCTCACAACACACACATGTGTGGGGGAAAATCGAAGCTAAACAATTCGTTACCCAAGACAAATACTCCCCCCTGCGCTAGCTAATTAAAATTTCTCTCTCTCTCTGGTGTCTTGACAGGGCGCCAAGATCCTACGCTGGAGCGATAAAGCGAAAAGAAAAACCATCAACTAAAGACGATTCTGACAACATCAGTTATTTACTCCATAGGGCCTGGTCGGTATGATGAAGCTCGGTGTCCCCTGTTGTTGCATTTGCTGGTGGTAGACCTGGGCTCAGTATTCTCCCGTTCATCGAGGTCCTTGTCATCATTGGGAATCGCTGCTACTGCGCTCCTGGCTGGAAAATGACTCTTATCGGACCGCAGTACAATTCAGGTAAGCACACAACACACGTGATCTATGTTGGTTTTATTTTCCAAGGCACGGGCAGGTGATTTTGAGCGTTTCTCAATCATTACTCTTGGGGAGGACAGATGTCCATCTTTTAACATGGTTTGGACTTTTGGACGTTTTGTGGATTTTGGCAGCGAGACTGCTTAGTTTAAACACGAGAATTTAAGTGGTTCCTTTCGTGTTAAGGAATTGCTGCATTTTTGCCCATTTTGGTGAGGTTGATTACTTTGGGGCTTTTAAGAAAGTCAGCAAAGAGCTTGCGCCCGTCACTGCACAAAAGCTCACGACACCGTGTACAGTTAGAGCATAGACGATATGGGAGAGAAAACGAGAATTCCGCGCTTTGTACAAAGGATTGGAGGGGAAGGCATGGGCAATCAACAATGAATAGTGAGGCTTGAATAGAATCGTGAAGGTCGGTATTGTCGCACTTATGGACCCACCACCACGAACTCGACGGCTAGCGAACATTGCCGTGGCAGCAGCTGCGTGCACCTTTGGGCTTCTTGCGGATGCGGTGTCATGAATACCAGCGACAACGCGGGCTTTATCGAAGAGTGTTATTTAGAGGTGTATGGAAGCTTGGATGAACCTCAATGCCTTTTGCTTGCTTTTTTGTACCCGCCATGCAAACTTCACCAAGACTCGAGTGGAAGAAACGATGCCGCGCGAAAGCTCGAATCTCATCAAGATTCCTCTTTTATTTTTAATTTGACTTTCATTTTTTCCCTTGCTTTTTGTTTGGAAATTTTTGCTGCTGGCTGACAACATCGGAAGCACACACCAAGACCCGAAATACCTTTCCCGGGGACGTTTTCGAAATACAAAGCCCATTTCACTAATTGGACGGATCTTGTCCATCTCTTAGAAAAACCCACCCGAAAGTTTCCCCATATAAGGTTCAAAAGTTTTGTATCCGTTTACTTAACAGCCAGCACAGCCGTGGCCAGGCTTGTTCGTCTTAGAAAAAAAAAAAAAAAAAGAATTACCATGCACAGGGATAGGGACATGAAGGCAGAACGAGAGCTCCAAAGGTTTTTCTTGATGAGCGTGTCCAACACGTCAGCAACCATTTCCCTTGCCAGTCAATTTCAATGGCATGGGGCTTTATAAGGTCCCCGTACCATGCTTAAACTATTCAACAGAAGCTACCCTAACAGATCCGCACAAGTTCCATGCACGTAAAAGCTGTATAAGCACCAAAGAGGTGGTCTTCTCAAAGACCACATTACGGCGTGACCAACTTTGGAAGGTGGAAAAAGTCAAGAAAAGGGAAAACGTTGTGCCTTTTCCGTCCCTAAAAAGAGTAGCAAGTTTTGTGCAGGATAGCCACACATACGAGACCTCCAGGTGTGTGTGAACTGTATAATGCGCATGGCTTTACATCCCATTAAATTGCAACATAGCTTTGACAGCTTTTCCAGGAAATCTTTGGTGCATTACTGTGGGCGTAGAGTACATTCTCCCTCCCCAAACCGTAAAGAAATAACACCTTAACGGAGCAAGAACAGTGCATTGTTATCGAGGTAATAGGCGTGGATGGTTTTAAAATAAATGACAAGACATCAGGACATCCGATTCGCTATTGCTGCGTTATAACGGCAGTTATCCTTGTAGTTGGGTCGTGGGTGAATTCAGGGTTTACGTGACAATGGATTAAGTTCCCTTTTAGGGAAACATAGCGCACTGTGACGCTCATCTGGTAAGACAAACTGACACAATATAAACTTGCCCCCTTTCTCCCATGTCTTTGTGTCATTCTTGACGACAAAATGCTATTCTCTACAGTCCGTAACAGTTTGCGGTCTCACGTCTTCGCATCACCGTAACCGAAGAACATTTTGAACGCCTTTCATTGGGATTTTCCCCGGTGCTCGCTGATCCCTAAAGCCTGTTCACACTATAGAGACAGAATCAAAAACGCAAAAGTCACAATCAAGAAAAACAGACCAAACCACGCCCTAATCAGGACCATGGGCTTGCTTTTCTTTTGATACGACGAAAGTTGGGTATGTGTTTGATTTTGACTTATGCTTTTTTGATTTTGTCTGTAGTGTGAACCAGGCTTAACTCGGCTAAGGCAAAGTTACTGGGTTAACTTCTAGTGTGTACTGGGTTAAATTGTATCCACCCACACAGGTCAAAATGCGTGGTTGGAGCTGTTTGTCGGTCTTTTGGACGATGGATCAAAAAAGGTGCTGATATTTGGGATATATGGTCAACACCTTGATAGCAAGGCGGTTAGACATCCCGTCCCTTTTTAACTTTGCAACTTGTCAAGTTTCTCAACCACCTAACACCTTTCGTCGCTACAATAATAATATTAATAACAATAATAGTACAAGGGATAAGAGATTGGCTTTCTTTGGGGCAGGATCTACCAAAGTAGAATCATTCGCTCTCCTCCCCCGCTGATCTTCCCTTTTTTCCCCCATTTTCTAAAGGAAGATTTGTTACTTGAGGCCCAGTGATGGGTGGCGGGAAAACACCAAACGTTATTCTAAGTACTCTACGGAATAACGGCGAGAAGAAAAAAGGTTGGACCTGTCGGCGCCCATGTTGACGTTTCCATTAATTTGCTAATTTCCCGCAACGAATGGGCTTGTCTCTACCGGTTTAACCTCTTTCACCCCTTTGACCACATCGCAAACACCTCTTTAGCCTTGACAAGCCACCAAACCTGCATTCCATTTTGCCACCAAAACAAAAATATTTCCCCATAAAAATACAACAGATGCCGCTTACTGGGATCCCGTTCGTCAAGTGAATATTGATTCTATTAAGCGGAGCTTCTAATAACCGAAAATCGGAAATATGCAACGGAATGCTACGATTAATCGGCGCATGAAACGAACTGGGTTGTTTAAAATAGAAACAAAGCATCGTCTACTTTTTGACATTATCTCATAAGTTTCCTTTTCTAGATTCACAACATCCACTCTTGTTTATTTCGTAACAATTTTCAACAGCTTTTTGCCTTTTTTGATTCGTTTTCCTCGAACATTTCCAGTCCCTGGGTACAACTTGTGATCCTGGAATCGAGGAATTCCTAACTTAACGGCCCCTTCCCTTTGTGGCAAATCTTTTAAATTTAACTTATCATAAGTTTCATAAAGCCGCAACTTCGGTTTTACATTTAAATCAACTCTTTTTCTTGTGCGTCGCCATTTTTATATAACCACACGTCTAAAACACAACTAACACTGCCTTCGAAGCCTACTCCTACGCAGGTAGGGTTTGCAACACGATATCCCTTCTAATTTCCCCAGTCAATTAAAGGAACTGGTCATTCAATTGAATAACCTGCTCATTTAATTGACTGAGGAGTTTAGAAGGTATTTCCCCTTTAGCGTCGTAGTAGGCTGGAAATGATAGGATTGGTCAGAACGACGTCAAAGCAATGTCATTGGTCAATTTGCAAAGTCAATGTAGAATCACTACTGTAGTTTCGTTACTGTACTGTGAAGATTACTTTGAAATTGATTCTAATAACCGATTAAAATGCTATGAATTTTATCATTATATTCCTTTAAAATCTGATTCCATAAAGCGGCTGATTCAAATAACCAGTGATCACAATAAGCGGCATCTACAGTATTCTTAAAACTGGCCATGGAATTATCAGCTGGATACCGAGCTGAGAACAAATTTCTAAACGCCACGCCTCTTTAATTCACTTTTACCCAGATAAAAATTTCATTATTGTAAGAACCCCATACAAAATGTACGCCTTTTTAGCTTGGAAAGACTCCCCTTGGGAGTAAAAGTATAGCACGTAGTGCTACACACTTTACCCCAAGTACTGGATGGTCCGGGCCTTTTTTGATTCGTTTTCCTCGAACATTTCCAGTCCCTGGGTACAACTTGTGATCCTGGAATTGCCCGCTCCACGCATGTTTAGTGCAAGAAAAAAGTTGGTGATGGGCTGTGCAGTGTCCTCGTAGGCCAAAAAATTGGCGACGTGGGAATAGTGCTTTTAAATTTTGGCCCAGTCTATTTTGGCCAAGTTCCGTGACAGCCAAGCAGGAGCGAAACTGTGAACTGGGAAAAACTCGACATGCTTGGTTACACTTTCAATTCCTTTAGAGCAAGTTCCAAACAAGTTGGGGAGCTTCTTTTCTCCTCCCAAAACTTGGCTATAAGCTGCTTTGAAAAATAAAGGACACCGCTGCCAGCCGCTTCCATGCCTTGGCTCTGCTTTTCCACGCCTCAACAAACGCCTATTATTGACCCTGTATATATATATACCAAACCGCCAGGCAACAAAGACCTTCAACCTTTTTTTCCCTCCCCTTTCTCCCAATACCTTTACCCGGGAATAAAAAAAACCCTTCCAAAACATCAATACTTTTGTGCACTGGTATTCAATTTCATCAACTTGTATTTTTTTTTTGGCGAAAAACAATACCACCTCTTATTGCTCCCTGCGCGGTTTTTCCCACAAAGACGCCCATCTAGGTTCAGAAAAACAAGCGCTTTTACCTCCGACAGCCTCTCCACAACAAGCAAGATGCTTTTGCTCGGGTTTCGGCCCGAACTCGTCGAGGATGAAGAACACCAAGACCAAGCATTCGAATTTCCATACCATTAAACCCTTGCGATCGTTCGTCTTCTTGCCGAGTTATAAGCTCTGCGGGACAGTTTCGAATCCCAGGAATAAAAAATAAATAAAAATAAAAGGTCCTTCTCCTTCTTGCTGAGAAGATATAGGATGCTGGCATGCTGGCAGCGGAAAAGAGAAGGAGCGATTTGGGTGGCAGCTCTCCTGTCTCAACGACGAACCTAAAGAGCCAAGCGAGCCAAGAGGCTCACTTTCTCTCAATCTCTCTCTGTAGGGCTTCAAGATTTAAGTGAGCATATCGTGCCGTGTGAATACCGAAGGACAGGCCGCGAAGAATATTTGGGTGGCACAAGCTTTTCGGAACGTAGTTATTCACCTGTCGATGGAGTCAGTTGGTGCTTTGAAAAGCCAAAAAAGAGGAAAAGAAAAGAAAAGTAGAGGAGTTTTCTTAACCATTGGTGATGGCTTGCTGAGACACATTTCCGTGTACAACTGAGAACCCTAGAGGGACTTTAAGCGACCGCAGGAGGGCGCTAGTTTGTTAGGATTGGTATATGCGGAGGAGTTCGGTGGTACAAGTGTTCATGTGGCCAAAAACCTTAACAGGCACGCACAAAAGGTTGCTCGCCGGGTTCCCCATAGCGAACGTATTTGACATCTCATTTGAGTTGACGGGACCGCCGACTGCAACTATGGCGCCCCGGCACTGTAACCCAAAAAAGCCTCTCAGGTAACGGCACAACGCGGGAGAGTCCTATGACATGCTAAACACGGGCCGCGTCCAGTTAAACCGGCAAAACAGCCTCCACCAGGGAAAAATAAAAATAAACAGGTGGAAAAAATACAAAGAAAAACCACCATACAGTTTAATATCTATTCGTTCTCACCACCGAGGTAAAAAAAAAGCTAGAAACTCGGTTGACTAACAACAGTACAGTTAATATCTAGTCGTTTTCACCACTGAGGTAAAAAAAAATATAATAATAATAATTTTAAAAATGCTAGAAACTCGGTTGACTGAAATCAGTAGTACAGGTGTAGCGCGTTCCACTGGCTACACTGGTGCAGTATTTTTTTACACTCAGTTTGTGTAGGTATACTTATACACGTTTGACGCACCGAGTGCCAAGAATTTTGCCCCAGTGCAGCCAATGGAATGCGCTATTAGCATCTAGTCATTTTCACCACTGAGGTAAAACAAATAAAAAAATAATAATAATAATTCTAGAAACTCGGTTGACTGAACAGCACTACAGTTGTAGCGCGTTCCACTGGCTGTATTGGTGCAGTATTTTTGACACTCAGTGTGTGTACACAGTGTGTAAAGATATACATGTTTCACATACTGAGTGCCAAAAATATTGCACCAGTGAAGCCAGTGGAACGCGCTATTAGTATCTAGTCATTTCCACCACTGTGGTAAAAAAAAAAATTGCTAGAAACTCAGTTGACTGAAATCAGCAGTATAGTTAATATCTGGTCGTTTTCACCCCTGAGGTAAAAAAAATAAATCGGTTGACTGAAATCAGCAATGCCGAAAAGATGCTCGGCACCAGGGAATTAAGATACCGAAAAGGGGCAGGTCGACAGGTCGTGTCTATCTCGCTGGAGACGAATTGAACTTGGCAGCTCGGGGTGTTTCTATCTTGGCATCTCACTTAATTTTCCAAAGAAACTCTCCGAGTGTTCAACTTCCCCCTTAGCTTGAAAACGTTCCGGCCGTTTTGGAAAGCAAAACTCTTCAACACACAGTGTCTACCTGTGTATATATATACTATATACCTTGTCCTTTGCGTGACTAGCCGTAAGGCAAACCAACAATTGAACCGAGCAAAGTGAAGAGCTCATTTGTTTTAAGGGAATGATGGCACACAGCTGCTTTTCAAGGGTGCAAAATTGCCTGCCAATCTTCCTATTTAAGGCCGTTTGCTCCCTCGTGTTTTTACTGCCCTACAAGGCCCTGGGCGCATGGGATATCTACCTTCAAGTTGGATGCTGAAAACCATTTGTCGATGGCCAATTTGCCATAACGATCACCAAGAAAAACCCCGCTCTTCACTTCCTTAAAAGTCCCAAAACAGACACGAAAAAGGGTTTTTGTCGGGGGAAAGGCGCAAAAAAGAAAAATGTATATTTTACCCAAATTCCCGGACTCAGGTATAACAACCTTAAAAACCCTGAGACACACGCATACACACAAGGGGGGGTTATTTAGCCACCAATCAATGTGTGTGGCTTTAGACCTTTCGGTGTGTGACCTTATGCCTTTCATTCCCATGCAAACAAGGTGACTCTTCTTCACTTCCTTGTCAACAGTAATGGTTTTCCATTTTCCAGTCAGTTGAATTCGCTGCAGACCGTGTTGGGACTTGACTTGTGATGGCTTGCCAACGGTTTCGTGTGTGACCACACGGACACAGCCTCTCCGACTCTATATACGTGTTGTCCGGGGAGGATGGATGTGATTTCCCAAGACAAGACGGAAAGGTGCTTCTAGGATAATTGCTCCCCCACTCTAGGGGGTCAAATATTTACACAAGCGGACCCAAAGAGTCTTGTCGGTTCCCCAAAGAAAAGAAAAAAAGGGAAAATTTTAAAAACTGTTGAACTGTGCGCATTTTCTTCGGCTCAAATGGGAAAGGAAGCTTTCAACGACCTTCTTGATCATCCAGCAACTCTTTCCAGTAATTGCTGTTGATCTTCCCAACGAGCTTGACAAGCAACAAACAAGACACCTAACACAACCGTTGGTCGTTGGCGTTACCACCCGATTTGCTCCGCATCAGTTGGCCAGTTTGGGATGCAAATGAGTCTAAACGGGCAAGAGCCAGCAACCAAATTCCCAGGTTGAGTTTTTTGTGGATGCTTGTATTTTATATTATTTTAGGGAGGAAGAAATGTGTTTGAGAGTTTTTGTACATTAGCCGTGCAGCACCGCAGTGACGTCACAGAGGTGCTTACTTTATTTGCAAGTTTTAAACCAGTAAACAGAGTTCCCGTGTACGAAGGATACTAATGTGTCAGTGATGTCAAACTCACGTGATCCTTTTTACTTATATTTCTTTTTTTAACAGTTTAAATATTATTCGCGCTAGACAAAAAGAAATATTAAGTGGAAACTCGATTTTTTGCTTTATTTTTTAAACAAGGGATGCTTTTGGGTAGCTACTCCGCTTCAACGCTACTTTTTAGCCATTTTTCGCATTAATTCCTTGCATTAGATTTCCTTTTCCCCTGACCTAAAAGGATTGAATAAAAAAACTAGTTCCCCATAAGAAGTATATTTTCTTTAAAAAAAATGAAAAGCGTGTCAAGTACGGATGATCTCACGATAAAAGTCAGTTTGTCTTGCGTCTTTGCTCTTCAAGGGTCTTCAAACACTGTTCTTCCCCTTCTTCAAAACCAAACGCTCATCATAGATACCGCTTAGCTGTGCACATTTCAGTTCAAGTTCCTCTTCCCTGTCTTATGGCTTCATTTGCATACCGACTCCAGCCCTTTTGCGGTTACGTTCCGACTATGATATCGTCGCCCCATACGAAAAAGCTGGGTCTGGGAGCAAAACTGAGCTAACCTGCAAGAAAATCACCAGAAAAAAAAGTATCGAGAGAATATAGACGAAAAACAAAATGGAAGATAAAAAAAAAGAAAAAAAGGATAAGGAGGACTGAACAACGCTCAGCACGTTATAACCTTCGTTAAAAACGTGGCAGCAAATCAGCAGTTAAGGTGTAGAGAGTTTGGCACCGGTCTCCCCTGCCGTGAAATAGTTGTGTCTGGCATAGCTGACGAGAGTAGCCCGGCCAGCTAAAATGCTAATGAGGAACGCCGAAAAAGCCCCATCTAGATACTTTATTTTATTTTTTTACAGTACGAGAAATATGACCCACGCTTTGGAACAAACTTCTACACAAGTTATGTCAGTGGCTTGGGATAGCACAAGCTTCGATCAGCGATCAAAGCCCCCAAAACTTTCCTTCAGCATCAATTAAGAACCCCCAGAGCCCTTTTGCTTTTTGTCTGGAACGATTCTTCAAAGCGATGGAAGCCAATAACCTTCCTCTCATTAGTAGATGTGCCAATTAAGCCACGGTTCAAGCGTTTGAAGGCTTTTTACCCATGTCAAGATACCCCACAAGATGGCGTCGATCTTAGGGATGTTTGCCTATTACGTGTGAAATGTGAAATGCGACGGTCAAGGGTGTAATCAAGCAAGGAGAATCTTGACAGACTTCACGGCTGACACAACCCTCGGACGTGACAAGTCAAGGCGACGGATCTTGGCACCTTGGTCACGTCAGGTAGATTTTTCTTATTTTTTTTTTAGAATTGTGGGAGAAAAAATAGAAGAAATCTTGACGTGACTCTAACCAAGTCAAAGCGCTATAACGTGTCCTTCTAATTAACCTGCCGCATGACAAAAAAAAGTCCATTTCGCGTAATCTAACATTGCGACACGTGTCATTTCCTACAAATTATATACGCATACCACCGAGTGACTTGGCGTGGCAATGCGCCGTGAAACCCCCTTTTTGTGTTGGTATTTTTTTCCCTCAAGTGGCTCGTCAACCGAATACTATCTGCACCAAAAATGCACTCCACAATCTTTTAATAGGATACATTCCGGGGAACTGCTGAGGTATCAGCATCGCACTTCTTAACGCTATTGGAAGCCTTTATGCCTTTTAGGCTCTTTTTTTCCGGTGAAGAGGGACCTAGTCATAATGGAATCTGTCACGTGTGAAAAAGAACAAAGGCCAAAAGTCTCTCGAACTAACCGCTTGCACCTCGTGTGCAAGCTTGGATGCCTGCTGATGGCAGATTATATAAAATAGCAGTAAAAGAAAGGAAAGCTACGCGGAAATTGACATTTTTTCGAATTTTTTCCTCCTCCCCGACTCCCAACGCTTCATACTTCAAACGATTGACGTCTTTCTAGCAGAGAATTAATACAGCCCAGAGCAAGAATACTGTGTCGAAAATCCCCTTTTCTTAAGTGGATCTCACATAACTAACTTGTACCGAAGCGCACACACTAATAGGGTTCCAACTGACTGTGGGTAAGCTTTGGTTTTACGTTTTAGCATAAAAGTGCCTTAAATGCAGCCCTTTTCCCGAAATTTCCAGAAATTGGGCTCCTATTATGCATGTAAATAATTCCAGGTGTTTGGCTGAAAGGGAACGAGGGAAAGAAAAGCCGCAATACAATTCTATTGCTATATGCCCCGAAAAGGGAGAAGTTGTGAGGCTTCGCAACACGGGGTTTTTACTTACTGTGAGCTATCAGATGATTAATTGGGGGCTAAACGAACCCATCCACCGAGACTGTAAGCAAGCAACCCTTTCGTTATTCACTAGGCCTCTCGGCAGGTAATCAACGCTATAGAACAACGTAATTGCTTTTCGCTCTCCTGTCCCGTTTACAGGCCACTGGTGAAAGAGTAGACAAAAAAAGGTAAAGCAAACTAGATGTTTGAGTGTTTTAGAACAAAAATGTGAGCCAAAGTCGTGCTTGCCAACTTTCTGCAATGTTTCCGCCTTAACTACCCGAGTAACTTGCTAAATAAAGTTGTAAAAAGAGACCTTGAAGCAGCTTTTGTATCTTTACCAACGCAAAACCCGGATTCTGCTATTCAACTATTCTTATCGAAGCTATAATTTGTATTAAAAAAAAAATGCTGATGGGTGTCCTTACCACCAAAAAAAAATCTTTGAAAACAACCTTCATCAAACCTCTTAATAAATCCCCAACAGGGACAACGCCAGAACAGATTTACAATCTTAAAACCAATGCGCGTTGTAAAAGGTTAGTACTTAAAATCCAAATAAAAAAATATTAAAAAGTGGAGTAGAACATTTCAGTATTTCAGGCAGGATAAATTAACTAGAGGTGTCTGAAAAGGGCAAAGGACTGAAAACCCCAAGACTCTCCCAAAGACAAGGGTTTTAAGTGAGGTGTGGTGTTGTATATACGTGTGCTTGAAACCCAAAACCGACTGGAGGCCGTTGGCGTTTTTCGTTGGGGTTTCAAAAGAAAACATAAAGCAAATTAAGTTGCTCTAGGAAGAAAAAGAGAGCGCTGCGTTTTCGGCTGTACGCTTCTATATCTAAAAATGAAAAGCCTTAACCCTAGGGGCCGCTATTCCAGCCATCAAATTAAAGTTTGGCGTCTCACAAAACATTACATCCTCATTTTCCAAACCCATCAACGCGGATAACACCGTCATAACACATTCATTGTTGTTCTGTTCCGTACCGCTCTCCCCCGCCCATGTGAGAAACACCAAAAAAAAATGCTGCCCACGCTTTGGAACATATTGGCAAGAGCGCGTTTTCCATACAGCAACCATGTAAGATTTTTTTCTCCTTTGGAATGAATAAACGTGCTCCAAACGTAATGAGTATAGGCACCAACACCAGATTTCGGAGCTTGGAAAGAATGCGCGCCTGATACTAACGTACTCTTAAAACAGCCCGTACAAGAACCCTTAACGCTCCCGTATACCTTAGCTCGGTATGGGCGGTTAGCATGGGGAAATTCGGAACAACTTTTTGAGAAAACCAGTGCATTCAGTGAAAAAAGTCTTTGACAGTAATCTTGAGCTTCATAACAGGTAGTGCACAACCAATGCGCAATTTTTTTCAATGAGTAATAAATTAGCAATATGCAAATGCAGTGTGCAACTATGAGAAATACGTTGCCTAAAAATGTCCTTTGATTGTGCACTTGCTGCTAACAAAACAAAACTTTTGTTTTAGATTGCGTTCAAATTTGACAAGCCGTCTTCGCGACATCTTGTTCCGAAAGTTCGACGACTTGCTCTCGGACATTGCGCTGTTACAGCGAATCGTGCTGAAAAGTTATACTTTTCAAAATCAAAACAAGCGAAAAAAATCTGCCAGCAATTAGCTATATATTTATTTTTCTTACTTTCTTACGCAAAGCTTTCGCAAAACACGACAAGTTATCCGGATTTAGTGACAAACACGTGTAACGTATCTCGCTGTCAAAAATGACACCATTGTGTCATTTTTAGACAATTAATTTTTTTCAGCTAATGGAGTGAAAGAAAGTACAAGTTTTAACGACTATCATCAACGAAAGTAGACGAGAATCGTTAACCTAATTTATTTCCAATCCAAATACCCATTTTTAACTCGAATGACACCGGTTTGTCATTATCTTTCCGGATAACGTTTTGTAACAATATGACACCGCAGTGTCATATTTATCTCCGGGTTTTGAAACCGAAGACCCTGTTGCGCAAAACAATAACAAACATCAGTGCCATCTGTGACTGTTTCGCATCAACAAACTAAGGTATACGGGAGCCTTAAAAACACCCATTTCGCATGAAAGAATGCGTGCCTAAAACTAACGTATACTCTTTAAAACAGCCAGTATAAGAACCCTTAAAAACACCCATTTGGCAAGGTGTACAACACTTCCAAAACTCCATTCCTCGGATTAATTCCTGGTAATACTTTTTACGACGCCATCCGAGTCCGAGTCAACAAATACAAGTTAAAGAAACGGGGTTTTGGCACTAAAGAAGTCATCTTGCATTTGCTTTGCTAACTTATTCTTGCTGAGCGTTTATGGATGGTAATGGCTGCCTTAATTAGTCCCTGTAAACCTGAATTATTCTGCAAGGCCAGCGCATCTAATTGTATATGCTACAGCTGGCATATAACGCCAGCTGTGGTGTATGCTGACAAGATTGTTGGAAAATGCAATAAACAGGTTGTCTAAAATTATAACTTCCCGCAATACAACAATATTGTACGTTATCAACGGACTTGTAAAAACAACGATGACTTAATTGGCTTCCCTGGCCAAGCCAAGCGAAGGAAAACCAAAGAAAGAACAAAAATAAAAACAAATAAAAATAAAACGAAAAGTCAACGCGCTAATATAGTGATTCAACCTGCCTCCGCATACGTGTTAACGCGTTGACCACCTGTCTCTCTATATTAAATCCTCCACTGCAAGCTGGTCCAGATTTATGACTCAAATTAAGAGGAACGAGATGTCCTTTTGCCTTGCCTTTTACCAACCCTTATGCCGAGATCCAAAATATAAAAGTGAGTGTAAAGCCTTGGCAACGGACCCGCAACAACCGAAAAAAAAAATCTATAAAAGAAATCTTTCACGCTTTATCATCGCTGTAACGTTAACAAGCGCACTCAACAATGCCTCTTCATTTCTATGTATTCTATGCTGCAAAGGACGTAGATTACAGTGCTGTGCAGGGGTAAACAAGGTAATGCTTTGTACCTGGCAGGATCTATTGATATTCGCCTCATTCCAATCAAACGCTGCAATAGCCGCTTCGTATTGACACAGCAAACAACCTCTCCCCAATTGCAAACTCATAAAAACATCCTCTTTTGCTACTGGCGAGTCGCAGCCATTGCTAACCAAACGAGTCTCGCAGCAAGGAATCTCGTTTCTTTAGCTCGTTCGGTTTGGATGCCGGCGAATTTGTCACCCCTTCCTAAATCCCCTGTGCTCCGCGTGTTCCCTTCAGACATGATTTTACGACACCCTACGCATCTTTAATAGCCCTAATAAAATGAAAAGGACCAAGAATGGGGCTACAACAATGCCCTTGTTCAAATACCTTGTCTACCTTAAACAAGTCAACCGTGTGCTTTAACTTGTGTCTCCTGATGCACTCGAAGGTGTTCAAGGAGCCCTTTATAGTAGATATATACTCGCATTTGTTTCCCATCAAGATTCGCACAAACTTTGGCCGGTTAAAAAGCCAGATTGGAAGGGTATTGTACATGCTCCTCCAACTGTCTTTTAACTGTAAAGTAAAAAAAGAAGCCCTGTACTGGATTTACACAATACGCTCTTGACTTTAGTCAAATTCCTGCCAAAATCATTTACAAAATCATTTCGCAAGTCGGTATAATTTTTTTTTAACGAAAAAGTACTGGCATGCGGATTCACTTTTGGTACAATCGGTGTAGTCCCTTCTCGCAAAACCAAAAAATAAATAAAAAATAAAAATAGAACACATACTGGACTTTACACCAATCTAGGATATAATACAGATTCAACTCCCCCCATAACGAACGTTATACCTAGGCTAGACGGGACGCTAATGTCAATTAAATGCTAATCGAGCTCAACTTGCTCCAAAATGGGAGAAAATTTGCAGAGTCCAGGCGACAAATCTAAGGCCATTGCAATTAATTTTAACCCTTTATTTACCATGTCCATTAACCTTAACGGAGTTGTTTCTAGACGACTTAAGTGGGATTAACTCAGACGGAGTTAATTGACATTTACTTGTCCCGTCTAGCCTAGGTTTTGCTTGACATAACCAGCCCAAGGCCTACCTAGTCAAGACACATGCACTTTAGCAAGTCTGAACAAGCCAGTCGAATTTTATTTTTTGCCAAAAGTTACCGGCATGCGGATTCCCTTTCGGTACTCTCGGTGTAGCTCCTTCTCGAGCAACGAAAAAGAATAGAACTAGAAAGATACATATAAGGAACGTGGGATGCGAGTGGATGTCTTTTATAGTGAGCGCGTACCCATTTTTTTTAGTGCACATCGAATGAACAATTCAGTCCGCTCTCTCCTTTTACTCGATCGCAATAAACTAAGGAAAAGAAAAAGTAGAGTCTCTGGTTTCGGAATGTGCTCGGAATATCGAGTCTAACGAATGGCACTCATCACTTAGGTTAAACCGATCAAGAAAGTTAGACCACTTGTGTGCTGGTGCTTTCGAACTTTCTTGTCTGAACACTGGTTCCGTGGGACAGTACTTATACAGCCCTCCCTTTCTCGACTTGGGCTCCCTTCATTTCAAAGTAAGGAAAATTTAGTTTGAAGCACCTTGTTTGCAAACTGAAGGGAGCTCAGGTCCCAGACTAAATTCACAATGACGTTAAGGGCCAACAAGTATTAATAAGCCCCCACATTCTGCCCTGTCCCCCCGAACTCGAAACTTGGCAAAGCTGCAAATCTCGCACACTCATGCTATTACCATTACCCAAAACACTCCACCGTAATGTAAGAGGCCTGAATTTTTCTTATTTTCTTATATGCACCACGCGGAATAATAAATATTTTATTCTTAAACAGAGCTTTGCAATTTGTCCATCCCATAACTGCAGGAGTTATGCAACTTTAAGACTAAGCACTTAAAAAAAGGGAATTTTTCACTTGAGCGAAAATGTTTAAAGGAGGCGTGCACTTTGCTGTATAGCGAAAGTGCATTTTCATCTTTTGCGCTTTTCATCTTTTGGTTTTGTTGACTTGACGCGCTTTGAGAAAAAGAAAAAGTAAAGAAAGACAGACAACAGCGGATCTTTCTATATTGGTCCCCTCCTACTTTATATAGTGAGTCAACTTACGTACTTGCCTTGCGGGACACGTTTTTACCTGGCCAGCATCAGCGGTTAAATTGATGGCGCTAAATTCCTACGTCAATATTCCACCCAGAGCCAACAAGGTGCTAGTGCCCAAGAGTATAATACACACGGCATACACGGACTTTGTGAGAGCAGGAAACACCGGCTTTTTTATATTAAGGTGAGCAATTTCACCTTTTATTACACTCTGGAAAGCAAGCTAGAAAGTCTTTGTAGTTTTACAATAAAATATATATGTACTGTTAAAAAAGCTGGTAAAATTATAAAGAATTTACAATTGATTTGATGTACATTGACCGTAAATTCCTGGTGAACTATTGTAACATAAAAGTTGTTGTACGATTGCATGAATTTTCTTTTTTTTTTGGAACAATTTTAATTGTAAAAGTAAAAAACATTATTTCTTCGTAATTTTCTGGCACAAAGAATTCGTTGTAAAAATAAAAAATAAATTACAGTGTGAAATTCTGGTTAAAATTTCTTAAAACTAACGCACGTATACTTTAACGTCTACACCCACTTCCACCCTCCCCCTTTCCACTTTATTTAGTTATTTCAGTTTTTTAAGGCTAACGTCATGTTACGATTGGCAAATAAATATAGGCTTTAGCCTACGTCCGCTATTATATTAAAAAATTATTCGATATGGTAATTTACAACTTCCGTTGAAATTAAAAAAATAAATAAAAAATATTCGCAGAAACCGATTTTTTTGCAATGTAATTTCCCCTGCCATTGCCGATTCTTTTCACAAAGCTTAAAATAATGAATATATATATATATTGTAATTTCCAACTTGCATTCAAATTTTACAGGAATTTTATGGGCAGAAATCTTTTGCAACGTAATTTTCCCTGCCATTCTAAGTTGTATGGCCAGGGTTCTTTTCCATGACTCGGCCTGAGCTTGTATCAACATGCAGGCCGTGATCAAGCGAGTTTTTACTGTTTAGCATTACTCATCCCATCCCAAAAAAATGGAGAAAAAAAGCCCTGGCAGCTGACGATCAAACGCGAGACGCCTCGACATGTCACGGCTAGGAGGCCAAGTTTAATCGTTGGGTTTCGTCGTGTCAATCGCGTCTAATATGATTCTATATATCAGATGATGGTGCTGGACGGGCAAGTTTCCAAGCCTGAACTTTGCACTAACCTTTCCAGCAAGTCGTCTTTTCCTGTTTATCAGTTCTTAACCTTTCAAGTCGAAACTTCTTTGAACGTGAAATGCAATCAGGACTCCAAAAAGGGGTCCCGGACGGAATAAGCCCTTTCCCGAAACTCAAAAAACTCAACAGGCAAAAACGCTTCAGAAAAGGTACCTGCTTCTTCACGATTGACAATTTGCCTTCTTCAAGACTCAGGATTCGCGAGTTGCGAGTTTGCGAAACGACCCGACTTTGAACGAGTTTCGGAAGTACAAAAACAAACACAAGAAACGTGCATGCCATGTACGTTGAATAGCTTATTTCGTTTTACGTTCAGCGAATATCTACGCATAGACACAAGGCAAGTTTCCTCCATTGCAGCGTATACGTTCCACGATAAGGTAATGAAGGCCGGATCCCGCAGTGTCGGCAGTCCAAGTGTAGCATTGTGCCGAGGAATAAACGTAAAAGCAACTGAACCGGGGAACCCTAAATAGCCATTGAGACGAGCCAAGGAGACAGAATGATGGTGGAGAAGTTGCTCTTTCGGTCTTTCGCTTGTACGGGGCTCCACCAGCAGCCAAGAAGCTACAGTATCCAATTACACCTAAAGCCCGTACACAAAGGCGTACGTCACTGCATGTACATGCACCCGGCCACAATTTAGTGTTGTGAGAAAACTCGAGAAACAAAAATAATACAAAAAATGGCTAAAAAAGGCCCAAAAACAGCCCAGACGCTACTGGCAAAGGGTTTCAAAGAGGCCAGAAAATGTCCACATTCGTCCCTGTATAATCATTCGGTACTTGGTGGTTTCATACAACGGTATAACACATGGGCGTAGGGTAATATCCAACATGCAATATCCATTCTAAGGAGTACAGAAAAGGATGGAAGCGGTATATGAAGGGGACTCTTCTCTCTCTCTCTTTCGCTCTTGTATCTAACCGACATCATCTTCACCATAAAACGAGCGAAAGCCCTTTTTCGCTGCACAAAAGCGTTTTCTTTCTTGATTCCCTGCCCTCTTAATTGCCAACGAGCTATAATTTGAGCCATAAAACTTTTGTCCTGGGCTTGGGGTCCCGGTGGCAATCACAAACGTTTTGCTTGGCCTTGGTTTCATACCAAAAGTACAATATAAAAAAGAAAAAACTCGCTTATAGTACCAAAATGCGAATAAGCGCGAAGAATCAGCGCAGGGCAATAGGGAGAGGGAAATGCAACTGACAATAGAGCAAGAGCCCACCCTTATTCTGTTTTCCTAACCGTGGAAGTGGAATCCAAAAAAGAAACGGTAAGTAACCCCTTTTAAACCGAAACTTAGCTTGGGATGATCAGATCAGCCCTGCTGGATTAGTGCACTATAATGGGAGCTATTATGCAGCTCAGAGTTTTGCTGTTGTTCTGGGGTCTGTCCAAACTGTCTTGTCAATAATTCATGAAACTGTTTATCTGGAACAAAGCACCCCCTTCTCGAATCGCAATCGATGCCAGTAAAACGCAGGGGAAATGCTGTCTGTACGGCATTTGTCCCCCAATCAAAGAGAACAAAGTGGTCTACAAGTTCATTTTTTGTTATTTATTTTTTTACCTTTTTTGGGTCCCAACGAGTTGCCTCAGCATGGACGACAGCCAGACATGATAAATTGAATTAATTCCTTGCTTTCCTTCTCTCTTCCACGCTCTTGGAAAAAAATCCAGGCCCAGAGTTAAAGGTAAATGACACTCCTTATCTTGACGAACTACCAATTATTTTTTTTTATTTCCAAGTAAAAAACGCACACAATCTTAGTTTCCGGAACCACTTTTGGACTTGTGTACAAGTACGGGACAACACGTGCCAAATTGCAGCGTCACTTGCAATTTTTCCCAATAGTGCAGCTTTGAAAAACTTGGAACAGCAAGAAGCTCAACAATGAAAAACCGGTCTCTTTTCACACCCAAAAACCGCACACAATTTGAGCTTGCACACAATTTGAATCTACGCACAACGGATTCAAAACACTCAGCACGTTGACCATTTGAATTATTTCCGCCCTGAAAAATCTTCCTTGTTATAGCAAATGTGCAAATTACCGTTCACAGTGTTGTTTAATGGTCACTCACGAAATTTTAAAAGGTAAACTCCAAAAGGTGAGAAGGGGAAAAAAATTTCCGCAGCGCCCCAGACTTCAACAACCAACGTCTACCACGGTGTGTCGACGACTAAAGCATGTGGGTTCTCGCGCCAGCCGTGTCTAGCTTCACGCTGACAGTGGAAAGCTGGAGCTGGCTGGGCTGTTCACTATACAGCCAAGCCGGAGGAACGCGGGAAACCCGGGGGAACATGGAAGCGTCCTGCGCACTCCCCCCACCTCCTATAACAACTCCGAGTGACACGAAGGAGCTTTTGTCCTTAATTGATACGTCTATTACTCTTTGTTTATATGAAAAACGGTCTTGACTTGCTCCATAACATCTGAGGAGATTTCCAAAGCTAGATTGACAGATTATTTACTCCGTTTTGTTTGTTTTTGGTGTTCCCCGTGTCCCCCAACCCCTTTCTCGAACGCATCTGGCGGACTTGGGAGGCACGTCAAGCCCAGATATATACTACAAAAACAGTAAACCCCAATAATGCAGATGCATTGTCGCAAAACCAAGTTTCCGGTACAGAGTCCATTATGCATCACGACGTTGCTGGAGAATATCAATGGGATGTGCCATGAGGGTCGAAAGACTGTATTTTCTTCTCAACTTTTGTACTTAATGGGCAGAATAAACCTTACTCTGCATTGCAAATTCGCCTGCAAGATTTCCGCTCAGTCTTGTGTCTTGGTCCACAGCAAACTTCTAAAGCAAACTAAAAACCCAATGCAAACTCCAGGACTAATTAAATTCGATGCTGATTTCCTTCTCATCTCCGCCTCTTGATTCCACAATTGCACTCCATTAGGGAGGGAAAAAACTATAGTTGGAAAACCCCAGCGTCATTGAAGGAAAAAAATCTACAAAAGTAAATTATACAGATTTGTTTCTTTTTAAAATTTTCGGTTCTTAAAGCGTTAACCGTTAAACACAGAACTATGCTTTTCCGGAATATGCCAAGAGTGCCATTTCCCTTTTCATGCCAACCTATTATATACAAAACAGATTCACTCTATGCTTACGAAACCTTTTTTTTAAAGGTAATGCAAAGCAACTAGACAAAGCTTAACGAGCCAAAAAAAACTCTTTAATTTCCCCATTAAAATTGCTTTGGGAAGCAGTGCAAAATACCTTTTTCAACGCGTTCAAGAACATTGCTTTTAAGCTTTTAAGTTCTCATCTTCTCAATAAACAAACAGATTGCTCAGTTGGCTCATATTTTTGCATAATGTTGTAACAATGTAGGCAAACTGTCAAGGGAGAGAAAGGCATGCGGATGTTTGTCAGGGTTAATTGGAGAGAATGTCAAGAGCGATAATATCTCAAAAGTGAAAGGTCTCGAATTGGGGGGGGGGGGGTATAAAAGGAAGGTAATATTTAAAAAAAAAATTTTAAAAATAAAAAAATTTAAAATTTTTTAAAAAAATATTTAAAATAAAATGTGGAATAAAAAATCGTGGATAGCAATAATACGGTTTTAAATTGATATTTTATAATGAGACCCTATATTATCCTAAAGAGAACGTACTGTGTTTAACAAACAAGTTCACTGGCAACTGGATATCATTAAATCGACCGTAAAAAGGAAAAAAAAATGCGTTTTTGAACCTTGCGTAAAGGAAATATCGTTTATCATGCGCTTTGGTTTGACCAGTTCTTTATCTTTATTTTTATTTATTTGGGCCGGTTGTCTCTTGTGTCTTAGGCATTAAAGGGACATCATCGTAGATAACAATGGGCGTGACTTAAGAAGCCCGAAAAAGGGTGCTTGCTTCATTCAGGATAAATCAAGACGCACCTTTTTGCTCACATTAAAAAGCTTTTGGGATGGAACCTCTTTCCATCTCATTAGTGGCCATGGTGACATCACGGGCCTAAAATATATTGTTGCGCTGGTGTTGGCGGTTGAGAGGGAAATGCAGATAACCACTTCCTCGCTTTCGTGCTAAAACAGCTTGAAACGTACAGGGGCCATCAATTTAATTTAGAGCGGCGACTAGACGATTTTGTTTTCTTTACCCGCGTCTTTTTCATCAATATTTTTTTTTTATTTGACTTGAAAAAAAAATCGCTCCATGCGCCTGTCAGCTGCATTAAGCGCGGGCTTCCCAGGAGACCAAGAGCAGCGAGAGATGTTTTTAGCTTTTGTGTTTTTTACTTTGTTTGTGCAGAGGTAGAAAGAACGCTATAGGATTGTTGATTAGCGTGCATCTCGCTGTTTCATTCGGGGTTTTGCTTGCGAAGGTCAACTGTGGTTTCTTCTTTTCCCGGCGTTTAAATTATGCTGCCTCTTTTTCTTACACGGAGAATGTGAGTTTTTTGTTAAGCGAGAACACTGAATCGCTCTAAGGAATAAAGACAGTTGAGAGACCATCTGAAAAGAAAATGGACTGCTCCCAAATACTGAAGCGTTGTTAAAATAAAAAATAAAATAAAAAAGGACTACCAAAACACGCGTTGTTCAATTATGCACCAGCTGCATGCTGCTCTTGCAGACTTGTGTATTTCTTCTCGGGAGCTCAAATAGAAACCCGCACGTTCCGCGAGTATTCCAGAGTCTTATGAGCCACGGGGTTATCTTACCGATAAATCTTGTGGAGTTGGAAGACCACAGTTTGGCCTTGCCCTTGCTCGGTTTATATAGCGCGGCCAAAACTGACTTTCCCAGTTATTATATTCCTGGTGGGTGACAAGCTACCGCACAATATGAGCTTGTAGAGCATACAGCGATATGTCTGGCTTTGCACTGGCTGTTCTAGATAGGACCCAACAAAACTGCAAAACTAATACCGTCCGTAACATGCAAGTTTGAGAGAACTCAAGTTAGCTTTCAAGCTTGTTTAAGATTTTTTATAAATAAATAGATGCCGCTTATTGTGTTCAAATTTGGCAAGGGAATTGATTCTATTAAGCGGAGATTCTAATAATCGGAAATATGCAATAGAATGCTACGATTAATCGGCGCTTGAAACGAACTGGGTTGTTTAAAATAGAAACAAAGCATCGTCTACTTTTTGACACTTTCTCAAAAGTTTCCTTTTCTAGATTCACAACATCCACTATTGTTTACTTCGTAACGATTTTCAACAGTTTTGATAGAGACGATCGAAGAATTCCTAACTTAACGGCCCCTTCCCTTTGTGGCAAATCTTTTAAATTTAACTTATCATAAGTTTCATAAAGCCGCAACTTCGGTTTTACATTTAAATCAACTCTTCTTGTTCGTCGCCATTTTTATATAACTATACGTCTAAAACACAGCCAACACTGCGCCTTTGAAGCCTACTCGTAATTGACTCCTAAATACTCCTAGTTCCTTTAATGGGCGAGGAAAATTTTCCTGCTCCTACACTTAGGTATACCTAAGATATACTTAGGTGTACCTAAGTGTAGGAGTAGGAAAATTTTCCTCGTCACTTAAAGGAACTCGTCATTCAATTGAATAACTTTCTCATTTAATTGACTGGGGAATTTAGAAGGGATTTTCCCTGACCTGAAAATAATGGGATTGGTCAAAACGACGTAAAAGCAATGTCATTGGTCAATTTCAAAACACTTTTGTAGTTTTGTTACTGTACAGTACATGTGAAGATTCTTCTGAAATGGATTATAATACACGAAACTGTGATTATAATAGCCGATTAAAATGCTATGAATTTTATCATTTTTGAATCGGTTCTTTTAAAATTTGATTCTATAAAGCAGCTGGTTCTAATGACCAGTGATCACAATAAGCGGCATCTACTGTATTGTCACGGACGACCTTTTTTCCAAGCTTTATTTCTGTTGCTGTCCAAAGCCGGACTGCTCAATCGTACCATTTTTAACTTGTTTGTTAAACACAGTACGTTCTCTTTAGGATAATATAGGGTCTCATTATAAAATATCAATTTAAAACCGCATTATTGCTATCCACGATTTTTTATTCCACATTTTATTTTAAATATTTTTTATGTTCACGAGTTAGTGGCAGCGAACATTTGGTCATGACGTCACATAGGTGCTGCTGGCTGACTGAGCGTCTTACCATAGTTACTGTTGTACTGCCATGCTTAAAATGATCAGTCAAACTCTCGGGCACCTGACACGTCTGTGACGTCACAAAGTCATGCGACCCTATGTTGTCTAATTTCTTTTTTTAAAGCCTTTAGTACAGATTCGCATATAATGGGAAGACACATATCGACATTTTTGTTTTTGTTGTTAAATCGTATTATTGTCATCGAAAAATTTTTATTCCACATTTTATTTCAAATATTTTTTATGTTCACGAGTTATAGTGGCAGCGAACATTTGGTCATGACGTCACATAGGTGCTGCTGGCTGACTGAGCGCCTTACCATGGTTACTGCTGCACTACCAGGCTGAAAATAATCAGTCAAACTCTCGGGTACCTGACACTTCTGTGACGTCACGAAGTCATGCATAAAGTCAGTCAAAATTTGTTTTAATTTTGTTTAATTTTGTGACATTTCTTTCTTTAGAGCCTTTATTAAAACTTCGCATACCATTGAAAGATAAATATAACTCTAAACGACATGTTTTGGCGCTATTGTTCAAGGTAAAGTTGATTTTTTTACAGTTATTACCTTATAACTAGTTTGTAGTCTTGAACCAACGCGCCAAGTGCACAAACCAGTGGGTAGGTCGCAAATTGAAGCCACATTTGCTTGACAAGGGGACTCATTTGTCACCTCGCCTATTTTCGGACGCGCCCACCACGTCTTTTAATTCAAGTCAGTCAAACAACTAAAGACGCTAGCATGGAGCTAACGCTAATTAGCCCACGCCAAACCTTGAAAGATATTAATTGAGACATCCAAATCCCGGCTCCCCAACCTTAATTCACCTTTCCTGTTTTCATCCTCCGTTTACATTCATTATTTTCCGTGCTGCCAAAATTCCGCTGGCACAACAACCTACGGAGCATGTCACCCTCAAGCTAGCCATTTTTCTTCACCTTCAAAAAAATATAAGACCCTACAGAAACAGCAAGTGTCCAATGTGATAAGTGGAGAATGGGCGCGCTACTCGGATTTCCTACTACATTTGCTACTTGATGGTGTGGCCCGAATTGGTATGAGATGTTGTAACAATAGTCACAATAAGTGCTCTAGGGAAGGGCCGAGTATAGTAAAATAGTACCCAAGTAGGGGTGAATCATACTATAACCTAACACGGGCGAGGCTATATGTGTACGAGTAAAAATACATATTATATATAAGACGCGCAAAGCCCTACTGCGTATGCTTTGCCATGCCCTTTCACGTGTGGTATATACTATAATGCTACACCACCACACCGCTAAGCCTATTGTAGCAGGAGGGGGTGCTAACGATCTTAATTTGAGAGGGAAACATGAGTAAGAGCGTAACAACGAGCCTTCTGTCAACCCAAATTTATCAGACTCCGTCTTTACGGTTATGGCATGACGGGATGGTGCTGTTGCAGAAAACGCCCTGTTTCTGTCTCTTTCACCACTTTATGAAAAGACGTTGACGACCCCGAAACGGTAATCTCGTTCGGCAAAAGTTTGCATTGCATCGAGTAAAAGAGCAACCCAACTTATTTGGGTGAAACATCAACAGCATCTGCCACCTGTCCGAGAATTGAATGATGCCCAGGATGTCTATGAGCGCTGCGGGGACATGGACGTAAATCTTCCAAAACAATATGGACCAGACCCCAAGATCTCATACCACTATCTCGAACCTGCATTCCCGACGAATGTTTGATCAGCGATCAATGCTATATGTGCTCCGATCGTGTGGTCGCTTGGATATTTCAGTATCCACCCCTCAAAAATAAAAAATAAATAAAAAAGTAAAAAAAAAATCTGCTTGAAAAGCTTCTTACGCTCATCTTCCACGATGACAAAAATAAACTACTTCCGGTAGATTGTTTTCAACCACTCAGGAATCATGTACAACATGTCATCCAGACAGTAAAAATTCAAGACTTGGTGGTTCTCTTCCCAGGCGTTGTCTAAAAAAGCCAAAAATAAAAAATAAAAATGTTTTTTTTTTTAAAACTAAGAAAGAAAATGAGCTCACCAAAAGAGCTACGAACAATACGAACAACAGCAATATGTTGGAGTACTGTTTTTGCCTTGACCCGCTACAAGAGATTCTTCTTCAACTTTACCCAAGTACGTCTTACGTGTGAATCAACGTTCAGGGTGTCACATCCTCAAACTTTTTTTAATCACTTTTTTGGGAGGAAGAAAGAGAGGGCCGCGAGCCAGGCAAGAAAAACCTGGCTCAGATCTTTCATGCAATTCTTAGACCTGGCCAATTGAGTTTCCAAGCGCGACTCTTGATTACTTCTTCTCTGCAGCAATTTCTCTCTTTCCCTACTCCCTCTTGCTTTCTGGAATTCTTGTAAGGACACAGCTGAACGAAAGAGCAGACAAAAACACGAAACGACGAGTATATCTGTCCAGGAAAGAAAGCAAACAAAGTTGCTGTCTCTAGTGTGGCCGTACTCGGAGCAAAAATGCCAGAGACCACTCCGATTTTCCTCCCAGTACCCAGTGTACCCAGTACGTAACCCCTTCAAAATTCCTCCCTTTGATATGAGCGTTGGGCAAAACTCGTTGTGGGTTTAACTTTGTCAAGATCTTGATGAGATTGACTTTTTTGGGTGGGGCTGCCGTCCTGCAGATCTTGCACCGTACGGTACATCAAGCCCTAGTACCGCACCAAAAAGCATCCCCCCCCCCCCACAAAAAGAAATATAAAACAATGTTAAGACCTGCATGTCATTGCTATGACTGTATCAGTCCCAAAAAAAGCTTTATTTCCTTTTGGTCTGCAGGGCTGGGCTCTACGCTCTAATGTGGGAGCCGTTTCGCCACAAAGCAATTCAATTTCCATAAAATTCGGGTACTCACCCTTCATCCAGCGCGGGCACTACCAGTACCACAGCTCAAACCCATTTCCGATATGAGTCTGCAGCACTGGCTCGCTGATGGACTTTGCCGTGATGACTTGGAGATACGTGTCATAATAAAGGTTGCATGTTAAACTCAAAACGAGTGCCGGAATTAGATTTGGCCCCAAAGCTTTTGCATGTAATGTATAGGTATAGGAATCCCGCACCCGAGCCTTTGCATAATATCCCAAAGAAAATCCTATGCAGTTCACTAAACAAAAGACAAATGACCAGGAATTAGGTAAAAGAAAACAAAATCTTTTGGCCCGTGATTCTCCCAACGTCGCACAGCAGACTTTCTTTTTCTTTTTATCATGCCTTATAAATGTTTGCCGCAGAGGAACAACTTCGGGAGATGCACACACAGGCCGCATCATTTGTAATCATTAAGTCTAAGATTGTCTGGAATGTGTACAGTCCTTAAATCTCAAGGAAAGACTCTCCCAAGCCCAATTCGAGATTACAGACAACAGGATTCCATGACACAAAAAAATGACTCGGTCCTGGGAACAAGACTTGGACAAACAAAAAGCGGTATTTAAGATAGATGTAGAGAGACTGTAGAAAGAGTTCCAAGGATTTACAGCGAATGCCAGGCAATAATGCCCCACTAATCACACACTTGTACTGTGATTTTTCCTGGCTTTAGCAAGCTGTAGTCAGATGTCCGGGACCTTGTCATCCAATACAAATGGCAAAGGACCATAGCGCCCGGGAGAGAGAAACGAAAATGCAACAATATCAAAGGGACTTCTTTTAAAATATAAAAAAATAAGAAGCCGCTTGACAACGAAAAAAAAGAAAATCTTTCCAGTGTTGTGTTCTTTGTTATGTTGCTTTTCTATGCAGTAAGTATGGGATAAAAATCCACCCGGACCTTAAATATATACTTAAACCGGCTGCTATAAACGCCTATTGATTCCCCCGCTTGTATTAGTAGTGGAGTGTATTCAAGTCTTCCAAAGCGAATGGGTGTATGCGTCTAGCGTATTGTACGCAAGCGGTCATACGCAGCTTCTTGTCAATGCGTTCTCAATCACTTCTGTAAGAAAAGGGATGAGAAATGTTTAGAAACTCGGGAAAATCTCTTTAAACGTAAATGACTTGGAGAAGCTTCAGGAAGGAGTTTGGTGAGGCGTCAAACCCAAACTGTAGTCGTTTACAGGAATAAAAGCTTTTCTTTACACATTTCTTCTCTATAAATATACGAGAACCACAACGAACCACGCCCAAACAAAAACAAGTCTTCTCCCCGCCCATTTCCGTTTGCTTTTTGTGGTTATACACATGCATTGATGAATTTGTCAATACCGTATCATCGTAGAGGAGAACCGGTTGGGGTGACCAAGTGACAAATAAGAAAAGCTTCTTCTGCTTTTTCAATTCTTCAACAATTTTGTCATATGCCACAGGGGTTTATCTCGGCCGATCTCAGGCGTACAATTACACGAATACATATTTATAAGGGCGTCGTGACAGTGTGCATTGTTGTCTGGTCATGTTGTGCCTCAAACATGTTGCATGTGGAGGGCACATATACGGACGCGAGAAGTGACAAAGCATCTCTTTCCAGGGCAGTTTCCCCACTCGAATCTCTACACTGGCACTATTCTTCCATGGTAAACTGGACGAAACCCGAGAACGCACCAACTTCACAACAAGAAAACGTTACAGCGGACTGCATCTCATTTAAATCTTAATGTTGCTCCCGGGAACGTGACTCCGACACACACAACCGTCATTTTTAACTCTTGTCAACTCTTTACCTTCCTTTAAAACTTCGAACATCAATAAACACGAGCTATAAACCCTATCAAATAACAAACCATTTCTCTTTCTTTGTTCCTAATTCAAAAACTATACCAGATCAATTTTCGCGCTATCTTAATCGTGTTTAGCCATCCGAAACTTAAAAAGACGTCGGCTAATAACTCATTTAAGAAGCATCACGATGGCTAATGACGATACAGAATGATCTTTAACAAAACTCCCCACATTTTAATTTTTCCTTGCTCTCAAACAGAAACGTATGTGGACTCCTACAACCGAACACCATTATAACAAAAGTCATAAAGTAATGCGATTTGGGATTTGATGCAGGATCCGGTAACTTTCAATTTTTTCCTTAATTTTACATGTAGTTTTGTAAAAAAATAAATAAAAAAATAGATATATTTTTTACCATTCAATTAAGGCTCCCGTATACCTTAGCTCGGTATATAGATTGTTAGCACGGGGAAATTTCGGAACAACTTTGTGAGAAAAACAGTGCCTTTAATGAAACACATAACACATTCATTGTTGTTCTGTTCGTACCGCTCTCCCACATCGATGAGAGAGAAAAAAAAAAATGTTGCCCACGCTTTGGAACATATTGGCAAGAGCGCGTTTTCCATACAACAACCATGCACGATTTTTTTCCTTAGGGATGAATAAACGTGCTAGAAACGTAATGAGTATAGGCACCAACACCAGATTTCGAAGTTTAGGAAAGAATGCGCGACTGAAACTAACGTACTCTTAAAACAGCCAGTACAAGAACCCTTTATAACGCTCTCGTATACCTTAGCTCGGTATAGGCGGTTAGCATGGGGAATTCCGGAACAACTTTTTGAGAAAACCAATACATTCCATGAAAAAATTCTTTGACAGTAATCTTGAGCTTGCTAACAGGTAGTGCACAACCAATGCACATTGTTTTTCAATTAGTAATAAATTAGAAATATGCAAATGAAGTTTGCAACTATGAGAAATACGTTGCCTAAAAATCTGTCCTTTGGTTATGCACTAGCTACTAAGCAAAATAAAACTTTTGTTTTAGATTGCTTTTAAATCTGACAAGCCGTTTCCGAGAAATCTTGTTTCGAAAGTTCGACGACTTGGTTTGGGATATTGTGCTGCTACAGCAAATTGCGTTGACAAGTGGCACTTTTCAGAATCAAAACAAGCGTAGAAACTTTGCTAGCAATTATAAGCTATCTATCAGTCCTTTTACTTTCTTATGCAAGGCTTTCGCAAAACAATAACAAACATCGGTGCCATCTGTGACTGTTTCGCATCACTAAGCTAAAGGTATACGGGAGCCTTAAAGTATAAAAAAGTAAAAAAGGCAAGAGAAATAAATTTAAAAGAAAGAAAAAGTACCTAGACTGCGACCAGAAACTTCAAATCTAACGACACTAAAAATAGCAGGGCTTGAACTAAAATATAATTTTCGGCAGAGTTCTCTTTGTATGGTGTGTCGTATAACGAGGCGTCAATAAGATTTAAGGAGGGCAACACGTCACCCTCTCCCCCATTTAGATAACAGCATGCCTTGCACTATATCCTTAAAACTATAATTTTCATTTTGTTTCAAACGCACATAAAGGAGTTGAAGTGCGGGTTTCCAGTGTCTGCTATTTCTATAAAAAAAAAAAGAAAAAAAGCCTAACAGCAAGCTCAAAGTCGTCGTCATGTTTGCGGTTTCCTGCGCATGCTCGCGTGCTTCTTTTTTCTGGTCAAGGGCGCTAATTGCAACCCCGCTGGAGGCGAACGAACCTAATGCCTGCGTGTCATCTTCTTCTCTGTAATTATTGCTTGCCGTATCTTCTCCATATCCCGGCCCTTAAGATTTCTCCAAGTAAAAAGCAGATTTTTAAATTTCCTATAAAAAAAGAGGTTTGGAAAGTTCGCCGCCGAGTTTTTCTTTTCTTTGAAACCTTTTATTCTTTTATTTTTATTGCTCCTACATCACATAATTTCCTTATTGGAGTTCATTTTCGGTCCGCTTTGATCTAAATTTTCCCGGCAGAAAAAGCCAGATAAACAATAGGAATTTTTCTCCCAAAGCAAAAGATGGTGCTGACATGAAACACGTTGCTGCGACAGTTGGTGTCCACGTTACAGCACTGCATCTTTTTGGTATCACGAACAGAAAGGACTCTCCGGAGAACCGTCCTCTTTGATTTCCCGCAGGTCGCCATGTCCAGAAAACGACACTGATGCTGACTGGCCTCTCTTGTGGGCATCCTTTCCAAGATTAACTTCCGCTTTTGCTGCGGCCTTTATGTGACATCAAGTCCGTCGCAAGCAATATTATATGGCTTATGACGAGGTACTCTATGAAAACTCCTCCTCGTCCCTTTCTTGCCCCTTTCCAGCAAGACATCGATTTGTGTGCTCCATTGAGCTGATCACTTACATTACCACCAGTTATTTCGGACTCCCGGCACTTGCACGATCGCCGCAAGCCTTCCTTTATCAAAACCGAGACCCTTCTTTAAAAGAATTTCCGGTAACGTTTCGTTTCCATGAAGCAGCGCTGGTTATGTATCCCAGGTGGGACTAGATCGTCTGGAGCACCACAATAAAGCCTGTAGAACTTGCCCGGAATTAAAATGGCAGCCTGTGGATGTGTCTATTAAGAACCAAGGTTTCCTTGCTTAGTCTCTCACACCTGTCCATTATCGCAGCTACTGCACATATACCCGGCATTAACTGTGGCAAGTTTCACGGTTCAAGATGCCCTTTTCCGGCCAACGCCAACGGAACTTGCCACGTCCGGAAAAGCCACGAGTCCACGAGAAAATAGAACCTAGTCGGCGGATGGAAATAAATAATGAGAACTTTCACAGCAACAACTCAATTAAGCCAAAGATAGAATATAAAAGTAAGGCCTTAACGCATTAACACAGTACGCCGCAAAAAATAAGTCTGTATATTTGGAAAGTATATTTGGAAAGTATATTTTTCTAAAAAAAAGTTAAAATTTAAAAAAAAACGAAAAACCCCCAAAGTTCTAAAATTTCAATTAAATAATGAATGAATAATTTATTTTAGAATCTAAATAATGTTTAATAAAGAAACAATTGGAAGGTAACTCAATAGACAGAATTTGTAATGTAATATACAATAATTATGTTCAAGAATGTACAAGAATTATTGTAATAGGTACGACAATTAGGAAATTATAACCAAATTTACATACACTAAATTGCAATACAAGAAAAAAGTCTAATTTATTTTAGAATCTAAATAATTTACAATAAAGAAAATAATACGGATTTTAAATGTACGTTTTTAACAATAAACTTTGGAAACAGGCTTAGGCCTATACGCCAATATTAATTTAAAAAATAATAATACGGAGGTAAGAATATTGAGAATTTGTAATAATATAAACGAACTATTGTAATAGGCATGCCAATTAGGAAATTATAACACAAATGACTTACATTAATTGCAATAAAAAAGGGTCGGAAGCGTTCCTATTATTTCTTCCATTTTAAACCACTAATGGTTCCTTTCCTTTCGTGGCCTATTTTTTGACGTCTCGGTCTCGTATGAATGAAACAGTTTTAAGCTTGCTTTTAGGCGGTGGGGACCACTGTAACCTTACTTTCTATTTAAAAAAATACGACTGCCAATTAGGTTTCACATATTCGCTCTCTTCTATTAAAGCTGTTTCCACTTTCTTCAATTATCATAAAAAAGTAGCCAAGAAATGGTGTAGAACAACCTTCTGGCCGTCCCTTCGTTCTTTAACTTTCATCTTTCCCAGGGCAAGGTGGAACACCGCCAATAAATAAAAAAAAAATGCAAAAGCGGTAAATAGGAGAGAATTGCTAAAACCACCTACAAGGGTTAATATAGCTGTTATTGCGGTTATTGCGGTTACGACGGTAGCAATGAAGGAGTAAGAAAAGGTTTGTCCTATTAAATCCACAATAGCTAACTCCTCCTAAGTCACTATTATTTCCCACCTAATAATTGCAGGTCATCTTCTCCGGCCAAGGTGCGTGGAAAAGGTCCGGAAGTAGGCGTGACTTGGTGACTGGGTGGTCTGACAACTTAATGGCGACACTTGCTATTACGGAAGCTACCGTACCAAAGTTATAGTTATGGCAATTTGGGAATTTTTTCCTCTCGTCACGCTACACAGACATTGGTCGCAACGTGTGGCTGGCAGTAGCATAATCATCCCCAAACCATGATTCTCGCTTTTATCCGCCACCTTTTTTTCCCAACGTTTTTTTTAAATAAATATATGGCTTAATTTAGCTTGAACAACCCTTGCCTGCAACGCTTTTCTTCTATAAAATGCTCTTTTCACTCTTTTACACGACAATAGGCGAAAGCCTACATCGTTTCACCAAAAAAAAAATATATATATGCTCTTTAACCATACACTTGCTACAGGACTTGATGACGTAATGTGTCTTGTGTTACCTCTAATAATCCTGCATGCTCCAGCAAGATGTATCAATTTTTTTCCTCGTTTCCTACCCAGATTACACCCATTTAGGGAGAGTATAGTCCTTTTCTTATCACTACCAAAAGCTGGATATTATTTTGGACACGGCCGATTACGTCGGTTAATAGGCAAGCGCTGCCAGCTCCCCCCGACAACTATCCGCAAAGCCAAATGCAACTTTACAACCTAGTTGAATGTTATTTTGGTGCTTGGCTTCTTCTGTGGAGCTTTTCTTTCCTCCTCTATAAAGGAAGCATAAAGAAGAGACCGCCATACGGTGATCGTCGCCCAAAATGGCTCTTCCTAACCTCTTCTACACTAACCATTGCGGGGACTATAGGAGCCCCATGACCGGCGTCCGTAGCCGGAGTTGAAGCTGAGCTCCGCAACATGGTTCTCTTCGAAATTGCCCACAGACAATTTCTTGTCCTGCCACATTCGTTACCCTTACTTGGCCCATTCACATCAAGCCTTATCTCCTTTCCCCTTAGCTTTTTTCTTTTTTTACAGTGTCTTTTGTCTTTACACTGGGCTCTCCCCAAGCCTTTCTTTCTCCCGCGTAAAGAATGCCTTTCTAAAAAAAAATTTTAAAGAAAGGATAAAAGGACGGTGTCCTTAAATACTGGTGCGCCGTAAGTGCAATATGTGTGACAGCCAAAGCACCTGTCCCGGCCTTACTGCTCCGTGAAGGCGCTTTTGACAAGTTCTAAAGGCTTTGAAAAATAGCGCAAAAATAGGTAGAAACCCCCTCTGTTGTTTACAGGAAACAAAAACGAGGCGTAATGAGCTGGCAAGAAAAACCTGCAATGCAAAGGGAAAGGCTCCCAACTAATGAAGGGAAAGGTAATATTATTGGCGAAGTTACTGCACACCAGCCCAGCAGTAGCCAAACCCGTGCGGGTGCATTGGCAATTAATGAGGACGCGAGACAAGGTTCCTAATAACAACTGCAACACAAGCTTCAAAGCACCAGGCGAAAAGACGCAGAAACACAGATGCTTTGGCGTTGATCTGATGAGAAATGGGATACCAGACTCCTCAAATACTAACTACACTTCGTCAAACACTAATGAGGTTAGATGATCGCTATGGTGTACTTCTTTTTTGTTATTTTCGTTATTTTATTTGTTCCTTTCTGTTATTTTGTATCCCAAATAATATGAAAAGGAAACCTACGACAGAAAGAAATAGGGCAAAAGTAAATTGCCTAAATTGCCAGGTAAGTCAATACAAGCTATTCTTATAAACCCCCTCCCCCTTATAGAAGATCTTCGAGCGAAAGTGGAGCACATTATTAGGGAAAAGGGATGAAGAGAGCAGCAGTAATGAGATTTTGACTCACTTTTAATAAGCTAAAAGGTTCCCTGGAGCATCCCTCTTATGGTACTATACTGCACTTTCTCTTTACCTTTGTCTGAGATATATTGCTTTTCGTTCAAGCAGTAATTCAACTCTTGGAAACTTCATCCCTGCTTAGCCTTCTTTGTATTGTACTTCCTCCACAGATTCTTACAACAAAAATTACAACCGTGAAGTCAAAGGACCACAACTTGTCATCTTATTTGGCTCTCTCTCGCTCTCTGGGACATAAAAGCCACGCCTATCGAGTCAGGTATACAAAAGTGACTCTCCTCTATATGCTCCAAAGTTCTTCTATTCTATATTTTATATGTATATACAGCATGAGGGGGTAAAAAAGCTCCATACGCGTAAGATTTGCCTGCTTCCCATATGCTGCATGGCACAAGCTCCACTTGGCCTCCGTATCTTACGTACTTGACAAGATAATAGACCCAAAGCATGGCACTCTGAAAATCCAATTGCGTTCAATATTAGGCAGAAAAGCGCAGACCGAGCGAACAACTCCTCTCAGCCCCCCGGAGAACAAAAGCTGCCTTATAATGCAATAATAAAACAAGTGAAAAGGAGAGATAGAGAGAGCATCTTTCGTCAGGTTCCCTGTTTGCTGAGATCGGCAGTCCTTACCAACTTTGATGTCACCACGCTCAACCATGAGCGATCGCGTTAGAACAATAAAGACTTGTCGGGTTGCCGGCAGCAATGCCCCAGGCTCCCACCGTTTTATCTCCCCCCGTCCCCCAAACTTAGCCAAACTGCCATATCGCGTTCACAAGGATGGGCGATCATCGATCCTCAAAACTTTCTTTATACGCTCGGTAACTGCTCATGCTGTTTCCAAACTTGATAACTTTTACTACCGGTCTCCCAGAGATCACTTGCCCATAGTTTCCCGCCACACTGCCTCGCGTCTGCTGACTCTGCTACTACTAGGTAACGGTCGTATCTGGTTCATCATCATTATCGCAATCTTCATCAGTTGCAGTCGAGCAAGAATTGGGTTACTGTTCAGCAAAGTGTAAAATCATTGCGGGATCGCGTCGATTTATTTTTATTTTTTACAATCCCAAAAGGAATGCGATCTTACCCCACCATCACGCGGGAGTCCGCGAGTTTTATGATTCCAATGTGTACGTATGTGTGAGTGTGTGAGGGGAGGATGCAGCCAAACTCTTCATTGCAAATTTTAACGGAAATTGCTGCGAGGGAGGGAAGTTTTTGTTGAGTAATAAAATCTGATCAAGTAAACCACGCCGGAAATAAAAACAGAAATACAGGATCTTTCTTCTTCTCCACCCTCCTTTTGGGAAGATTCATCCCTCTATACCAAGGCGTTCGCAACTCCGTTGGTAGGTACACGAGGGTTAAACCTTTTTTTTTTAACCCAAAATAAATCTTCGGGTTAAACATTAAACTTAGTGTTAAAACTGTAAAACTTAATGTTAAAACTATTAAACTTAGGGTTAAACACATTTATAAGGGTTAAAATGTTAAACTTAGTTAAACTGTTCAGTTAAAAAGCTACAAAAAAAAGTTATACGCGCTAAAAAGTTTCAACATTTTTTAACTGAGTGGTCAGGGTATACGAGTTGCGAACCTCTATCCCATACAAAAATGTAGAGCAGTAGAGGCTTAAATTGACTATTTTTGGGCAGTCGCGTTTTAGTGTCATTGACAATGAGCGCGAATGTCGCCAACGGGCAGAAGATCAACGCGCAAGCAAGGCATAGAATGGTTAGCAATGCGCGTGAGAAGACACAAGTTATCTAAAGTCGCAGGACCAATGAATTCACACATCGCGTAGGCACTTGAAAACGTAAAGTTAGTTCTTCGCTAATGGTTTGGGGGAAAAGACGCGGGGCTCTTCAAGTCTCCAAGCTGCAAATTGCTTCATAACACGAGTATATTACCTTTCTTTGGCCCGCGGACGAAATGAGAACCATTTTCCTTGGAAAGTAATTAGGAACGTGGACCTTGTGCAAAAAGATTTATGGACTGGCACTGCGGGGATATATGAGCTCCTTTCGCGTGCTTTACTGCGTGCCTGTGCGCGTTTTCCAAAATAATGTAATTAAAGGATAAGAGGGGACAGCTACACTTTAACAACGTCCAAGAATTCGACAACGTAAAACCTTAAATCGCCTTTCCTCTACGGACTGTTTCAAGTTGGCTCGACTTATGGCTTCCTGCTTTAACAAGTTGCTCTATATGGATTAAATTTTTCTTTGCTATGCATTAGACACATCCAATCACATCAGCAGTGGGTTTTCCTTCTTTTGGCTTTCTTAATTCCCTACTCACATGTGCTTAAATTGGCAGTTTGCCTTTGGGTTCATAGCCTTCTTTATTTCAACTTGGCGCTGCTTGTTATTCCAACTTGAGGGTATGAAGAGCACTGAACAGAATTTACCGTTCCTTCCCCTCTGTGCATGCTGCATTAATCTATTTGCATTGGCCAAACTTTTCCTTTTCACAGCATCGATTTCAATGCTTGCTTTAATGAGAATTCGACCCCCAGCGGAATGACCCCATCAACATAAGCTCGTCAAAACCAGCCAGAAGAAAACCAACACGATATAGCTTTCAAGCAACTTTGGATCATCACCACTAAATTCATTCTTTTTTTACGTTTGTTTTTGCTGCCGAAAGTTAGACAAGCATCGCATTTTATTGTAGAATATTCATGCACGGGCCTGTGACCGTGACAAAAAGCATACGAGTCTTGTCGTAGTCGCTCATTTAAAAAAAATAAATTTTGAAAAGCTTTTACGACTGCATTGTGAACACCATATAGCTATATAGCTCAGTATTGCTGAAAGCTGTCTTGTTTCTCACTCACCATATAGCTGGACGGCCAGTTCTTGTTACGCGGATATAAAACACGTCTAATAAAAGGATATTTAAAAATAAATACCAATCTATCTACAAGCGCTAGGTCACGTCCCAGTCGTAAATAAAGAGGCAGGTGCTCATGACACACATTTGCTTGCCTTGGCTAAAGTGTTAAAGCGTTGAGATGTTCGTTGTCGCAAGTCCACACACACATACACTTCACCAGCAGCGACTCCTCGCTTGCTCCTTAGCTGCACCCCCTACTGGCAGATAATTTCTTTCTTTATCGAGGAAAACACACAACACACACACACAAACTTGGACACCTCTAAAGCATTGAAGAGCCAAAGCAAGAGCAGGAGTGTTTGAGTAGTCTTTATCAATAAATCCGCTTACACAATACCGAGGCAAGACGGCTTTACGGAAAAGCGGGAAAGCTTTCCTAATAGCTTCTATTGTTCCTGTTTAAAAAAAAAATTGAAGAAAAGAGGCAATCAAAAGCTATCCATTTCTAGGAACTGAAAGAACGTCACAATGTCTTCCATTTTCGGCTTTCGACAGAAAAAGTACGTTTACTAAACGTAATTGTGCAGCAGAAAGCTCAAGCTCGGGCTTGAACACGAGCTGGGCGATTTTCATATATCAAGTATGATACCCAGAAAAACGATCCAAACTGTGGTTACGGAAAAGGACGCTATCAGCCATAAACTATGTACTTCTCATTTCCTTCCCGTTTTCATGAGGCAAGTAAAAACGGGTTCATCTCTGATACCATGGGTTAAAACAAAAGCGCTCATATCCAAAATATAATTCTGTCTGCCAACCGTTCATTTTCTGGAGCGAAGAGTTTCATTGAAATAAACCTTACTATTATGGAACATTTTTCTCTCTTGCAAAAGTTTATAGGCGCCTTTAACCATCCAAATCCTATATTTGCGTAATTCCAGGACTCGTAGCCCTCCACAGCCTACAACAATACATAAAATAAAGGAAAAGAAAAACAAAAAAAGGTTCATACAGATATGCATGTATTAAGTCAGTCTAAGGCTTGAGTTTGTCCTTTCAGTTCACGACTGTAAACGTGCTTTATATTCTGCGACTTAGGGCAAAAAAAAATTCCACGCTTGAAAAGTCTCTTTTAACACCTCAAGGGTGCTCAAAACATGTGTAAACTTTGACGATCGAACTTCTAGACGTTTCCACTGACAGAAAGTTCTTCTCACAGAGCAAAGGAGATTAATTATAGTTCGTCAAACACACCACTCTTGAACTCGATGATTTCTTCTCCCTAATTTAATGTTTGAGAAATTAATCCCCGAAAGTCGTGTTCCATTGTCTTTCGGCTTATACATCGCCTATGCCAAGCCAGGAATGCAAGAAAACATTTCCCAAAATACACTCCAACGTTGACTTATAGAGTTGGCGTTGTATACCGTCAGTTTTGCTCGAGCCTCCTGAACTTGGGATTAACTATATGAAAACTTGAGAGCTCGTTTGTCGTCCGCAATATTCTTCTAGTTCGTGATTAAGTTTCTCCCAGGACTTAACCTTTTACATAATTGCGTTAACAATCAACGGATGGCAAAGTAATACATACTTGATCGTCTTAAACCATCGTGGCTGAAAAAAAAGAAGTGATCGTTAAAGGTAAACCCTTGACAGATGATATCCTGTAATCCTACCCGACTTCCGAGGCGGTTTGGAAATGAAGCTGACAAGTTCGCTAACGCAGTTGCCTATTACTTGTCAACGGAGCCCAAGACAACGATTAACATGCGGAAAAGCCAACAGATCCCTCACTATGCTCCTGGTAACCTTACGACCTTATACACACCAAAGTAGACAACATTCCCGATTGTAACCTGAAGGGCAGGCAATTCGAAGAACAGGAGAGACTGGCTTACGGTTTCTACCCAACGCCAAACATTTAGAACCACATGAGCCGCGTTCGTTTTGATACAGACTTCAACTTAGACTAGCCAAAATATGACTTACGCTTACAAACGTTCGTTTTAGTCTAGTTTGAAAGTTTCGAAGTCTAAAACGAACGGTTATAAGCATAAGTTTACAATTGCTCCACCCATGGGGCGGTGCTTGCCGAAAATAAACAATGTACGAATTGTTCGTTTTTCAAGAATGGATTTCAATAGCAAATTTTTGTTTTGTTATGTGAAGCAGTTAATTTTTTCCACTCTTAAATCAGTTTTTAATATTATCCGGACTCTTGAAGATGTGGCTGAGGAAGATATTGACGGGGTAATTGACTCCCATTGGTGCAACGTGCCTGGTGCTTCTTATCCCAATATTCAAAACTTCAATGAAAATTTTTTTTATTGTCAATTAAAATAATTTAAAAACAATTAAAATATACTGAAACTAGCGAATTCTTGCAAAGCACGCATTTCGGAATTCGCGTAATACACAAAGGAAATAAATAAACACGGGGGCGGGGCTTAAGTTTAATCTGGCACATGTGTACTCGTTATAGGCTTACCTGACTTGAGACCAAAACTAAATAAAAATCGACTTTCAAAGTCTAAGTCGACTAGCTAAATATAACGCTTAAGCCCGAACTTTACCCATTTCGAACGCTTATAAGCGCAAGTCGGGGGTAGATTTAAGTCGACTGATAACTTTCGTCAAGACGAAGGTGGTTATGAAGTTCTCAGAGCAGCGCCCACACAGAGACGAACTAGCGATCCTGTTAAACAGGTAATTCATCTCCATCATTAAGGAGTAAATACTCTCAGGTTAGATTTGTCACATTACGCTAGGATAGGATACCGTAGCTTATTATTTGGTTAAAAAAAATAGAAAATCAACCAGCTATTTCAACGCCTGACAGAACCGTTAGACCTTTGCCGTGGTTCTGGTTTGGTCGTTATGACGCAATGACGGGGATGAGTAGCCCTAATGGCGGAAATACCATTTATCACTTATATGCACCTTACGTAACAACCTATTTCACATATAGATTCTAGCTCTTATTTGCGATAAAAGTAACCGTGGCAACGCTATCGACGCTTTGCCACACGCTCTCGCTAGGAAACAAGCTTTTTCAATCCCCACGTAACAAAAATGAAAAAGGAGGCTGGGGTAGCACGACGTTCGCGTCCTATATGTGGCTGTCAGATAATTATGCCACGTCTCTTGTCCCACTGCATGATGGATGGAATCCGAGCTTTATACTTTGCGACAACCCAGGCATTCTTCATGCATAACGTAAGGGAGCGATCCTGATTCCAAAGGGCGCAAAAGCGAGGAAGCTGTGCGTACACCACCTCCTTTTCATCGTGTCTTGTGTGTTATATGTGTGTAACTCTTATCGAACATGCCACACGCTTTCGATCCTCATTTGCATCACAATATGCTTTCGGGCCCCTTGGGCAGGGAAATGCCAACGAAAAAAAAGCCCCTTTAGCGCTTCAGCTTTAAAGAAACAACATCGCACTTTGTCTTGTACCCCAGGACCCAAACCCTTCTCCTGAATTATGCACATAAAATATAAAACACGGTGTCTTTCTCTCAGAAGCCTTTTCTAGGATCGCAACTTACAAGAATTGAGAGACTCGAGACCATATAACGACGTTACCGAATCCGTTCTAGTACCGAGAGGAAATGAGTAACGTAAGATTGCTGCGTTCAAGAACTCGGGGCTTTTCCTCAGAAATAATCCACAATGAACGTCATTTGTCATCCATCTCGAAAAAGGAAGAAAAAAGAAAAGAAAGAGAAAAGGAAAACGTCTTATTGGTTAGAAGCACGGTAAGAACCTGCCATTGTATGGTTCGATAATTTACTGTACCTATAGGGACTTGCGGAGAACTTGCCGAGTTCGAATGTGGGGAAAGAATCAGGAAAGCAAGTATGCTTTCAACGTACCGCCAAGACTTCTTCCACCCCTCTTCATATTGCTGCCGCTCAGGGAATTTTTCCAAGGATAATGACGCTGGAGGGCAAAACTTTGTCCCCCGAGATCTCGCTCTATATCATAAGTAGAACGTTACAGCACCCCCAAACACTGAGTAAAGTAGAAGTAAAAGAACCGAGAAAAACCTTTTGGGCTACATAGACCTTGCTTCCCGTGTTCACCTCGATGGAATGCTATCAATCGACACGTGTGTGTGCAGAAGAACATCAGTCCCTATAGAACTCCTACCTCATCAACCCCCGCAACGACCAAGTTGGGGTTCAGTCAGCATCCTAACGCTATACTTTATATTTGCATTAAAACATCCACAATGTGGGGTTTTTGCTAAGCAACGCTGGATTAACTATGATAAATCTGTCCCTCCTCCCCCTCCCTCCGTTTTTTCCGCTGACATTTACAATTCTTCATGTTTTGGCAAATAGTCAAGCTTATAAAGGAAAAAAATCTCCGTAAGTGCATTTTTAAAAGAAAAACCTGGTGACGCAATGTAAAAATCAGTAGTTCGAACTTGAACTCCACTCACCCCACAAAAAGCTGCTGAATTGCTGATCGTCAGTTATCAAGTTCTCTCTTCTCGCTCCTTTTCAATATAACATCTTAAGTAATGGGCAGACGACTCTAAAGTATACGAAGCTTCCTCTCAAAGGTCGGCTTCACTTGCACTTCCCCACGTAACTCTCAGACAAGAGAGAATATCAAAAAGCATCCGTGAGAACCAGGGTGAAAACACATTAGAAAAGGGAAGCTAGATTTGCTGCTTTTCTTTGGAAAGTCCTCTTTGTTTGAGCTCGAGGGCGAAAACGTTCTCAGGACTAGGGGGACAGTTTACGAATACACTCCGAACCTATTTCCATGATGTGTCAGTCCAGTTTTGGAGATCACGAGAGCGCTGTCAAAAACCTCGCTAATTGAAATGTTGGGGCAACAAAATGGCCGGGGAAAGGGGGTATGGATAGCATGACAAGGTAAAAGCAGGGTAAAGTTTGCAATGCAATTTCGCTCCCTTTCACATAATAGAAGTTGGTGTGACCCCAAGCCCTTTCGCAATGCAGGATTGGATATGCCATACGTTGCCAGTCCATTAAGACTGTTCCCTCATGCGTTCAGTTCAGCTGCACAACTCCATTAGATTTTGCGCTGGCAAAATCCTCGCAGCGCTCTGTAATAATAGCCACGCTGTACGATGTTATTCTCTTGGAGTATAAAACATGCCCACAGCACGAACACGACACTCGTTGTCGTTGTCGTCAAATATCCCACACATCATGCCACTAAAACCAAGCAGCTATGAGTGTGGACGTACCTGTGTGGGCGTGTCGGACGCATAAAAGCTTGATTTGCAATCCTGTCTTCCGCTTTTAAATCCCCAACCTTTTCACGCAACCTCGCAGCCTTTTCGGTTTTCACGCTCTTTTCCACTATGTGATATGCACGCCGTAGTCTGCTTAACCCCAAACACGCAAGGGAATATGTTTTTGCCCTTCATTCGTGCTCCATACAAAATCTCTCGCTCTCTTCTTTCTCGACGGTCAACATCTAAACGCAGCAGCAGAAACAACTCCTCACTTGTATACGTGGGAAGTAATATAGGGTTCACGGTTCAGGTTTATCGCCTAAAGAGTTAAACAGCTGTTCCCCTTCCCAAACTATCTCGCTTTTCAGTAAAAAACCGCAGCACCAACCAGTCCCTTAACGAAGACATAACCCCTGTTTTGGTAACGTAGGATAAATATAGTGATAAGCGGATCAGATCTCTATGGTCGAGTTGTAATGAAACCAACCCTCACTACTCCCTTTCTTGGCACCTTTGCTGAATAGCTAAGTAACCCAATACTCAAAGTTCGTTGCTGGGGTGTAATACTGAGAAGAAAAGAAATAAATGCTGCTGCCCTAAACTGCAATGCATTCGCCCGCGCTTTTTGTCTTTTCCCTTGTTCTTTTCTTTCCGTACACAAGGAAAAAAGCAAAGGCTTGTTCTGCTCGAAAAAAACGAACAGATTTTTTTTTTTTTTAACTAAAAGCGATAAGAAGGAGAACAATACTGATGGAGGCTTCTTGGAAATGAACCATTGTAGAGTAAGTGTACATATATCTTTCGATGTGGACTAGCCCTAGGAAGGATATGTGCAGTATTTTGTGCAGTCTTTCTTGTTACATTTTCTTTTATAGGGGCTTCGTGGCTTTATCCGCTTTTAGACATGCAGTTATTGACTTTTGGGCAAGCTTTTGGGTACTAGATGGCCTCTGCATAGTCTGAAGAGGAGGAGAGCTAATGCAATTTAGGCAAGGCAAAGAAGGCGGGAATCACCTCAATAAGAGGATCATTAGCGCTATAGAGGGAGCAAACAAGGAAAAGATCGGGTTTCTCGCACAAGAGTGGAGAAGCTTCTAGACCTATTGCTGTGGCTATTTTTGCGTTAGGGAGATAATTTGACCCAGCCACGCAAGAGAGAGAAATTTACGCTGCTTCTTAGACCCATACTGACTTGACTTGAGGTGGTTTTAATTTAATAAACGTACATACAAAACTACATACAAAATACCACACTAGCACTTGGAAGTTCGGACCCGGAGTTACGAATTAGAGAAAAAAATTAAGTCTAACTATCCAGACAAGCATAACGCAACTCTACGCTCGAGCTTGTTTTCTTCTTCCATATACGACAGCTGCAGTAACCTTGGTTTCTTTCAAGATAATCCATCATGATCTTTTTAAGAAGCCTGACATTTTAGGACCGCAGTAAAGAAAACACAAGGATTGATTGACTGACAGCATCCATTTCCTACCATTTCTATGTTACTTTTATGCCTATATACGGTAACCGTGGGAGAGGGTTTGTTACGTAGATGTCCTAGCAGCAAAGTTAAACTGAATGGAAGTTATCTATATAGTTTTGAATTTCATACATACGAGGGTAAAAAGTTTAACAACGCTACCGTAATGGAAAGCGACCCGGAATCCGTCTCCACGCTGTTCAAATTCTTGGTTTTCTTCAAGCCCGGAATGAATGGATAAGATCACGGCTTTCCCGCCAAAAAGCCGCAATTCGAAATTTAACGCGCACTCAAAGAACTGAAACACGAAAAAAGCACTATACGATCATTTTGCCTAGAAGCTCTGGAAAGCAATTAACAAACGAAAGAAAAACGTCAAGAAAAGGCGGCACAAGGCACAATTTGCATTCCGTCGTCTCGTCTTTATTAATATCGGCACATGTATCGATACCTTATTTCCGTCTTCTAGGAAATCGATCTGAAAAGAAGGAAGATGGCGGACGTCGGTGTTAAATTTGAAAACGTGGACGGAGTTGGAGAAGAGGCTGCTGTTTGCAAACGTCAGAAATTGGATAGTACTGCTAAAGAGGCTACAGAAGGTTGTGGCAGTTATAACGACAGCTTAATTTCCCTTGAAAGCTTTAAAATCACCCGTGTTCTGACAGAGAATCCTCAGCTCAAGAACATTGTCTTAGAAACCACCGTTGAAATAGGTGAAACAACAAACAAAGCTGTTTTGTTTTTGGAAAAAGCAGCGTTTGCTTCTAGTGACGTTGGTCATATCTTAAGTAGTGCTTGCACTCTAAAAAAGGCGTTTACTAACGACGTTTACGGCAATTTTCTTTGCTTTCCTCCTTCAGAAGCAAATGGTATAACAAAATCTATAAAATCGCTTCTTATACATCCTAATGACGGTTTATCGTTATACTTATAGCTATTAAAGTAACCTTGGTTCATCCCGCGACGGAAAAGCATATTCAAAAATACTTGCCTAAAAAGTACTATTTGGTAGACGAAACACCTGAGTTGTATGAAACTGTTGTTAAACCACATATCCTCGAGTGTAGTTTCGACTTGCAAGTAAATATAAGCTACACGGGTTATGTTCGGATCAAGCCAATATATTATTATTTTATTATTTTAGTGGGTCTATAACATCCTAGACCACGTAAAAGAAAAAGAAAGAATCGTTTATGAAGATCCTGACCCAGAACTCGGTTTTATTTTACTACCGGATTTGAAGTGGGATGGCCAAACAGTGGCCAACTTATACCTGATTTGCCTTACCCGTAAAAAGCATATCAAATCTTTGCGAGACTTGAACCAAGATAGTTTACCTGTGCTGAGAAATATCTTGAAGCAAGGATCGGTACGACTATTCTCGACTTTCAAAGTCAATTTGCCCATGTTAAAAGGATTTATCTTCCCCCTAGAAAGCTATTGAAGACAAGTACGGACTTCCTGCCAGTCAACAAAGGATTTATATACATTACCAGCCTTCATACTACCATTTGCACATCCATTTCACCAACCTCAACTTCTCGGCACCAGGTAAGTTTTCTTATTTAGGTTTCGAAGTTGAATTCCTTTCATCCGATCTCTGGCTTGTAGGCAGTAATACGGAATGTTCAACTTTGCTTCGGACTATAATCAACAATATCGAGTTACTGCCTGATTACTATCAAAGAGCCACATTGCCTTTTCAGGTGTCTTGGCAAGACTCTCTCTTTGAGAAGCTCAAAGCGAAAGGTAAGCCCAGTTTTGAACCCTAAGAGAATGACTAATGTCGTTTTTAGCTGTTATTTGCACCGAAGTTACCCAACCCGCGGAAAAATGCTGAAAGCTCGATGCGAATGGCGACCTTTATTGGGTGTGGCGAATTGCGTCCTTCAGTTCGAGCAACCCATTTGTCAGCCAGTTGTCAATGTTCAGTCAGATTCTGTTCTGGTTCGCATCAACGGACGTGAAATTATGCTGTCGCTTCCTCCGGATTTTCTATTAGTTCCAGGCTCTTTGTTATCAGCTGCTTTTGATGAAAATTGTCTCAGTTTTCGAGTTGCCATTGCTCCGCGTGCGGGCCAAGGATCCCATTCAACCCAAGTTCTTGACATTACCAACATTTGCTTCTCCTCGTCTTCTTTTTGCGTACAAAAAACGCAACTGTTGCCCAACGAGTCCTACACTTTAAAATGCTCCCACTGCCAAACACTTGTTGCCCAAAATTTGACGTTTAAAGAGGTAATGAACCTTCCTTTTGACGATTGGGAAGAAGTGGGAAACTACGATTTTTTCTGCCACGGACACAACCACGTTGGTCCAGCAGGACCTAAAGTTTTCAAAATGGATCTTACTGACTATTGCCTGATTGGGTCTTCTTTCACTCTCTTCAGTGATTTACCCAGAGCGAAAATCGCTGTAAAAGATGCTCAACTGTTTTGTCATTCATGCCAAAGTGAAATAGGCTTGGTGGAAAATAAGCTTTGGAAACTATGGGACCATTCTGCATTTTGGCAAAGTTCTTCTGTGTTGGAATCTAGTTGCAAAACACCCTTGAACTGCATGTTGACATTTTTCCATGCTAGCCTGCAGCGCGGAATATCTGCTTCTCCTGCAGCATTCCATTTCTTGGGAGGGGATCAAATTTTGGAGTTGAACGTCTTAGATAAAAACTGTTTAGTGTTAGAAGGCTCGTCTGAGCAACCTTTCGTAGTTCTCCAACCCCGTTTCTATACCAATGTATTGTATCGGGTCCATTCAGTGTCACAAAGCAGTGTTGCATCCGATGCGCAGGTGCTTCGGGTAAGTTTGGCCATGTTTGAGGCTGTCGTGAAATGTTTGATTGATTCGTGCAAATCGAAGGCTGATACGCGAGGTTTTCAAATGGGATCTTTGCCTAACTTTTGTCTGTAAAAAATTCTTCGTGATTTGATTCTGTATTAAAACAGAAGTATTATTTTCTTGGTGCGAGCACTCCTTCCAATAGCGTCTGGAGAAATAAAACTTTATACCTAAAGAAGTGGGCTAAGTAAGCGAGTTTCTTACTTTCAGCTGTTGATTAGACCGTTTCAAGAAGTCAACTTCTTCGGCATGCTGTTGTTCCAATGCTGTTCGTTCTTCTTGGTGACTTGCCAATTTGCGTTGTATTTCGGCCTGCAACTCGGCTAATTGGCGTTGCAAATTAGCTCTCCCTTGCTCTGCTTGTGACAAACGCTCCTCTAAGTCCATTTTGCCCTCTTCGCCCTAGAGTGGCAGAAACTTTACGTTGAGAGGATCCATTGCTTACAAGTTGAGAAAGTTGCCTGTAAAGCTTTACGAATGCCAAATGCCAGACTGCTTTCGTACAGGGTTTGGTACGAGACCAATGTGAGGTTTAATTCATCCCGAACTCGAGCTAAGAGTAAGCCTCTTTCGGAGCAACTTATCGTGACTTGCCGGATGAGTTCGTCTACGTATACAAGCTTATCTATAGAGAAGTGTAATTATGGAAAATTCATCTTACCGAAGCATTGAACGTATAATTCACGGCGAACAGGACAAATGCCAGCTTCCCGAGCTTGACGTTGCTTTAGTCGAGTTCCCAGTTGTTCCTGCAGCGCGAGTACGTCTAATCGAGTTGCAGGTGTACTGGAAACCTGAGAATTCAAAGTGAAGGATACTATGCTTTGTCAGTAATGTGATTAATCTCACCTGCTGTTTCCATAGGTGTCCGTTGTCCTCCCACTCCTTCGGAGGTAGAATGCTATTCAGAATATCTTGAGCTTCTCGGTTGCTAAGTCCGCCTTTTTGCTGCGACCGAGTTGGAGTTGGAGGGGAAGGTGGACTTAAAGGAGGTGGTCGTGTACTTCCTGCTGATTGTGGTTGTGTTGCAGAACAAGTCTGGGAGGTTACCGCCTGCGACAGATATTACGTATTTATAAAACTCGAATATTGTAACAGTTCGGAAATGGTACCTTTCTCTGTTCTCTTCCACTGGGAATAAGAACCGGATTGTCATATTTTAATAGCGAATTCGAAGGGGGAATCAAGCGTTCACTCATTTTGTACGATTAAGCACAAGTTTGTGGCAAGTTTTTGTCCTGGCCGTGTGATTATTACCTGTTCAACCATTTGTTGGATCGATGGGGTAGTATCTAACGGACGGGTAACACGCGCCGCATCGCAGCGACCATCAAACCGCACATATTTTTCATAAATTGAGCTAAAAGAGCAAAAAAAATAAGGATTCTATTACTAGAATTGCCGGGAAGTCGAAGTACGCAAAGCAAGCTTTGTGTTGATTTTCTCGGATAGCCCCAAGCCTGATAACAATCGGAGGTTTGCTTAAAACAGGTGGTTGCGAAATATACAGATTCTCTAGAAGTGCTGAGTCTGGAAACTTTTACCTTACGTATGCGACCTTAGCAACTGCTTGAACTTTGAACAGATACTGTTCTTCAATATAAGATTGTTATAAAACCCAGGGGTTTACATTTATTATTAAATTCTCATGACGTCGAAACCTAATTTCCCTCTTAGCTAATCTAATTGAACTACTATGTACACATAGATATGACACACAAAATAGATGCGATTATAAGCAAACATACTGACAAAGTTTATCAATGCAATGAGAGCGATTTTTTTTTATTTATAAATTATTCTGACACTTGAACAAATTTGAATGCAATATTCGGCGCCCTTGGATGAAAACGACACAGGATTTCGGACGGAATAAAGGTGTCACTACTATCTAGCGAAGCGTTTGTTTTGGTTTTGATGGCTGTGGGAGCAATCTCGTGTATCATAAAATAATTAACAAAACGTAGCTGTTAGTTTGCTTATTTGATTTAAATACTTTATGTTGAGCAATATTGTGACGAAGCCATGGCGAACAAGGACAAAACATTTCCTGAAAAATTGAAACAGTTTTTCCGGTTTACGAAACCGGGAACGAACACGCAACCAGGTAAAATGCTGACAGCAGACTAAAATCAACGTATATTCATAATTATTTTTATATTAGGCGTGCCAAAACTCCGAGCGGAGTTCATTTTGACTCCGGAAATTGAGACGGAAATTGGCCCAAAGTCGCCTATCCTTCTGAGGTTAAAAGTTATCAAGGAACTGGGAGAAATAGTGGTTACCAAACGATTAGAAGAAGTACTAATTAAATTCCGATACCCTAATATTATTTCGTTATTTTCAGTCGATTAATTTTTTCTTTCTTGTTTTTTAGAATGCTGTTGAAACGTTATGGGTTTGCTTGGAAGATCTGTTGCAGCCGTCTGTTCAAAGAGAGTATCGTCATGCAGTTTTAACTTTGTTCCGACAACTGATTGCAGGACAGACGGAGAGGCTGGGATTGTTTCGAGCTAAGATTTTTGGATTAATTAACCAGTCAGAAAACGCGGAAGACCTGAGCTTGTTTTTGGAGCTCTTGAAAGCTCTTACTGACAATGGAAAAGATTTGCTGTATTTTGAAGAACATATTGGTGCTTTCTTGGTGCGTTGGCTTCCGAAAATTGCTGCCGCTGCAAGTTTTGTCGATTTTTTGCCCATTTTGGAAAAGATCATCAAGTTTAATGCTGCTTACCTCGACCCAGGAGTAATATCGGACATCGTCCAGTAAGAAAAACGTCCTTAATGAACTTCACTTCTAAATTTGATGCTTGTAGGCATCTTTGTGTTGTTTCCTGCCGCAATATACCCAAGGAAGAAGTGATTCTTTGCTTATCGGTTTTGGATGCTATCGTCTGTTACAGTAACCTTCCCACCGATGCTGTTCCGTGTTTTACGTCAGGACTTTGCAGATTGGTCAATGAAAAAGCTTATTGTGCAGATGCCTGGAAGGTAAAATCTATTTAACGCGGGGTTATACAGTTTCCAAGCAAATTTTTCCTACTAGGTTATGCGTAATCTGCTTGGCACATATTTAGGAAGCACCGCTTTGTATACACTCCTAAAATTTCTGCAAACTCCAGAAATACGTCAAGAGGTGGCTTTAACTCGAGGTGCTGTGTTTTGTTTAAGCATGGCTTTATGGACCTCCAAGAGCGTGGCTGGCTTAAACCATTCTCCGATAGTAGTCCTGCCATCGTTAAGAGAAGCTTTATCATGTCAGCATCCGCTGGTGACGTATGAAGTTTTGCTTAGTCTTCAGCGACTTTTGCGTGTCAGAATGAGCGATTTACCATCTGTGGTTTGGGATTTAATCTTGGAAATGCTCGAGAAATCGCTGCCACATACAAGTAATTTTAGTGGAACTTGTAAACGTCATCTCAGTCTGGTAATATTCTAGATCATGCTGCAATTGCAACCGTCTTTCATGAAATTCTAACCTCCATTGAGCAGTCCATTTGTCATTGCTATTTTGGCGGGAATTTCGAACATTTCTATAGCATAGTCGATCAGTGCGTAGCTCAAAGACCGGTAATTCTTGTTTGTTGTATTGAAAGTACTGTTTACTACTTAACCCTTATTATTTTAGGAAATTTCAGTATTTCATCTGTTAACTTTCATGTCGGATTCGTTAACTCCAGCCAAGTCAGATTGGATTCAAACACTTGCTTGCCTAATGGATAAATTCTTGGTTCGAGAACTTAGGCCGGCTATTAAACTAAAAGCGTTGGAATTGCTGGCGTCAATGCTTGTTCAGCATAGGTGACTTGTGGTGTTTAGAATAGTGTGTAGTCTATACGATGACTTTTCTTAGAGCGCTATATGAAGACGAATTGTTGGATCATGTTATTATCCCCAGTCTTCAGCACATTGATGCAGAGCCAGACAATCAAGTGCGTACAGCAGCTGTCAATTTGATGATTGAAGCTGTTATGCATTGCACTAGTAATCACGCTTTGGATATTCTGCTCCTGTTGCGAAAAGTAGATTTAAATTCTGTTTATTATAATATTTAATTTTAATTTTAAATAGATTCTCGATCGTCCGTTTGATCATCCGATGGATGCTGTGTCCATAGTCGAAGACTCGGAACTTTTGGATGTCCAGACAGCGGTGCAGGGCTTGACGCAAGTATTTAAGCACAAAATCTACGAACTTCCTTCCAGCCACGCCATAAAAGCTTACAAGCTACTAGTTCGGCATGTAGATAACCATTATAAAAGGCCATTGTCTTGCGATGTAGCCTCGGCAATACGTTACACAGTAAAAAAAAAATGTGTGACTAACCTAAATGAACCTAACAAGTTGCGTTTGGCTAGATTTTCGAGTGTTTATTGCAAATCCGAGCTGATTCTGATTACCGACTAGGCTTTGTAGGCCAGTCTCGTTTCTCTCCGTACCTAATTGTGGACCACAAGCATGGAGAACGGAATCCCGTGTCCCGGAGGTCCTCGATTGGCAATAAAACTCCGTCAGCTACTGCAGATCCCGTAGCCGTAAATCAAGCAGCACCCAGTCTGCCTCCTTGTCGAGTAACCCATATCTCACTGGCGGAAGCTTGTATGTCAGCTATCACCTGTCTTAACAAAGAAAGAGGTAAATGTTCCCTAATCGTAGACCTCATTAATGAATCCGTTATATTCTTTCAAGATTGGAAAATTCTGGAACTTGTCCTAAAGGAAATTCCGCATGTGTTGAGCAATAAAGCATTGATACTGTCCCGGAACGGAAGTGATGTAGATTACGTAGCTAATGCCTTGTGTTCTTTGGTAAGGGTATTTAACTATTCATTAAATTTCAAGATAAAAATCTGGGTTTTCGGTGGTAGGTAAGCGATCGCTCTTTAAGCAATCCAGAGAGCCTGCGGAACGCTCCGCCCAAGTTCTTACGAGCAGATTTTCAAGCATACGTCTTTCCTGTTCTCACATCTTTGGCTGCTTATCATGCTTACCTGAAAGCGGACGTTCAGCAGCGTTTGGTCAAGTGCCTCGAAGCTGGACTTAAGTCAGCTACCAAGAGTTGCATCGTGGCTTTGACCATTTCGGCACTGGAAATGAGAGAAACCATGTACAAGATGCTTCCGGAAGTCCTTCTCAATCTGTCCAAACTCTCAGCCACGGTGCAGAGCGCGGCACCAATTTTGGAGTTCCTTTCCAGTAATATGAAATTTACCCAATGATAAAGCTTGTTTATACATAAATTTTATTGCAATAGCTCTGATTCGCTTGCCGCAAGTGTATGGCAGTTTTGTGGAAGACCAGTACATGAGTATCTTCGCTATAGCTTTGGCATTCACCAATCCGTTCAAGTTTAACCATTATACGGTGTCTTTGGCACATCGCGTCATCGCGTTTTGGTTCCTGAAATGCAAGACGCCCTTTAGGAGAGGCTTTGTGAAGTTTATAGTTTCGGTACGTGTCCGTGGCATATTTCTGCAATGCCTCTAACTGAATTTGTGTGTAGGGCTTACGGAGTAACGTTATACTTCCTTGCGAAGAAGGTTTGCAGAGGCCAGAATTGGTGAACGAAGATTCATCCAACAGGAAGAGAAGCTCCAGCTTAACAGACCAAGTAAACTTCTAATACTCTAACCTTTTTTTATTTCCCTATTTGGTTTCGCTTTTGTTTCATTTTAGCAAAATAATTCATTCTGTAAGGGATCAGCACGACGCAAAGACGGGGCACGTATGGACGAAATAATGCTCCACAACTTTCACACGGAGCTGACCGAAGTTACCTTGGATTTCATGGCTCGTTACACGTACGCTACTTGCCATCCTCAAACCCGGAGGTGCTACTTGTCTCGTTATGCTTAAAAAATTGTTAGAAATTATCTTTGATTCCAGGTCGCCTTGCACTGCGCGTCTGCTAGCACAAGGACACAGCCAAACTTGGTTACTGGGATACCAGTTAATTACCGTTACTACCAGTGGTTGTGTTCAACTGGCCAGCGCTAGCAAACAGGGCCTTTGCGATCGCTGTTACCTGACTTGCAGGCTTCAAATAAAGAATATAGTATCGGAGAGCGCAGTGGCTAATGGCCAGGACGTGGAAATTGAGCACGGATCGCGGAGGAGACACAAATCTGCGATTTTGGGAAGCGAGGTATTTTTTCGCTTTTTTTAAACTTATTATTTATGGGTATGTTGGCATATTTTAGACTGCAGAAGCACCTCCACAGCAAAGGTCTCGTCATAGGACTTCAGCTGAGGGCAGGACAGATTTTGAACAGGCTACACATGCTAGCTTAGACCAGCGAGTAGGAGACAAGGCTGCACACATGGCTGTCTGTATATGCTGGTGCCAAGGTTGGGCCGAAATCCACGTTCGAAGACCAACAGGTTGAAAAGGCTTGGTTTTTCAAGTCGAGTATGGGTTTAATGACTCTTGGTTTGATTTAGGGGATACTTCTTGGATCATGCGAGTGCAAAACCAGCCTCTTTTTGCCCACAACATTCCTACCAACGCAGATCCTACCACGGCTTTTTTGCCTCCTTTAGATGACGTTAATTGGACTGGTGCCTCTGTGCCAGACACCAAGTTCAACGCCACGGAAGGTTTGAATCATCAGCCATGCCCGGCCTCGCCCATGTCTCCCACAATGGACGTGGAAGACAGTAAAATGCGCAGTCCTGGGCACGCTCCCGTTCCCAGTCTTGACTTTGACACAAAAAGCCCTGCGTTTCCGATCAGAGATAGAGAGAATCGCCCTGATGATGAGGAAGACGAATGTGAGGCTCGAAGAGGCCGTGTAGTACGACAACCTTCCATTAAAGATGTCAGGTCAGTGTGGAAAAAACTTGCTCAAAACTGTGTTCATCGTACTTTTTTTTAGTAGGAAAGGCTGTGAGATCATCCCTGAGGAACAGCTGAGTTCTTCTTTGGGAAAAGACGTGGATAGTCACCTTGAAAATGAGCCCAAAGTTGCAGAGGCATGTTTAGACAGCAGATTGCTGTTTGAAGCTGAATCGAGGGAGAAAGAGAAGGTGGAGGCGGAACTGACTTCTTCTGTTAAGCTTCCCACCACGCCATTTATTCACCTGAAGATTAGTGATGAAGATATTGGTTTGCCACCTGCGGGTTTCCGCAGTCGTGTAAATACGATGCCTAGCAATATGGCCAACATCCGCAGGAGCATGTCAGACGGTAGTTCAGTTGAAAGTTTAGCTGCACGACGAGGAACCATTGGTCCCACGTTGGCCATAAATAAGGATGGAAATAATAGCACCTCAACCATGCGAGCTGGTGTCAGCCCCAGGTACGTTGTCATTCTGGAATGGTATCTATTGCAATAGACAATAGATTTGACGCCGTTTGTTTCTAGTTTTGTGTTTGTGCAGTTATACTACAGCAGCGAGTTTGGAAAACCAGCCATTTCCCCTCTGCTCATGCCCAAAACGGAAGCAATGGAGCGAGCTGTAGGTAACTTGGATCTTATCCTTCCGTATGAAACACACAAGGTTGGCGTCGTCTACGTGGGTAAGGGCCAAGCGGGCAACGAAACCGCGATTTTAGCCAATCAGCATGGATCCTTCCGCTATGTGCAATTTATTCAGGTATTTCTCGGGTATTTTTTAAATCATGAATATCATATCATTTGCGATTGTTTTGTTTTGGTATTCCGGTAGGGACTTGGGAGCTTGGTCAAATTGGAAGAGCTTGATCCTCAGACTTATAATGGAGGCTTGGATCGAAAGGGCAACGACGGCAAATTTGCTTACATGTGGGAAGACGATGTTTTGAAAGTAGGTCCATAAAGTTGTAATAGCAAAAAAGGGGTGCTGACTCATTGTGGGTAATCCTAGGTGGTTTTCCACGTAGCTACGTTAATGCCCACTTTGCCCAATAATCCTTTGTGCAACAACAAAAAGCTGCATATCGGCAATGACCCTGTAACTATCGTGTACAACGACAGCGGCGAAGAATACTCGATGAAAACTATTAAAGTAATTAACCTGGGTTAACACTATGTATATCTAATCATTATGTTATAGGGGCAGTTTACGTACGCCTGTGTGATTATCGAGCCTTTAGAACATTCAACTAATTTAGTTTCTGTGCGTTGTCGGCCAGAACTGAACGAAATGCTAGGCAACAGCGAGCCCAAGCTTGTTTCGGATAATAATGTAGCCATTTTGGCCCGCCAGCTGGCATTACATGCCCACGTAAGAGCTTCGTGTGTGCCGAGTTGAATATCTAACCAAGTTGATGCAATTTTTAGTTGGCAGCTCACATTTGTCAAGCAAGAAGCGACGACCCTTTCTCGTCCAACTGGTTGAAGAGGCTTCACCAAATAAAACGAATAAAATCCAAAATTTTGCCGGAAGTCTGCCAGTCCGAACATCAATTTTCCCAGGGAGGAGGCATGGGTCCCAAACGTAATTCTTTACTATTAGATTTTACCGAGTTCGCATAGGCTCATAAAAAAATAGGCTCATAACTTGTAAGAAATTTGGTACGTGGGTTGTATGTATTGAGGGAAGAGGCTACGCAAGGAAACAAAGATTTAAAAAATTGGTTAAATTTACGCAAAACGCATGTTATCCAAAATAGTTTAACGTTTCAGTCTATCCTAATGAAAAAAGGGCGCTTAATCCGAAAACAGATCTCCACTTTCATCCAGCGTAACTACAACTGGCGAACTCGCAGCTAAACAAACATTCGCGGCTCGGGAACGCGTGATGCGTAAGTGCGACATGTAAACAGAAGGAGAGGTCTGGGTTGCAATCTCGGCCGTGTGTTTGACTGCTAATGCCACAGGCTTAGCTTTCTTACGCTTCAGAAGGCTTGGGGACGGTGTCGTTTCAGTTGAGTCGCTCATCACTGCATGCTTTCTGCGTCCAAGTAACTTCTTTTTCTTCTTCGCGGGTGGAGTACTCTCGTCGTTTTCATCGCTTCCTTCCGTGGAAGTAGTCTTTATTCGAGATAACCGTGGGGGTCGGGGACGGTCCTTGGTGGCACAAAGTAAAGGCGGTGACATGGGAACAGCATTAAGAAAGGGAGGCGAGTTTGCGTTCGTTGCGTCGCTATTGGGGGTGTTAGTTGGCGTTATATAGAAAGACTGGGCTTCAGTTAGTCCCATGCTTTGTCGTTCGTTGCGACGTTGAATGACTTCTTCCATGGCCGGCGTGGGTTTAGCTTCGCCTTCTACTGAAGGACTGCAAGAACCGCTGGAACTGCGACTAAAACATTTTCTTGTTTCAAATACTGTATTCCAATAACTGGCATTCGTTTTACCTGCCAAGCTTCTTCTTGGGCGGAAGACTGGGAGATTGAGACCGTTCTTTAAACTTCTTCATCAAAGCTACCATGACAGGTGTGGGATTTACTAAGGAAGGATCACGCTTCTTGGGCGTTCTTCGTTTTGTCTTTAACGAAGCCTTCTTGTTAGGGCCAGGCTTGGCTATTTTCGATAAACTAGGCCCGTCAGCTTCGTCCTCCGTTCCAGCAAGACTTAGGCTTGGCGAATCGGGGTTACTTCTGGTTGTTCGTTGGGGCTTAGTGGCTTCATTGACAAGCTGTTCTGCACGCTTGGAAGCTGCTAACTTAACAGGTCGGGGACTCGCTACAGCAGGAGTTGCGATCGCCTTCTTAGTCTTCTTCGGTGAAGCTTGTGCTGTAAATATTAGTTTGCCATCGTCTGGAAGGCCAGCTTCCTTCAAACCCTGCCTAAAGAGCTGACGACAGTGATTATAGTCTGGAGCTTCTTCAAATTTTAAATTAGCCACGTATCTCAAAAACTTTTCGGCGGCAGCTAAAAAAACACAAGATTTGGTGAAATATCGACAAAAGATAACTACGCTCAATTACGTGGGTGCCCAGTGGGGAAACAGGTCTTTAAAAATGCTGGAATGTCTTTCATGTAGCGATCTTTTTGTCGCGCGACATATTCACAATCTTTCAAGTTGTCTTCCCAAGGTAACCTGCCACACAACCACTGAATCGCATTGTACGCCAAAATCTCCAAGTCACTCCTACGAGCGTTGGCTAAAGGAAAAGCAAGAAAAATTAGCGTTAAGAATGGAAAAGAAAGAACGTATACCTCCAATGTGTGCATCCCTGCTAGTAAATTCAATGGTGCCATTGTGTGCTTTACGGAGATCTAGCTTGTATTCCTTATGGACACCATCATTGCCAACATAGCGGCAAGCAAGTCCATAATCAACCAAAAATACATGGTCTTGCTGGTTCTTTTGGAACCCCAGCAGCAAGTTTGAACCCTTAATATCCGCATGAACATAGTTCCGTGAATGAACGTACTCCAAAACATCAATCTAAGATACAATAAGAGGATAAGTAAACGCTTAACGCCCCGGTAAAATGATATTATACTATTTGGAGGCTGAGGTTACAGACGGTTTTAAAAGGAAGACGTTTCCCATTTGCATCCAACAGCTTCTGTACATCAGTGCCAAACCTTTCCATGATCATGAAGCGGTACTTTTCACCTTTGTACTCATGTGAACCTGAACCGATAAATCTTGGCATTCCAAGGTGTTTTAGCTTTTTGGATTTGATCCAAGAATCAACTAGAAAGTGACCAATTTAAAGTTCAGTCAGTTCCCCGACAATCATGAACCTTACTTAATTCTGGTTTGGCACACCGTATATAAAAATTCATCTCCACAAATAAAGGACCATTGCTATGTGGTTCCTATAAATAGAATAACGCATTAATTTACCCATCTTCTTCTCATTTTCAGGAAAAACCTACAATCTTTACAACATATTTGGCGTCCGGCCCGACAGGACGGTCAATTTGATCAGAACCTGAAGAGTATAAAGAAGAAACGATTAGATCGATGCTGCAGAACAAACTATCATCTTACCTGTATAGATCTCCCCAAAACCACCACTTCCTATTGATTTGCCTAATCTCCATTGTTTCTTGGTAGTGTCCCTCAAGATTTCGCCTTCACTGATTGGATCTGGCAGTTTGTGACCGTTTTTCGGCCGTGCTTTAGCAGTTTTTTTTGCTGTAGTCCCAGCCTTGTTTGCCGTTTTAGGCGGCATATTGTCGTATAGAAAAACAGTTGAATCTCACACCAGGAAATAGGTCTGACTATTTAGCAAAATCTCAGTAACGTTCGGGCTTTCTCCAGTTGCACTTTGCTGGAAATAGGCGCTGCATCTGCAGCAAGACAAGAAACTTAAAAACCGCGAAGTAAACCCATTCAAAAACTTGAAACTTACAAAAACCAGCCAAGACATCTGGTGACTAACATGAAATAGCATTTACGTTGTTTTCGACAGGTGTCAGCACTATTTCTTTCTTTGCTTTTGTCTTTTCTAGCTTCATGGCGGGAAAAGTTATCTGCTTGTTTGACAAGTTTATTTCCGTTTCTTAAAATGACAATTTAATAAAACCTTTAAATTGCTTTTAAACTTTAAATAGTTATCGTATCCGCTACACAAATTGCAACCAGTGACCACAAGCAGTCTGTGCATGTGAGACCAGTATAATAGGATCATACCCCACAAGGTGAGTCGTTTCTTCTATAAAGCGTATGATACTTGAAAATAAAAAAATGGAAACCTCTTTCCCATTTCCCATGGCCCCTTAGCCGAAATATTGGTGGATCCAAAGGCTTGGGCCGGCCATCACCCTTGACTTGAAGCCTTGAATGTGTTCTATATTTACCGTTGTTCTGCTCGCTCATCATATTCCTTTTTTATAAGGTAAAGTGCTCTTTTATTTGTGAACCACTTCAGAAACCCCTAAATTAGCAGTAGGAGGGTTCAAGGTTAATCTAGGTAAGATACAAGTTCTGTGGGGTTGCTTGCAGAATCCCTATGGGCCCACACGGTATTCTTTTTTTTTGCCCTAAACAGCTCGTTGCTTTATGACAAGCTGACTCCATCATCATTAGCTGATGAGCATCAGTTACGGCCATCGTCTTATATTTATTCGCCTCGGGAGGCTGCACATCCTAACACACGAAAAAGCTGGGCAATTCAGCACACCCCTCTCATAACGCTCCTACGGACTTTCCCCCGTCTTTCGGAAGCTTACGTGTTTCGTTGTTGCTTATAATGTGTTTCCTCATAAAATTAACTAATCGGAGAGGGGGAGTGAAAAATCCGGAGCTTCCATAGGCTTTTTAGCTTGGACACAGCCTGTGATTTCCCCCTTACAGGGTGTGTATTTAACACTGGCATCTCCAATAGCCACCCCATTAGCTTTTCATTCTAATCGGCGATGTTATCTTAATCGAACACATCTTTTCTATACCGTCGAGTTCGCCAGTGACTCACCCATACAAATCTGCTCTGTACACCCAGCAGGCCAAACCTCAGCCTCCCGCACGGCATACAGTTTACTCGCTATGCATTCTCTTCCTCCCTATTATTCATGGAGAGCAGAGTATCACCCACAGCTTCCTATCCCCGATGTATACTCTACCCCTATATGACATCATCCAGCAACATCGGGGCATCGGGCCCGTAGAGCAGCAACCCCTTTTGACCCAGAATCGCAGCGCCTTTCTATGACGGTCCTTTAAGGGATGATTCACTAAGCCCCGTAATTCATCGTCGTCTCTTGTCTCCCCCCTCTTTAGTAAATATAATAGAGGGTGGATTCGTGGATTCGCATCCTGTCGATGACACTGTCCTATATACGTTGAAAGCTACAAACCGGGAAGGGTGTGCATATTATTACCGAGCTTGTGTCTCTGGCACCTGGACGAGATAAAGTCACGATACCGAACACTGTAAGGGAACTACGCTTATGACAATATTATCCCAAAAACGAAAAAATAAAAACGCGAAAATATGAAATAGTGGAAGGGGAATATGGAGTGAATGAGGGCCCAAATTTATGCACGTACTGACTCATGCATACGTTTCATGAAGGCAGCTGCAGCTTATGGGTCGACGCACTCCATTTTGTGTCCAAATCGGCCACTGGAAACTCTCTGTATAGTAGGCATGCAAACATACTACTGGCGTTTTTGAGAAAGGATAATTTTATTAAATCACAAGATCTAAAATGACAAGACAAGACACAAGGCACCAACTCGCGTGGGAAGGGGCTTTTCACCTGAACTAACCACAACATTACGACCGGACTGACTAGACCCAAACTATTTGTCGTCTTTTTATACATAAATTATACAGGTCTTTTCTGGGAAGTCGCCCAGGTACTAACACAATTGTAAATCCCTACACTCAAACATGCTCTTAGCATTGTTTCTGTAATCTTGTTAAAAAGCATCTTCCTGCCGTGTTGTTTGCACACCTGTCAATCAGTAAGGATATTGGAGAATTGGGCCAAGTTTGGCACTGCTGAAGCTTCGTTTTGGTCTGGTACAAAAGGGGGTTTTCTGGCTGCAAAAAGGATGTATAAACTGCTTTCTCGTCAGACGAAGCATCCGGCGTCCATGTCATTTGTAGATTGATCTGTCCACCTTCCTGGTAACGTCACATGTCGACACTGCGGTGATGTGACGCCTTTGGGTGCCGATGAACTGCTTGTCAACGCGGAACTTTTGAGACTTTGTTCGAACTCCAAGAGTTGTCCCATGAAGTTTAAATTGGGGGAGATGATGGATCTGCGCTGCTTGATCAAAGAGTATGCTTCAATCAACGACAAATTGGTGTGGCGCATGAGGTAGGCCAAGGCAATCGTGGGTGAACGCGAAATGCCAGCATGGCAATGAATTAACACGCCGCTTTGCGTAACACGGGCTTCTTCTACAAAAATAAAGAAAACAAACGTTTAATTAGATTCCTTTTCTCTCTTTGACGCACTACAGTAACGGGAAAGACAACAGAGCAACGCCCTACATGTTCATATAGTTCTGTTTTACAAGCTATGGAAGTATCCAGGTGATGCGTCATGCTTCAAATAGCTTCCTTCCCCTTGCTCGTTTTCCTTACGACGTTACGATCATTCCATTCCCTAGACATGAGTGTATGCAACGGCATCTAATCTATCAGCAACTCGGGGGTAGAAAAGGCCGAGGAAGAAATTCTTCTCTAGACAATTCCGTCGCGCTATGACGCTCCAAAGACGCTTCAGCTTCTTGAGCGTCGAATCTCTCGGCTTCTCCCCATGATCTCCGCACTGTTAAGTGCGAAGACCCGTCTTTTCGGCAGACGCATGTATTGGATCATGCAGAGGTCGGCGCTCTCAATAGTCTAGGGTTTAGGGAGCATGTTTTGCACCCTAGATGCACATACTTGTCCTACATTAGGGAGCAGGGCCGTGAGTCATAAGCTTTCTTGCGCACTGACGTCATTCAGGTGTACTTATCCGCCCCGCCTCGAGCTCGACGGCAACGCAAAACTGTGTGCTAATAAACCCGTGTTTCTTGGTAATCTGCTTTGTTTGAATCTGGGTATTTTGAAGAAGGGACTCTGGAAGCTTTGGACTACCTAACTTCAATGCTATATGCGCTACTATTTGCTGTTGTATGGAATGGAAAATAAAAGGAGCAGTCAGTTTCCGGACCATGTAGAATTTCCTGGGAAAATCCGACCATCACTTTTTCTTTAGTTTCTTTCCTAAGAATCTCGGACCGCAATTTGTTCTGCAGGCTAACCGAAACGGGAAATGCCAAGATAACCAGATTGCCAGAACCGAAGGTTTTGTCCAACATGGCACACGAAATTAAAAGGCCGCGTTTCTCTCTGGGGAGGTTAAGTCGAGGCCATGATGATGATCATGCTGAAGGCATGCCTGTGGATGCGTCAGTTCATTAAGTTCGTGGAGCTGCTGAATGTATATAATATAGCTATGGTCCCCAGTCCTTTTTTAGTCAAGTCAAGTGATCGAAAGAAAATAGTGTATGGCGTTGGAACGCGATGCTGATCTCAGCGTGGAGAACCGGTTGCCTTGCTTTTCCCAGCGTGATCTTCTGCGATGAGATTGATGTGTGGGGACGAGTTTGATGACTTTGAAAGGAAAGGTAGGACAGGTGTTGGGTCATGTTGAGTTTTTTACGTTATTTTTTTATCCTCTGACTTCGCAGCCGGCAACTCGAATCAGCAATGCACACACACCATGCCAGGAAAAGATGACGTCATTTAAAAACCCACAAGTTGAGCTTTAAAAGTCCGTGAACCGGGTCTACTGTTGCTTATATATGGCGTTCCAGCTTATCACATCACTTCCACGAGGAGCATGAGCCCCACCGAAGTCAATAAGTCATGCGTCATGTGTTTAGCTTTAGCAATGGGAAAGTCGTGTTACCGCTTCTTTGGGGCGTGAGTCATTCTAACGATGTGTTGACCAACCTTTACCAGAGCACGGCACTAATTAGACTGCGGAAAGGAGGGTTTCTTCCAACATAAAAGATAGCGGATGATTGAGGGGAATCCAAGACTAAGAAAATCTCGGAATCCAAGACGCGGAATACGCGTTTTCGTGGAATTTGCTGTTGTCATAGAAAAAAATAGATTCCCCGCTCTATTGTGTTTCCTTCCTCCCGGAAAAATAGAATAAATGTAAAGTTGCTTTCATGTCGTTAAAAGGAAGAAGTGAAACATTAGACGACTACGCGCTCTGATTACGCGGAATTCGATCATAATGAGCAAGCGGAAGGCAAGAACTTAATACTCGTAACTGTAGTTGCTAGTTTTAATGGATATTTTCCTGTTCAGTCCCCGAAATTTTGATGCGGCTGATGAGTCAATGCTATCGTGACTCATAGAACACAATAAGTTTCACCTGGAAAGTAACACCTGCGTTCAGCTTAATAGCCAGGAAAGGCCTTGGGAACGTGGTGTCTTTGGAATGGAACGAATCTCGTTTTTGAGCGTGAGCTATCAGCTTGCAACAAGGCTAAACTTCCGCTGCAAAGGATAAAACTTTCTAACTAAATCAGTACCAGCATCTCTCTACCGTCAAAACTTTCGGGGGAAAGCAAATGATCTTAACTTCCCGAGTGCGGGGGCAAGAACCTCCCCGGCAACGAAGCAAACCAACTAAAGTTTGGCTAAACTGTGTTAAAGCAAATACACTTACCAATAAATTGGCACGCTTCATCAAAAAACTGGCGCAGGTTTTGTTGACCAGAATCGGCGGCTGGTAACTGCTTGTAGATGATGCCGTGGTTTTGATGGTAACTAGGTAAATCCGACGTCACATTGAGGACTCGCCCGATTTTTAAGGACGTGAGAATCTCCAAGGAAGCTGCGTCGCGTCCGTTACCAAGGTAGAGGTAGGGTAAAATTTGCGTAGCAGGAAAGGACTCCAGCTCCCACCGCGATTTCAAAATCGGTGAACTCGGGGTGGTAGAAAAAGCGGGAATACAAGTTTGCGGCGAACTGAGGACGCCCGCACTGCTGCAATTGAACGCTGAAGAGGACATGGGAGCAGGTGTCAGGGCGTCTTGACACAATTGAGGTGTGTGTTTTTGGAACTCACGCCAGCCACCTAAAATATGAATGAAAAATGCGTTAGTTATATAGCTTTAATAGCGGAAGTCTGTTGCGTAAAATGCCGGTAAATTCCCTGTGATTACACGATAAATGATGCGGAGCTTCAAAAGCCAGGCTGCTGATTCAGAGGGGGGGATGATGATTCATTGTAAAGCTGGGAGTATTTACGCAAATTGCACCCCTCTCATCAAGTTGATTATAGATCGACTGGCTAGATTATTACTAGGAGAACTGCGTGGGTTTGGGTCGACTATATAGATTCGATTCTTTTGCTCTATTCTCCGACTTTGGCCACAGATTAGCGCTGGTTTTGCGCAAAGAAAACCCCAGGGAGCGATTTATCAAATGATTAATCTAACATTGGTGGGGGTGGTTGTGCCCAAACGGTAAGTCAAACCCCCTTAGCACTGAATGTCTAAAACAGATTGTGCGTTATGTGTGAATGCATTAAATAGGGCATAAGAGCGGAAAAAAAGATGACGCATGAGGGTACCGTTTTGACCAATAGAGCCGTTGTCCCCGTTTCCAACAATAGGTCCTTGATCGACAACCTATAAAGGGCTCATAGGCAGCTTTCTTTTGTATGCACTTTGTTGTGTTGTATGCTTGTCTATCTGGGTGAGTCATAACGGCCATGTGTCACCCTGCTGCTTCCGAAGCCGAGGGTGCAAAACTGAAAAGCCGTAGCAATGCTAGCTCACTAAAGGCCCAGTGCGTTTTACTTCTTCTCTGTGTTGCTTTTCGCGTTTCCCGCTTCCCGGGATGCTGCGTTAAGGTTAGGCGGGTTTATGTTAGATCAAGTATAAAAGCCTCTCCTGCAGCTGTCAATCAAATCACCCTCTGGGCCAAGATTTGGATCACATGATAATTGGGTTCGTGTCATAACTGACATGACATAATTGAAACGGATACGGCTTTAAAGAAGGAAATTGACTTTGGCGGGGTTGCAATGGGGCAAAGAGCGACCCAGAGGGAAATGGCACAATACTATAAAGCATTGTGTTTTTTCCCCAATCCGCGTCGAGCTCAAACAAAAATAATAAAAAAGAAAAGGTGTTGATACGGAATTGGGTTTAAAATGTGATGAAAGCTAACACCAATCATCGGGGTTGGAATTCTGCTGTATAAAGTTACGGCATTACTCCCGAGTCTTTTTATGTTCCACCCTTGACCTGAATTCTCGGCTTTTGGTGCTACGGAATCAAATAAAAATAAAACGGTGAGGGAAGGAAGCGCGAAGCTGAACTAATGTTCCCTATGCTATACGGCTATACCCCCCGTCCCCCCGCTTTGGCTTGACATTCAATGAATGGCGAAATGATTAAAAGCTTGTGGGTACCTGCTAGTAGAACGGGTTCCTTGTTGTCCTCGAGCAAGGCCGATAGTACCACGTACAATGGGGAAGTAGCTGGCAAATGTTCGCAGTCGGTCGCTCCATCATCATAAACAACCACTTCCTTAATGCCTCGTTTTCTTAATGCATCTTTGCCTTCTTTGGTCGTCGCCAAATCCGCCAAGGTAGCGCGTCCCAACTGCAAACGTTTTCTATTCCAGCGATCCGCACAATTGACGTTGATGGCGCCTTGAATGTGCCCAACATTGAACGACAGAAAAGGACGGCAATCCACGACCAAGAAGGTGCGACAACGGTCCTCGTCCATGGGTGGCTGAACCAGTTCCAATTTCCGCGCTAATTGTTCGACGCCCCAAATCTTGGTTCTTTTCACCAGCATGGAGCGATGCAAGGAAGCACTTTCGGAGCACGGACTGGAAGGCAAGCTCACCGAAACGGGAAGACCTAAGCAGCACTTTTTCGAGAGCGGCGCTGTTGGAACGGTGTGGTTATCCATTGATAAGCTCGGGATGTTCTCGTTCTTGGGCGCCACGGATGGTTGAGGGAGATGACCTGCAACCACGTTGGGTGCTTCAAAGAGCGAGGTTGACAACGAAGTATCCACAAGGGTGGTGCTGGAGGTGGTCATGGACGTCGTCGTCATCGTCGGTTTACTCGGCGCGAAAAATGGAGATAAACATTCCGGTGCTGCTGTACGTGGAAAGGGGGCAGGGCTAACTGCGGAGGGCTGCTGGTGTTGACGATGGGATGTCGTATGCAAATGAACTTGATTGTAATGGTGCTGCAATTGCAAATGCAACCGCTTGGTCTTCCGACTGCTAACTAACATGGTACCGCTGCTGCTATTGTTCTCGTCAAACTCTTCTCGCAACTCCTCATCCGGTTTCATGCACGGAAAGATACTCAACGGCAAGACTTCGGTCCCTGGCTCGCTGTAACTGCGGTTCAGGGGCAGCTTCAAGTTTTCGCGCTCACGACGACGCTCGGAGAGCATGATGGGCGACGTGGTACTTCTTTTACGGGGTAATTCTTTTACCTCGTCAGATTTCAACAAAACGCTGTTGTTAAAGCGATGGCTCGTCAAGGGCTGCGGCAGCAGTCTAGGCGGGGGTGCCGGACACGAATTCTGACGTGACCACGCCGGTTTCCGGTTGTTCCACACCAACCTGCGAAATTACCATAAGCTGTATAAGTAAGCGCTAAAAATACCCGTTGGTGGGCTAGCAAGTGACTCGCATAATACAAACTAAACATAATTTGCACGACTAATAGAAGAGCAAGGATAACAGTGAGGAGTGAGAGGCTTTTTCACCTGTCACGACGTTGCGATGACTCACCTTGCAAGATAAGCAACTTTACTTCAAGTATATGACGCACTAAAACAACACCAACTGTAGCTCGAATGCGTACAAGTTCCGTCACAGAACGTCCCAAAACTTTTGTTAAGAAAAACAGCACAGAGTCTTTGCAGTGGACTGATCAACAGCTATGTCGAACGGGAAATGCGGTACTCGTCTGTTGGGGATAATCGTGCCTTGAAACTGGGTAGGGACGAAAAGTGCGAGAGAGAGAGAGAGGGGGGCAGGCTAGAACCCACAACCCACTGAAACTGTTCATGCAGCTGCCGTCGAACTACGCGTCCGGACCGCAGCACTGGCTTTGAATGGGAAGCAGAAACAGAACTGAACCGTCGTCACTTATCTATGGATACGCTACTCGCTACCTACCTTCGTTTCAGCCTTGGTTCCTAGTTCCTATTGTCCCGGACTCGGGATGAATTACTCATCAGGCAGTCGAGTAACGTTTCGCTGCTTTTTCGTTTTGGGTATTAGACCTTGCCTAGGGGGCTTTTTTAGTGGCAATAACTGAGCTATTTCCCCACAAGATTGGGTGTTCGTCATAAATATGGCCAAGACGACTAGCTAGGCAGCCTGTGTATGTAAACCCGTCTTGAGTACCAGGCTAATGAGTCATCACCTGACGTCATCGTATGCCCAAGCCAAGAGCCGGAGCGAATGGGAGTCACGTGATACGCGGTGCTGCGGGTTATACGCTTTAATGCACACTGCTGCGGTTTACGGGAAAGAAAATAGATGACATTGGTATTCTTTTACCTTCTTTTTTTACTTTCCTCTCTCGTGGTCGTTTTTGGAAGTGTTATGTGGTCGCATCATCGCATCCACAGGAGAAGCTTCCCCCCCACAAGCCTAATATAGGCACGCCCGTGAGAGAGTATGTGTTTTTGTAACAGACCCAGAAGATACGCATTGGGATGCTACACGGATTTAATTCCCGTGCCGTGTCCGTGAGGCGCTTCAAGAATTCTGGCAATGAGCCCAAGGAATGCCAAGAGTCTTGGACCGGGCAAAAAAAAACTTTCTGGTTACCCTTATAAATCAAGCTACACTCTTGGCTTCAGGTGACTAATTAACGATGACCAAAATAACAAGGAAGAAAAAGAGCTGGACGGGGTAGCCCAATGCGAGGCGATTTTCCTCCTCAATTCCTTATCAAAGGAAGAGTTTAAAGAGACTATTAGGGTATACACCCTTGCAATAGTCTCTTTAAACTGTATCTTTAAACTGATATATAATCTGCTCTGTGTCGATCTATGAGGCGTAATTTGAAAATCACATTAGCTAGGTCGTTGACAAAAGCTCCATCGCTTTTCTAAAATAAGCTGCCAGGATAACTCGATTCGGGAGCGCGAGCGGGAGTTTCCAGTGTTGGCAGTCGTGTAGATCACACTGGTACATGCCGACTCCAAAAAATGTAGCGACTGCGAAGACAGCCGAACAAAAATTGTTGGACGGATTCCATGTCTTTTACATTTTAGCCCAGAAGAGAAGTGTCTGCTCCGAAAATAGATTGAGCTATAACGGGACGAATTGTTTAAACAAAGGAGGGAATGTCCGGAATAAACCCCACACACAGCTTGATTAGATACATGGCCAAAGCAGTGCATACGTCATGTGTCAGTTTTTTATCAATGTGCAATTTGCCGCTTTACACAACATATGCCTTTTGATGACCAAGCACGTTTAGTCATTGTAAATCAAACAGAGTGAGTCAGATTGAAAAAACCACCCAATGGGAAAACCAAGCAAACAATGAAGCGCTATAGCTGCATTGGTACAGTATCCTAACTATCACGGCATGGCTGTTGCCTTAGTAATCCGCGCCGGAGTGTGAATGACGGAATATGACCCAGAATGAGAAGCAAGAACCGCGGATGACTATCGACTTCACTGAGTCAGCTGTAAACGCTTAAGCAACGTCCATCTATACCTAACGCGAAAACGTCTTACACTTATCTAATCCTGTCTCTTTTTTTCCTCGTACATTATCGCCGACCTACGGAAATGGAAATTGCCGTTCTTTGTAACGACCAAACCATGTGTCTTATAAATCAAAAAGACTACCACGTCTATGTTTACGAATGCACAACACCCGAAGGAAAATAATAAGTGCAGTAAATAAAATTTAACTTACTCGTCTCTGTAGCCCGGCTTGCCGCTAATCCGTACATTTTCGATAAACTCGGGGAGTGTGTTGTATTCGTCCAACATTTTGTCTCGGGTTTTAAGAAAATAATCAATTCAAGAAGTTCTCGACACAAAAAGGGTAGCGTGGCTCAACTTGTTTCCACAGATGTGCTCAACTGTCGCACGTAGAAGCTTGACTGACTTGAATCGAATCCACTACAAGCGTTAATATTGAAGTCGATTTAAACGTTGACCTGTTGCAACCTTGTGTCGCAATGTTGAGGCAATGCGACATGGGTTGTTAGATCTCTTACGAAAGGTAACGCGACTCGAGGTGGGCCTCTTTCCAGTGCATTACTGCCCGAGCCTTGTAAAATTCCAGACGGTGTACCAAACACCCGGGGATTTGTATTGGCTGTGTTCGCTTGGACCCAACGATAAAAATAGAAACTGACGTCTACCCTTCGACCTTCCCTGAACTTGGAAAGCTGCCTTGAGCGCATTAAACTGACCCTTTTTGAGGCCCTTTACTACTTTTCGGGAATTTCACGCTAAAAGGGTTTTAGACCCCGAAAGCCGTCAAGTGCTTTCAAGTACTACGTCGTAGTTTGTCTTTTAAGGCCACTGTATACCACTTTCTCGTAATGGGCAACTTACATGGGAAACTGTCCTCTAGGGTGCCCGTACTTGTAACTGCGGTGAACGATTTCGGGCAAAGTACTCAACGGATTGAAATGATTTTTGCACTAAAATTCATAAGTAAAAAAGATCTCGCAGGTATCGAGAGGATTTTTTTTGGATCATTTTATCGAAAAGCTCAAAACTTTGGAGTCCTCCTGTCGTTCAACCAAAAAAATTTTGAACAATATCTCGACGTCATCTGCAAGATTATTTTTTTCTCATATTTACTGTAAAAACAGATCTTAAAAACACGTGATGGTTTTTGCGGAATCGTTCACGACAGTTTCCCATGTAAGTTGCCCATTAAGAGAAAGTGGTATACAGTGGCCTTAAACCCTGTAGCTTGTTATGTGTATTCACTGTCTTGGGTACACACTATAGTCTTGTTTTTATCCACAAAGATAACTTTACCACGGTTCATGACTAGTAGGTAGGCTATAGGTAGAAAACAAGGATTGATAACTGAGGCCCAGTACCTAACGGGCAATCCATAGATGTGAAAGTAGTGCGTCTCCACAGTTAAAGAGCGCAAACACGAATTTGGAGATACAAAGATACTCGCAAATGCATACTGTCGGCCCAGTTTTGCAATTCCCTTAAGAACGTTCAAGTTCCTTTTCCTGTCAGTTCCTTACATACTGCACGTAGAGGTTCAATTCTACGTATTTTTGAAGGATATGGGTGTAATTAATCCCAACCCTACACCTTCTTACATCAGTTCTCCTTTTTCTTGCGCAATATTCTTGCTTGTCAGGTAAACAATCTTGTTACGTGACAAACTGTACAAAAACGATGGTAGTAATACCAAACCCTGTAACAGTACGTCAAGCCTTGGTACCGTGGTATTACTTGACTTTTCCCTTGCATTCCAGTATCCCAGTCTCTCGATTGTTCAGGCTCGGAAGTCTCGTGTAACAAATTGATTTGGCAACACACGCAAGATCTAGGCAAAAGTGCACTCAGTGTTGCTGCGGTATCATGTGTACGGTACACTTTACGGTAAAGGTAAACTATAGGGGCATGCTTCTTGAGACTTGTTTTTGTCTAGATTTTCATCTGTGTCTTATGTAAAAACATTCCAAGCTGCATGAACTTTTATGTAAGATAATTCAATGCCCATTATTCAAAACTCCTTAAAAATATTTCGCATCAACTTCTGAACTACATAGCTTCAAAGGCTCGATGCTTTTCTGTGAGAAACTTAAGTCTTTAGACGGGCAACCTCGCTTATACTTCGCATCATAGAGTTAGGAATAGGCGTTTATTTAATTGTAAAGTGACAGGCTTATACTTTTTGATTATTCCGGAGACAGTTTTACGAATGACAACATCGAGTGTGCAATATCAAGCAAAATATTTTTTTAATTTAGCAGATGATGATCGGGTCCAACGCCTATAAGGGACTAAGGCTTGTGGGGTTCGTGAGTATAGTGCAAGTTTGATAGATTTATTCACAATTGTTTGCTATAATTTACATGGAATCATGGAATCAAAGCAAACTGAAAAACGGACTGAGAAAAATTAGAGACTATTAGGATTGACGCAGAAGTGACTTGCAATCAGAAGTATCGGATTAGGTTTATACGTTGTATAGACTTGACAACAACTTTCCGTGCCCTTATTGTTGGATACATGTTGGGTAGGTGTACAGGGACTTGTAAGATACTGTTGGTTCCACGAGCTAATGTAAAGGGGTTTCTATCGATACGTCGGCAAGATATAAGTCATTTCAAGGAAAAACATAACCCTTCTAAGTTTTGAGGACGGTGCTGTAACTTGGTTAACAGGATATGAAGTATATAAACGAAAGGGGCTGGATGATTGACAAGCTTGGAATGGAAACGGTAACAAAGGATCAAGAAAGCAAGAGGGAGAAAGATGGCAAGTTATTCCAAGAACCCCGTTTTGAGGAGCTTTTCTAGAAAAAATTTCACATCACCTAGTTCCGAGTCCTTGATACCAAGGGACTTTAATACTCCCAAGTCGCCATTTTGGACTGCCAGGAAAACGGACCGCAAGTGCTCAATATCTGATCGCATCAAGTGCAACGCTGCCCCAAAGTCTTTTAGGGTTTGCGTTTCTAGTGTGGGGATAGATAGTTGGATTACACTTTCTAGGGTAACCTTATCAGTAATATAGTGGAAGGCACTGTACCTGACAATGCAATGGCCACCTTTTCGACCCCTCCCAATGGTTCCAGGGCGTCGCGTGCTTTCGATCCAAACATTTTAACTAGGTAATCCGGGCCGTGGCTGTTGAGAAGCGACTGGAGGAAACTGGCGGTTTCTTCGACGGGAGGACGCTTTGCTATATAGAGATTAACCGACAAACAATTTCAGATTCAATGCAAATGGAAGTGGTTTCCAAGTACTCGATGTGAGAATTTTCTTTTTTGAAAACTACATGTAAAAAGCTTTTAAAAAGGCTCTGATTACGATCGTAACCATAAGTGCATTGAATGCACTCAATCACTTGAATCATGCCGCCAGATGTCCTCGGTTTGATGTAGCGTACCAATAAAGTTGCGATAGCATATTCCAATAATAATGTTTTATAGCACTATAAATGCATGCTATAGCACATTACGGGTATAGTATCTCAGTCTGTCGACATGCCACGACAGGAGCTAAATTTTTGAGTCGGAAAGTCTTGACATGGCCACTAACACGAAAGTTTGACACCCGTTGACGCAAGCCATCTGTATTTGAACTCAGCAATCTCGTGAAAAAGCCTTGACCAATTCCTTCCTTACTTTTTACCAGTTACCAGTTTATAGCATCATATAACGCTGATGGAACAAGAGCCGAATGGCCATTAGGGTAAGTTAGCATTACCTGCAGTGCAAAGCCTCGAATCTTCATCGTAGCCGTCCGGACAGTCTTGGGCACCATCACAGAGATATTGAATAGAGATGCATGTGCCATCGCCAGGGCATTTAAATGGTTCGTATGGGTGACACGGTTCTCCTGTCGAGTGTGAACAAGTAAAACGGTGTTTTATTACTATGCTTTTTTGTAAACATAAGTTTCCAAGAGGATTAAACACGTACTACGCATTTTCAAGTCAGTCGTGCATTAAAGTGCCCATGGTTGCGCTCTGGGTCGTAAAAACGTGTCCCAAAATGCCCCATAATCATAAGTTTCCTTAGAACCATTCTCTTGATTCCCTATTTTTTTTTGGTCGAGTACTTTAGAATGGATCCTAATAGTTCAACTTGCCAACGCGAATAAATCCTATACTTAAGTAGCATGTATCGTGACCGAGGTCTTGGGCTTTTTTGGGTCAGATGTCTTGCGTGTTGTCAAACACTCGAACAGTGCTCCTTACCATTAGGATGGCAAGATAGAGAAGATAGATGCTTGTAATGAGACACGTAATTTACTGTCCTGCCATTGATGACTTGCCACGCACTGGCCTCGTGTAGGAATCCCCAATTATCATTGTATTAACTACACAGGCTCTAATCACTTTTGCTTTGCCCTCTCTGCACTAATGATGAGAGGATTCTTATCGTTTTTCTCCAAGAATAGCTTTACTGGCTGCATTACCAGATGAGCCGTTGCTATGCTAGCCATGAAAGAACTCGGAATCTGATTGCGGTACCGCCGTACCGGTATCGCTTTGTACATGTTATTTAAGTAAATGCTTTGAACCGTAACTTGTGGGACCCTAGAAAAAGTCTAAGAAACGAAAAGAAGCTTCCGCTGCTGCCTTTTTGCCCAACATCAAAAACCAATCGCCGAGGACTTGATGTTGCATGTTGATGCTGCCTTTACAAAGTAAGAGGAGGATCAAATGCTACCGCCAGCTCTTGTACTGTATTGTCAAGGGAGTCGGTTGAGAGTTGAGGTTTTTTTGGGGAGGCGGCACGAACGACTCCCACGCGAAAAAGATTAAAGAAATGGGGGAAAAGAGAAAAAAACAACCTGCATGTACAAGAAACATGCCCAAAAATTGTGAATGTCTCGGGTGAATTGAGAACACAATTGAGCCAAGTCTGACAGTGAGAAATGGGTACGGTGGTACTTTTCCCCGTGTGTATACACACTCACGAGAATGAAGCTGTGCGTTTTTTTCAAAAGGTATATGAAAAATGGCGTTCAGGAAAGAGCACATTTATATGCCAGACGGTTTAAAAAAGCCAAAAAACCTTTAACAATGAACTTTACAAATTACTTGCGTGTTATGGTTGTCTTCAAGTCCTGTACCTTGATGCAATAGCAAGTCGTAAAGCATGCATGGGAGGGTTACCCTCTTGTTGATATGTTTTAGCTTTGTGTGCTGGGTACGGTAGGTACGACCATCAAGACGTATTGCTCGGGGGGCAAATTGTCTCAATCTGGCAGCGTTTTGGATAAATGAATAAAAGGTTCGTTGGGGGGTGCTTTTTGAGGGATGTAAGAAGGGATGCATTCAACGCTTTGCGAGAAAGGTTAGGGAGTTTTACCTGGGGGGAGTAGTATGCAAAGGTACATGCGTTATGGGTCATCAAAAGTTTTGATGAGAACAGGGAAAATGGAGTTCGGGGGGTTGATGGGTATGCAATGCAGATGAAATGAGAGCGGGATCTTGGCCCTTTGAAGTTTCCGTTCTCTTTGAAGATGTTGAGAAAAGGGAAAGAAGAGAGAGACTCCAGTCCACCGTCTCCTTCGTCTTTTACCGACGACCCATGCATGGCGTCTTCGCGAGAAGGAAGGAACATTCTAACGACGTACTTGGGACAATTGGGACTACACAACTCTCTTCCGAGCGCTCGAGTCTATGCGAGCCGCGAAATACGCATTTGGTATGCATAGCACCTTCACCTTCACCTTTCTCACGGTAGGACGTCGACAATTGTGCCATTACTATGGTTTTTAGTCTTTGTCTTGCTCCGCTCGCTTCAACTGATTGGAAGACGCCCTTGCAGAAAGATTCGTTTATATCCAACGGGAATGGTGTGTTTATATTTTTTTCTCTCTCGCTGTCTTTCAAATGATTCAGTCACACTGGTTAGGGTAGACTAAATTATACCGACTGTTTAGGGAGGAGTAGTGCGAATAAAACATCCGCCATTTATTTCGTATTACGGAAGGAAATACTATGCATTTTCCTCGACTGTGATATAGTGATACTGCGAGGTATTAGTAGAGCACGCAAGGCTCCCGTTTAGCAGTTTATCCTTGTGGATATATACTCCTTCTTTCAACTTTTTACCCCGGCCAACACGAATAGTAATGTTCCTTGCAACCGTGCTTTCACGAGGACACATTAGTGTGATGAGAAGAATTAACCCCGCACCTCTTATGGCTCAACCGTCACGAAAACCATCGGACAATCTCTGTAAGGAGAGCCGTCAAAGAAGAGCCCTAGCGCTCAACATTAAGGTTTCGCTAATCAGGCCAAATGTAAGTCAAATTGCTTGTTAATTCTCTTAAAAACTTGCTCTCGCCTGTTGGCAATGGGATGTGCGGTTGCAGCAATGCTGCGTGGTCCTCGTTACTGGTATAGCAAGTCTATAAGTTGGACAGGTGTGGTAATGAAGATGGAATAGCAAGACTAATGACCCCACCCTTTTTTGGTCAGCTGGGACACGAGGAGCAAGCGTGAAGTGATTAATAATTCCGGGGGCAAGTCAATGTTTCCTTCCCATATTACTTGGTTACTTTGTAGAAGCAACCTGAGCCGCATTCCGTGTCTTTTATCTTCTTTTTGGGATCTCGGGTCGAAAACCCACGTGCATTAGTCTATTGTTTGGTCTTGCTTATAATGATTTAATGTTTATTGACAGTCAGCTTTTTTTATTTGAACTGGACCTTACTGAGATTTATTGCTTGTGATTTTTTTTATGGACAAGAGGGAATGCCGGAATGATCCTGTCTTGGGGCTGCCTGAAGCTCCAATACTTTTATTGGTTAGATATTGATGGTTGAGCATTATGTAAGTATCAACGAGGTTCTTTCGTAATAGTAGACATGGATTGCGTATTATTGCTGTCCCGCTCTTAGCCTTGTGGCATTCTATCGACTTTTGAACTGCTCTGCTCTAAGCTGAAAAGTTGCCGAGTACAGTACTTGCTTGTAAAGTATAACGTGCGACGTGCATGTGAACCCGGGACCCCTCTGTACACATGTATTAGGCATCAGGCAACAAGCCGTCTGGGTCTCTCTTCCAGACCAACTCGCATGGCATGATCGTGCACCGTGGCTTTTACCTGGTATGCATACTTGCAGTTTATTAACTAGAGAAATGTGCCTACCTGCTCGTTTCAAAGTCCGGTGCTCCAGCAACTTGACCAAGTCGATAGCCCACACGGACGACGTCGTAACCATAAGCACAAACAACGCAACAGTGCTGCGTGAGTAAATTGCCATAGTTAATCGCTGCTTCCGAAGAAAAGGTGTATATATGCCCCTTGTGCGGAGGGAAGTTTTTCCTTTCTTTTATAGCTCCACGGGTAATACTAATGTATCCCTCTCCAAAATGCTGTGGGGTACGACGTACACGAGGTAATACAGCGGCTTGCTCTCCGAGTCTGCAAGGGAATACATAGAATATAGGAAACTGGGGAACATATAAAACTTTCTCTTACGGCGAATTTCACGGTTGCATTACTGTTTGCGAACAAAATTAGCAACGCGTGAACAAATCTTTACCAGTTTTTATAGCCTGTTAAAAGCACCCGGGCATGTTACATGTTCTAAAGCTCTTGAAGTAATTACGATGCAACATTTAGTAACCACTATAGCTGCTTGGCCTTTTCAAAACTTTACAAAAATGTCAGGGTCTTTAGAAGCTTGTCCAAATCAGGCCCTTTACCCTGTTCAAAACTTTCACAGTCGATGAAGGCGGGTATTGGTCATGGAATGGAACTTTTTATTGCCTCACTTCGCCAGACCCGTAAATTGGAGAGAAATTGGCAATCGCTTTTTACCACGATGAGAAAATTTATTTTAAAAAATCACGTCTTCGTAAGGGAAAAATGAGGCTCCAGCTTATGATCCCGCCAGCACTTGATTTCTTTTACCAACAAAATCCTATTAGCCTTTTTTTCAAAGTTTTGAACGCTTCGTAGGCTGAGGTTATTTCTCGTAAGGGGGGAAGAGGACAACTTAAAATGCAAAAAAAGAGGCGTGTGAGATTAACTTACCCTCAAAGATGGGAGCTGAAGCTGCTTTGCTAGTCAAGACAGAGGTTGCAAATTTGATCTTTTACGAGGTGCGAAAACCACAAGTGGAGATGCTGAATCACCGCGATCCTAGGGCTATTTATGTAACTTCGACCGGGTAAAATGCGAGACTTGGTCCTCTGTCCCAGAGCTTTTATACCTGGGATTCTGGTACTTTTAATGCTCGGATGCAACGACAGACGCTTGTTGGTCGTGGTTCTGTTCAGGTGCGCGCAGGGCAAGGAAATGTCTACACATGTTCCTGTAAAAAGCCCTTCCTTTTCACATCACCTTCATTGTAGAATGCAGCAGTTTTTGTCGGAAAAGGCATAGCAAATAACTACAGATCGGCGTTTATCAAACGTGTGTGGGGATCCGCTTTGCGAATTCTAAGGAGACAATGTTATAAATGTTCAAAGCTCGATTTCCCCTTTCTTCATTTATCATATTACTTCCCACAGTCAAATCATTTGCATTCCGGGGTGACAAAAAGACGGGCTCACTATGAATTTTAAGTTGCAAAGTAGCAGATTTAAGCATTTAACAGTTGTATAATGCTTGTTAAAGGACATTGTCTGTGTGTGCGTGTGCGTAGGTAGCTGTGAACCGGAAGTTTGAAGGGTTCTTTACATCCGATCCTCCCACTCCGTAATTTCATGGTGAATGTGAAATTAGCAGTCTGGGCGAGAGCGAGGTGTAATTCGTCAAAAGGAAACCAAAAAAAAAATACTAAATGGCCCAAGTTTTGAGACTCTTTATCCGTATTCTCCATCGTTTACAGGAGCGTTTAAGAATTTTTCTTTAAAAAAAATCCGCTTACATGGCTTTCAAGCTATAAAGGACGCTTGAGCTGATTGCAGACAAAAAATGGCCCGTGCCCCAGTCACTTTATTTTTTATTGGTTTGTTTTTAAGCCTCTTATTCGTGTGCTCTATAGTGCATAGAAGAACTTCGTAGGTGTATTTTTTTCTATATGAAAAGCGGATGAGAAAGAGTCATCGGACGTCGGCCTTTGCACACAAATAAGAAGCAACGAGAAATAACATGTCCTGGGACAATAGGGAAAACATGGGCGATTTGGAGTCTTTGCATTACTGCAGAAAGTGTTTTACCGAAACAAGCAATGGCGTCATGTAGAGGATCTGGCGGTCGTCTTATAGTAGGAGCCGGGATCAACACTATATGTTACTGTTCTGACTATAGCACTGAGGCAATTGATGGGTGTGACATAGCCTTGACATTGAGTCAATAAATTGACTTTTTAACAAAGTCTAGCATAACTGATGCAGCAACTCGAGCTTAAAATGTTAAAATAAAGAGTGATCTCACAGTATGCAATGCATTTGGTGTAGATGTGATCAAGTCGTTTTTTTCTCGCTGTTTAACTTCTCCGGATTTACATTTCTTGGCAGCCTCACCTTCATCTGCTCTAGCGCTCGACGTAATGATCTTTGTTTTGTGCCTTGAAGTTACTCTTGTTTTGTGCAAGTCGCAGCACAACTTTGCCGTGAACACGAGAGACCTGCGCTTTTTGTTTTCTATTCGCTGGGTATCGTCAAATGTATTTTATCTTGGCCTCCGAGGAGTTCTTGCTAGCAATTGCATTGTAGCCGAACGATCGTTAGCCAGAAAAGTTGTTTTTTACTTTTTGGGCCCCCCAAACCTGCAACAGTACCAAAGAAATGCGCGCTTTTGTTGGCGAGGTGCACCGTGAAGGTCCCTGGAGAGAAGCGCGCAAATGTCTCCAAGGTTCGTAAAGACGATCTTCTCCGGTCAGAAGGTCATTAAAAAGGGCAAGTTCCTCCTAAATAGCGTGTGATAGTATGAAATGGATCATGCGCGTTTTTCGCAAACCATAAGTGTCGAACAATCCTCTTAGTCTTGGAAAGTCCACCCGGATGTTAATTAACCATGTAAAAGGCAGGCGCTAATATCGTTATGTGGCTCTTGGCCCGTTTTTGAAATGAGGCCCAGCGGAGTTACATTTCCAGAATTCTACGAAACGAGTTCCCAAGTTTTCCAACCCCATTACCAACATGTTCCATGACGAGATATTCGTCCCTTTGACGAAACCCAACCACGCGCTCTATCGTGTCTCGATCCTTGCAATTGTGTTTACATAAGTGGCGGAAAAGGACGTCTGCCAAAAAAATCGCGTTGCGATAGATTCTTTCCTCACCTTTGTGATGAGATTCCCAACCCCCAAGGCAAGCCACGGGTATTGATCTTTACGACTTTTTGTGGAAGAAGCTTGCATGCAACAATGATTGTCTTTGGTAATCACGTATTGATCACTGTTGGGGATACCTACGGTATCCGTAGTTGAATAAGATTAGAAGTTGCCAACATGTAGCAACTTGTGTATCTAATTAACCTTATAGGGTGCTGGGGTGCGTGCCTTCGCAGATACCTTGAGATACGATTTATGCCATGATTATTCTTGTTCTGTTTGCTCGTGGTTTCCGAGCTTGTCATTTAAAAGAGTTAAGATTTCCTTTTTGCAAGTTGTTCACGTTGGTCGCAGTTGTGGTGGAGAGCGTAGGAGGCAGGAGCAGGGGATGCGAGCAAGTCTGGGGAGAAATGTTGGAGTTAAAAAAATTCGCGTCTCATCTGTATCGTTTCCTTTACATAGCGTGTCACCCCTGAAAATTGCTTATGACAGAACCACCACACGATACAAGCAGGGAGTTTCTGAAGCTCGCTGCCACGTTTTGGTTCCTGAACGTGCTCAGTGTGACGGTTTCAATAGCTCGCAAAACTTGATATGTTAATGAGACGAAGTACGACGGTGACACTTTTAGCATCGTGGAAAATCTTGCCTGCCCATGACTACGGAATCACCCTTGCAGGTTAATCAGTGTGAGCTGCATTCTCCTTTTGCCACTGCTGTGGAAATTTGTACTATTTGCCTTTATCGGCCTTATTATGGCACACAGTTCTTGTTCCACATTATGCAGGCATTGCAACACGCGAGTCGGGACTTTACTAACTCTTTGAGATGGCTTGTGTGCTAAATGAATGTGCTAAATGGTGGTAGATTTCGCGAACAAGTCGTAATGTTTTAGTTTGCTATGTCGAGTGCTCTATTATTATCATTATTTTTTCATTACACTGAGCTCCATACCCACGAGACTGTGTCGTATTACTGTGTTTTCCAATGACTGGCGAAGTGCCCATGGGAATGAATCCTCAATGTCTTAACGCTATTCCATAACTCTTTGCCCGAATAAAAGATAAATATTGGCGTGGCGTTTCATTTCTCAAGGAACACAATTGCCCGGGACTAAGCATTGTATTATTTTCTTGGATTTGATTATCCAAGACATCTACGCCTTTCCCTTGGCGTCTATCATGAGCAAAAAACCGTCTCGTTTTCCAATTGAGTTACGTGAACAGCCTCCAGTCTTCTTTGCGTGCCCTAACCAAGTAACAAAATTTTACGCCTCACATTCCTTCACCTGAAAACCCATTCTCTATACAGAACAGGGTTTTCAGTTATCTGTTGCCAAGGAAAACACCAACATTTTCTTCACAACCTTGCCCTACGTAAAATCTGAAAAATGAAACACCTCACTTGGCTTGTTTGCATAATATCGTAAAAACAAGGGAGAAAAGGCTTTTTACACTTTTCCCATGTGCTGAAGAGGAATATACAAGGCAAGTGAATTTCTATGTCACCCTCGTCCTTCGGAAGTGTCTTATCCCTTTTTTACGCAACTGTCGAGGAAGAACGGATACTTTTCCGTGTAATGAAGTCGAGTGCATCTCTAATCCCAAGTTGGAGCGAGCGCAAAAGGACCAAGTTTCGTTACAGTTGCCGAGGTTTAAACGTGCCACAGACGTACAAGTGTCACGCATGTGAGCCATGTGAGCTTATGGAGCAAAGGCCAAAGGTAAATCCTCAGAAATCTGGCCATTTCATGGGGAAAAAATGTCCTCTATGGACGGCAAGGGGCATCCTAAAACGTAGAGAAAAGCCCTTCGCTCATGTCTTGCTCGCGTGACTTGAAAACTCAATGCGGCAACACTGAATAAAATCGAGAAATTTGACATTCTAGACCTGTCGTTTATTACCCAACTTCGCAGGTGAATCAATACAAATGAAATCAAGGGTAATTGGCGTAAACGCGTGCAGTCGGTACTGCTATATTAAAAGAACAAAACAACACAAATGGTATGGCGTTTCCAGGGGCGCTTTCACTTGTCCGAACTGCGTCATCCATCAACAGTTGATTTGCTTACTACTTTTACCTTTTTATATCCAAAAACCATTTACATGTGTGTCGCTCTCAAACGCGCAGGAAAATCAAAACAGAAATTTGCTACATAAATGACATTGCTTGGCTAGGCGAGGAGTTTTAAATGAAATTTCCTACTGTTTCTTCAAAGCCAGGGGCTTTAGGGGTTTTCAAACTGACTTTGAAGAAAGAATAGGCCATTTTTGAAAACGTTCATCTTGGTCTTGCAAACTTGTATGTATACAAAATAGTCCGGTGCATCTTAAACAAGGAGGCGAGATCTCGCACTGTGGGTTGGTTATAGGTGTAAGCCTTCGAGCAAGCCGTCTCGTTTACCACTCCGCATCACCGTTAGCCTTTTGAAACACGTAATCTTTCCCCGCTAAACTCATAATGCCGTCTTTCAGGTGAAACTTCCATCGGTTACGACTTCGCGTAATCTAAAACAACACGTAAATATCTTAGTACCTTTTCAGAAATCCAAGGAGCTATTTCATATTCAAATTGGGATATCAAACCAAATAAGTGTCTCTTTCTCAAGTTACACCATGACCAACCTCTTTTTATCAAGAGTTGCATGCAACTACATTTCTCATCTGCTATTAAGCAGACAGTACTTACTTTGTCGTACTGGCAGACCACGACGTTGTCGGTTTCAAACAGATCAGTCGGGTCCTCGTCACTGACATCGTCTTCTGAATTTAAAGGCTCTTCTTCTTGTTCCCCATCTTGCTCTTCTGCCTCCTCATCATCATCTTTGTCGGCGTCGTCGTCATCCAGATCATCGTCATCGTCGTCTAAATCGTCTTCGTCGTCGGACGAATCATGTGCTCCGTCCAACTGCGTCACCCCTTTCTGTATACCAAAAACGACGGATTCATGAAACATTTTAAGCATAATACGCACGAGTATGGAATTTTACCCCTTTGGATGCAGCAGCTTGTCTGGAGGCTGACGTTTGCAAAGCTGCGTTGATTTGTTGCTGTAACACGTTGGCTGCCAGTTCAGGAGGGAGCGTTAGCGTGGACGTTATGGTAGGAGAACTCAAAACGGCCTGCAACTGTGCCCCTGCAGCTCCACCTGCACAAATGCTAATAGTAATTGCTATCTGCAATTGCTGATACTGACTTACCTTGTAATGCATGGGCCGGCACTTGAACTGTAATGGTTTTTGCAGTAGAACTGGGAACTCCTGCTTGAGCAGGGACGGTAATTTGCACGGGTACCATTTTGACTGGTGGGGGCTGATTAACAGACGGTGGTGGTGCAGCAGGGCTTTGTGATACGACGACTGGTTGAGCTTCCGGCTGCTGTTGCTGACTGGCTTGCTGAGCAGCGGCTGCTGCTTGTTGAGCAGCCTTTGCGTTGCTCTGTGAACCGGAACCACTTCCCCCTAATCGCCAAAAATTCTAGCATTTGTATTTGTTAAAGATCACTAATGTACCCTTGGCTGATCCTTGAGACTGTAATTTAGTCATGAGAGCCACTTCAGCTGGATCGACTGAAGGTTCTATAGCTTTGCTAGCTGTTAACTTATTTTCCCAGAGCTGCTTGAGTTCCAAAAGTACAGCTTCATCAACACCTTCGTCCAAAAAATTGTCCCGGACCCCATTTATAACATCATCAATAACGCTGCGATAAAGCTTCGCCTAAAGGAAGACGGTTACAAAAACAACCATAACTAAGATACAGCATCATCAAGTATGAAATGAATAAAACAGCCCATAAGGTTTCAACTTGATTAGATTTTCTGTTAAAAAACGGCACTAGTTTCCTAGTCATGTACCAGTACTTACAACTAAGGCTTGACTATTTGTCATGGTTGATTTGAATTTAGCCGAATTTGACTAAATTACAGCAGGACCCTCAACAAACTAAAAGCCAACTTTGTCAGTCACTCGCAATCCTTTATATAGGTTGTGGTGCTTCCACGGTCGGTCACGTGACTGACACTTGGCCTATGAGAGCAGGTTTTCTAATCTCTGCACAGGTGGCCTCCGAGGTATCCGAGCATGCCGATAGAGGACTAAAATATTTAAAATGGAAGTCAGTCAGAGTAGTTACCGCTTTCTACTTGTTCACGAAACAGAAAACACCGAACCGAAAGCACCGCCTCAAGCGGCCAGGGCTTGCCCTACACTGATTTCCCTATGGAAAATAGGGTGAGCTCCTACCGCTTGGACGAACTCAGGACAGGAATTTCTTTAGTAAAGGTACCCAGTGACCGTTCTCTCCAAAGCTATATACTCTGAGCGACGGTCATTGGTCCCGGTTAGCACCCTAAATGACGGTACATGCGCAGAAGTAAAAGGGGACAACAACATTGCATTGGCTTATTGACAGGGCTTGTCATTCTGAGCGTTTGAAAGTGTTGTTCCGCGATGCAGGTCACACGTGGTTTCTCATAAAAAGTAGTATGGATATTAAAAGCATTTTACAAGTAATTGCAAATACCGAACCCCCATCCAAGCAAACAGGTGATTTTAGTTGTGATTTTCGTTTATCAAATTGGCGGGTAATTTATTGTATATTTTAACTCCACAGATAAAGAACATGAGGAAGCACTGCTGGTGAAAAAGTATCTGGGTCAATTGACCGGACAGGAAGAGCATATATCTGAGGTCAAGAAACCGGTCATTCCAGAGTTTTATACAAAAGTAGTCTATCTTTCTTTCTCAATTTCATACTCACACTTATACACTTGACGTTATCCCTTCTGAAAGTTACCGGCTGATGATGATGTCTTGGGTCAAAAATTTCGAGAAGAAGCTCGGGCTGCGTTTTTACAAAGAAAAAGTAAAGAATTACTGGACAACAACGAATTAAAGGTAGGCGTATAATTACAAAAATGTTTAATAAATAATCGGATTTATAGGCTCTATGGACTCTATTGGAAAAACATCATTGTGGCCCCGTCATCAATGGAGAGCATATGGTTTCGTACGACCAGTTTTTAAAAGTCCGTGACCTGGCTGCGAGCAAGTGCAGGTTCTGCCAGTTATTGTCTCATTTGTAAAAGTCATTACCGTGGTTTTGAAATAGGGCGTTCTTTACTCCGGTTGTCTTTGCCCGGCTTCAGCAAAACGACATGTACGGTCGCATATCCATTTTGGCCATGTTTAATTACGTCATGCGTAAAGTGTGGCTCCATCAAACACGTATTGGACTTTCATTATATGACGTGACCGGTCAAGGCTACCTTCGCGAATCCGTGGGTTTTTAATATCTTTATCAAACTAGCTTTCTAAGCCCGTTATATTAGGATCTCGAAAACTACATTACCGAGTTGATCCCCACGCTATCCCAGCTTGAAGGGCTCGAAAAATCTTTCCATTCATTTTACGTGTGCACTGCTGTGCGCAAGTTTCTCTTTTTCCTTGATCCTCTACGAACCGGCAAAGTTCGAATTCAAGATGTTCTTGCTTGCAGCTTTCTGGACGATTTGCTTGAGGTATGTCAACTCTTTTTTCCATTTCCGCTGCATCGGATACTAGTAACGTGAGAAAACATGCTTAGCTTCGTGATGATGATTTGCCCAAAGATGCCCAAGAGGCCAATTGGTTTTCAGCTCAGTCCGCTTTACGTGTTTACGGACAGTATTTAAACCTTGACCGCAACCATAATGGAATGCTATCTCAAGACGAGTTGGCTCGGTATTTACCGTCTAAAAGTTTGGCAATCCCATGATTTTAGTATTGTCTATAGATACGGCACTGGAACTCTCACTCCGGTTTTTGTACAACGTGTGTTTGAAGAGTGCTTGACGTACGATGGCGAAATGGATTACAAGACATACTTGGATTTTGTCTTGGCCCTAGAAAACAGGAAAGAGCCTCAAGCATTGCAATACTTTTTCCGGCTCTTGGATGTGGACCACAACGGCTACCTGAGTATTTTCTCCCTCCATTATCTCTTTCGGGTAAAGGAATGCTACACATTCTTGCTTCTTCTTGCGATAGTTGATGCTTATTTGCTTTCCAGGCTGTACGAGATCAGATGAAAATTCATCAGCAAGAACCTGTGCCGTTTGAGGACGTCAAGGACGAGATATTTGATATGGTAAAACCCAAGGACCCTACCAAAATTACATTGCAAGATCTCATTCATTGGTAAGGAAATTATCTTGTATTATGAGTTCATTGTACATTTTAGACAAATAATTTTCAGTGGCCATGGAGATACCGTTGTTAGCATTCTGATTGATTTGAATGGATTCTGGGCGTATGAGAATCGAGAGGCGGTCGTAGCAGACCAACGGGATGACAGGACAAATTAATATAGCTATACGTAAATCAGTGATGGACCAAAACTTCCCTGTCGATCTACGCTGTTCTCCTGCGCAAATAAACATCACTTTTCCAGTAACAACATTGGGCTATATGAACATACAATGAAAAACATTCCAACAACACAGAACGTGCATGTTATTTAAACACAGATAATTTCTTTCCAAAACAAAGGAGCTATAATATTATTCCTAAATATCGTACAGAAACATGCATTAAAAGAATGGTAGAACTTGGTACGTTCCTCAAAATTTCAGTCCATAATCATGCGAGATTGAAAACAGAATAGGCTTATCACGGAATGTTTAAAACCTTAAGAAGTATGACTTAGAAAAAAATCAGGCAGAGATGCGCCGAAAAATACGTGTAAGTAAATAAAATGTGTCGTGGTTGACAACGGCAAACCCATAGATACACGTGAAGGTTGTTAAGCAAAACTAGATGATTTTACCTCTCCGTCGTCATAGTTTTGGTACAACTCTTGTCGACCAACTTCAGACTCCGAGATTCGTTTCCTGAGAGACGAGTTTTCTTCGGAATCCAATTCTTTCAACGACGTCGCAGACAAGTCTAAGGCCACGGTTGCCAAGGCGTTTTCTGCAGCTATAGCTACGGCCGACTGCCCTTCGTTGAGCACGTGGGGAGTAAAGCTTGTTGTCAAGCTCTCTTGGGTTCTTCCGTTAAAAGTTGGTATGTCATCGTGCTGGTCTTTTCGAAGCTTCTAATAAGGGTATACATAAATTAGAATCCCAGGCAACTTCCTAAACTTACCTTATAAGAAATGGGTGAGAAATTCGGGCACCAATGCAGAAAGGCTTGAGCTACCACCACCGCCAGCGTCAAAGAAAACCCAACCAGGGAGTAGATTGTCATGTCGCGCAGACCAAGTCGGATAAAGGAGAAAAACAGCAACGTCAACTGCAGTAGGACGATTGCGGTCACTACAAAATTGATGGCTGTTGCATGGATTCGCTTGTTAATCTTGGATGGACCGTACGCGAAAAATATATTGTACTTGTCCACATAATGCTTGAAAATCACGTAGACCAAACCTAAAATCAAAAGAATTCTGTTGAAGAGCACAGAAGTGGGTAGTGATACGGCGGAATCTTACCGAAAGGGGTTATGAGTGGGCAAGACAAACTATACATGACTGTTACGGAAAAGATCAGTAGCATCCATGCATACTGAACTCCGAATTGGAATTCCGATAAAATGGCTCGCCTAATGCTCCCAATCTCAGCCTGAGAGCTACGAACACAAAATAAAGCGTTATGCGAGGTTCAAAAATAGAAAAGAAAGAAATTTACCGAGAACTGCAGAGCCGCACTGCATAATAAAAGAGGTCAGCAAAACGAATCAGCTCCAAAGAAGTTCCAATAAAGCTAGAAGTTATGACATAGTTGACGAAAAAGGCACCATTATCCGGTAAGAAGACGCACCCCCACCGGTAAGTTTCATTAGCATGGAAAGTCCATTCCACAAAGGCTTTCGCACTATAAAGAGCAAGCAGTAGAAGCCTCAGGACTTGGGACTTAAGTTATTGAATTATATACCTGGTTAAACCCAGTGAGGGTAGTAAAACTACCATAAAGAGCAGGAAAATGAACGTTTTGCGCATTACGGAATGGTTTGCGGCAGATCGGGTCCAGTGGCTCACCCACTGATCAGAGTAAGTAACAAGTACAGGCATAAGGGCCGAGACACTCCACAATAAAAGTGTGGGCAAAAATTCTGACAATATCGGGCTCTATAGGAAAGGGAAAACAAAAACAGTATAAAAATACCCCCCAGAAACAATACTTCAAAAAGATATGTTTAATTACCATGCGTTGAAGTTTGGTTGTAAACTGCAAGGTGTCCAATGTACTAACAACCAATGCAGGGGTTGTCAGGAAAAATAGTAGTAGAAACAAAAGCGTGTGGATTAAAAAGGACTTCAAATACCACCAACGCCTGCTCAACGACAGGTTTTCCCTACAGACAGTAAGCTATAGTAATGTGTAAGAGTTAAAAAAAGCAACAAAAGTACCAATTGATATCTTCCGGTGCTGGGGCAAAATCCACAACCCAATTGTAAGGCTTTAATTTGGCATTCAGTGACGAGCTGGGATAACCTTTGGTCCAGATCCTCATCTTTTGATGATCTGCTTTGACTTTTGAAGCGTCCATTTGAGACCCAAACATGACAAAAGCTACGCCTACTGGTTTATGGAGAGCCGCTTCTTTTTCCTTTTCAACAGCTTCATTTAGCCGCCTTTCTTCCTCGATATAATACTCCAAGGCATCAGTCTAAAAATAAACAGTCTAGCAATATGGACCAGGGAAAATATTTCATACAGATAAAAACTTACCACGGGGCAGCCACACGAGTCGCAGCACACACAAATACTCCCACAGACCTGTGGATGCATCTCCAAACGCTGACCTGAATGTTTAATTTGACGCTCACAGTACCGACGAGCTTCTACCGCTGCAAGTCTATTGCATTGGGAAATTTAACAAAGAAAGTAATAAAACTGATAAGTTGCGCACCTTTGTCGATCAAGCTCCATGAGTGTTTTGACGTCATACGCGAACTGAATATCTTGCACCTCTGCGTCAGGGTACGCCTCACTAGAATTTAAAAAAAAGTACGATGATCAAGACAACAGATAAACTAAAAACCTACTGAAAATGCTGCAACAGCTCTGCTTTGTTACAGTGTGCTCGCGGGATCCGACTAACCATACAAGTACGAGAAACAGTGGACTCGCTTTCCGAGATCCGCGACTGGTACGAAAACTTTCTCATCATAAAAATTCCCAAAGGCACAAAGAGGATAGCAAGCGAAATATGCACCCATAGATACGAGGACCTAATAATAAAATCCTAGTCATCCGTGTGTCTTCGGATTATAGGAGATGGGATTTACCCAGGATCTAAGTTACTCAGTGTCGTGTGACCAAACGACTTTTCATCCCCTTCCTGCGTACCCTGAAAGTTGATTGGTAGGCCAATGGCTAAGCTCACTACGGTAATGATAAAAGTGAGCGCAATTATGTGACGCTGAAAGGACAAGTACTGCACTGAATCGGGTCCACATTTTGACCGAATCTGTTCATCTCTGAGGGGAAAAAAACGTTGAGAATGGAATTTTGAGATGGTTCCAAAGCTACTTTATGCGAAAGAGGACTACAATCCATGAAAACAGTCCCCGGTCTATTTGAGTTGCCAAATCCAGACTGGACGAGGGGTCCGGGTCGCTTACTGTGGTGTTCGTCTGCGTCAGGTACTCGTCACCCGCATAAAAAAGTTGCGTCCATCTGGGAAAATAAAGGTAATGAGCCCAAAAAATCCTTCATATAAAACCCCTATACCCCAGGTACAGAAAACTGTTAGTATGGTTGATTAGCGACACGTTATAGACCCATGAAAGCCAAGCTAAACCCTACACCAAGCCACGCCCTGTTAGGAAAATAATGAAGTTACCAACGTACACATTGTAGCCGTTGTAGCCTTGGAGTGGAACCCTAAGACACACACATACCAAGTGTGCGATAACGTCGTCGTAAAATGTGTTCTGAAATACTAAATTTATGCCTTGATAAAAATCTAAAAACTTACCGCTTATTTTTCTTCTGAATCAATGCCATTCTCCCATAATTCCAGGCTCTCTTTCGGAGTATAGAAAACAAGAGGATGAGAATCTAACAATAAAAATAGTATACTATAGATTATACTCTCTAATAAATATGATTAATTGAGGCAAACTAACCACCCATCCGATGGTGTTGATGATCAAGTTTTGGGGAATTCCTTCATAGCCTCCATAGAGCATAATAGTGGTGTTGGCTCTTTTATAATAATTGCATTTCAAGTCGGAAATATTCGGGGCAACAGTCGTAATCAAGGGTATCGTAAACGGGGCCGCTGTTATTCCTGGTGAAACAAACTCGATATCGTTTCCAACCTCTGCCGCAGTTGACATTATGTTTATTTTTTTAGCAACCAAAAATTACACTAAAGGCTTATCTGAACATATCACTCGCCCGTCGATCACTACAACATCCGTCTCCAAATGATTCGTAACGTATGACTAATCCTGTTATTATCTTATGTTTACATTTCAAAATACCTCAGACTTTTTTTAACTTTTTGTTCGGCTTCTTCCTAGATGCTGTACAGCAAACCGTTTTGATTCGGATTAGCGAACAGGGTAGATTCAGTCTTCAGGGTGACCAGGGTAGATGACAAGCGTAAAACCTTTTGGTGTTTAGTTTGGTTAGTTTCGTTGGAAGGAAAAAGGGGTCTTTTGTATTAATTGTTTCGATTTGTACTAGCTACGACTATGGAAGAAATGAGTGTAGTTGTATCTGAAAAGGTAAAACCTAATGCAAGATCCTACATGTATTCATTCTTGATTCTATCTATGCAATATTATTTAAAAAAAAATGAACTATTCACAGGTTGAAGACACGTTACCCGCGGACCTGAAAGTTCCACATATTGGACCGACACTCGCATCTTCCTACGATGGATTAGATCTGGATGATCTTTATACACGGTTCAAAAAGCTCCAAATGCAGCTCGAATTTTTGGCTGTGCAGGAAGCCTACATCAAAGATGAACAGCGCAATTTGAAAAAGGAGTTCTTGCACGCCCAAGAGGAGGTCAAAAGAATTCAGAGTGTTCCTTTGGTCATTGGGCAGTTCTTGGAAGCTGTCGATCAAAATACTGGCATTGTCGGCTCTACTACAGGTAAAATTACACTTTCTCCTGGCTGATATTCCATGTTTTGTCTTTTCTTCTTAGGCTCAAACTACTATGTGCGGATCCTTTCAACGATAGATAGGGAATTGCTTAAACCTTCAGCGAGCGTGGCCCTACACAAACACAGCAATGCATTGGTGGACGTTTTGCCCCCCGAAGCAGACTCTTCCATATCCATGCTCCAACCAGGTTGGACCGCTGACGATTTTTATGTTGGCAAATAAACAGTGTACCCCTCGTCTTTCTTCCCTAGATGAGAAGCCTGATGTCAGCTATGCCGATATTGGTGGGATGGACATGCAGAAACAAGAAATGCGAGAGGCTGTGGAGCTACCGTTGACACATTATGAGCTGTACAAGCAGATCGGTATTGATCCTCCTCGAGGTGTCCTCATGTACGGACCTCCTGGATGCGGGAAAACCATGTTGGCCAAGGCTGTAGCACATCACACAACCGGTAAAAAAAAAGATAACTCACGATAGATGTAATACGTACTATAATTCCCTTTTTGTAGCCGCCTTTATTCGTGTGGTGGGTTCAGAGTTCGTGCAAAAGTACCTGGGCGAAGGTCCACGTATGGTACGAGACGTATTTCGTTTGGCTAAAGAGAATTCCCCTGCAATTATCTTCATTGATGAGATTGACGCCATTGCTACGAAACGTTTTGACGCCCAAACGGGTGCTGACCGAGAAGTTCAGAGAATTTTGTTGGAGCTCTTGAACCAAATGGATGGCTTTGACCAAACAACGAATGTTAAAGTAGGCCATCTTTGAAACAAGCTTTCGAATTCGGTAGATTATTATTTTTTCCCATGTAAAAGGTAATCATGGCCACAAACCGAGCCGATACATTGGATCCTGCATTATTGCGCCCGGGTCGCTTGGATCGCAAGATCGAGTTCCCTTTGCCCGACAGAAGGCAAAAGCGGCTTGTATTCGCCACAATCACAAGCAAAATGAATCTTAGCGAGGAAGTGGATCTGGAAGACTTGGTGGCGAGACCGGATAAGATCTCTGGTGCTGACATCAACGCAATTTGTCAAGAGGTAAAAGCCACGTTAAGCAACAAGACCGAGAATAAAAATGACATTTGTCTTGTTTTTTTCCCTTCGCAGGCTGGGATGCATGCTGTCCGTGAAAATCGCTACATCGTCCTTGCAAAGGACTTCGATAAGGGCTACAAGAACAATGTCAAGAAGGATGAAACCGAGCATGAATTTTACAAGTAAAAAAAAATTGTCGTGGTGGCTCTAAAAGCGATGTTGGAATAAAGGGAAAATATAAACTTGAAATAGTGAGTAACTGTATACCATGTTTTGCAACAGTTATTCTCCACAGACTGTTGCCTGGCACCCTTATCTCGAGTTTCGGCATATCAGCCAACTCAGAGCAACATGTCATAGGTTTTCTGTCAAAGTGAAAAGGCATGCCCGAGATTGATTAACGGGCTTTGGGTTCACGTTTCTGTTATTGGGTGGTGAAGCTTTTTAGTCTATTTTTCCCTTTTTTTATTGTACAATATGCTACCATTAACCCAGGGTATCGGTGACTCCAGAGATATGGAAAATTTAGAAGAATCTTTTCTGCCGATAGGCCAAGACGCGGTCGTCGATTACTTTACAATTATTTGCATTTTCCTTTCGACCATTTTTTACTTGTATGACATTGTGGCTGATACTTGCAAGCTCGTGCTCTTCTACGAACTGGGATTGTGGGCGTATTTCACGTTGACGGCCGTGTTTGTCGCACTACCTGCTCTGATAATGACGTTCATTAGTCTGTATTGGTAAAAGAAAATAGCTTTGACATTTATCTCCCACCAAATTGCTTTTTACCACAATTTTCCCTTAGGTATTCAGCCGATATACAAGCAAAAAGTACCCAAGGGATTTCAACAACAGAAGAGTCGAAACGAGAAGCCCCTGTTAGTGTAGCTAAACGGATATGGTTTTTAAGAATGGTTTGTTTAATTCTGCCACTCAGTCCTGTCATCCGGTAAGCCGCATTTAATCCAAATTAGCATAAACTGTACTATTTCTTTGCAGAAATTGTGAAGCCGTATATTACGGATGGAAGAGTCGAAAGACCAGAAATTCAGTATACGTGAATTACACACTTCGTGAAGACAAGAATGCGACTCAACTACGTCTTTTTGAAGGATTTATGGAAGCTGCTCCTCAATTCGTTCTCCAGCTCTACATTTTTATTAAAGCTACAGTACCCGAAGGTACCTCATCATGGGATAGTAAGTTTTCCTTTTTAAAAAAAATAAAAGAAGAGAGATTGATTGACGAAGCAATGTTTAATACTTGTAGTCTTTTTCTACGAGGTATTGCCTCTCATCATCACAGCGTTTAGTGTGTCGTGGGGAGTAACGTCTTACCAAAGAGCATCCCGAGTATTTTACCAACATAAGGTCGAAATGGGTTGGCGAGCCACAACGATTCATTACACCGCTCACCTATTTAGCATAAGTAGACTTCGAGAGTAATTTAGTATGTCACCATTAACCATTATACTTCGCAATACGTATAGATGCACGCGTTTTGGCACTGGGTTTATTTGCTAGTGTCTGCCCTCGAATGATTTTCGGTGTCTGCATTGTGCACGGATCCATCTTTTTTGCGTGGAATTTCCATACGCTAACATTCAAGCAGAGACGACTAAAAGCGCTTCATGTTAACGATTATTTGGATGCAGTCGTGTTTGCCGTGGTGCACATTTTCACCTACGTCAGTGTGGCTGAAGGCAGTACCGATATTCACTACGCATTTTACTATGCCGTAAGAGTTGACTAATATCATAATTTGAGTCCGTAATAATCGCGCTTATTTTTATTAGATGTGCTTTGCGGAAAATACGGTTTTACTAATCGCTTGGTATCAAGCGAGCGACCCAGAACTGTGGTATCGCACTCCTGCATTTTATGCACATTATGTGGCTTTTTTTATCGGCGTTTTTCTGTTGGTTCTTTACTACAAGTATGCACATCCCAGTAGGCTTTCCGCGTCGGTTAACAAATGCGATTGGATCTGGAAGTTATGCAAACGACAAAGTCGGAAGCCGGTGGCTAGCTCGCTCCTCAGGACCATTTCAAATTCTGCTACGTCGTCCAAGCTAGTCTCGCAGATTAGCTTTCAAAGCGGTAAATTAAGTATATGAATAATGTCGCTATTTTAATGAGGTTTTTTTATTTAGGAGCTGTTTGGTTTCAAAAGAGTGTCTACGATACAATGCATGAAAGTGACGGCCAGTAACTGTGGAAACGGAAAATTTTGCATTTTGAAATAAACTAGTCAATTTCTTGTCATATAACTTCCTTACTGAAATGACAAGGTTCCGGAAATCTGCCTTACAAGGTTGTTAAGCGTAAAGCAGCTTTTAGGCCGTTAATGATCACGATGACGTCACTTGGGAACGCCCTTAAGCTTTTGGTTCAGAGGCAAGCTTTGACCAAGAAAACAAACCCTTTTAGTGCGTATTGATGAATCAGACACAAACAATTCAAGAGTGACTGTGATTTATGTGTGAAACTTATTTTGCTGTACTTTAGTTTTCTTTAGTTAATTGCTTCGAACCGCAAAATGAGATTAGCTTTCTTTTATAAAACCGCGATATTTTTTTTGTTTACGCTTATCTCTAGTGACACAGTGCTGGCTGGGTTGACGCAGAAGAATTCGGCCGTTTCTCCAAATAGAGGTACTAATTAAAATTAACGAATAACATCGTCGATCACGTCATAATATTTTTTTCTCACTGGTGGTCTTGTAGGTTATTCAGGAGTACAGACTACGGGGTTAAGAAAAAGACGGCAGCTACATCAAAAGCATGTAGTTCCGATTGTAATTGATGGAATTCTGAACAACACGTATTCAAACGATGTGAATGCCACGGTGGAGTTCATCTACCAGTTTACGTATACCGAAGACGTAAGTACAGTTTCCTTCTTTAATTGTGCTGAATTGATTATATAGATAAAGTAGGTGGATTGGGAAGTTATGACAATACACGCTTTTTATTTTCTCGACAGGCTAATGAAACACAAGCTCTGGCAATACGCGTAAATAGCTTGAATGCTTCCAGAGCTTACCCGCTCCTATTCGTCGTTCGACAGCCACGGGGCGTTTCATCCTGGCAGTTACCCTTTACTATAGAAACAGCCAATGGGATGTAATGCTTTTCCTTAATGTATCTGCTAGTAGGAAGCTAACTTTGATTCAATCTTATAGACAAGAATACTCGTCAGTGACACACACCTTGTGTCCTTTGGATTCTTTTCCGCTCTCCGACATAAGCAATGGGAGTAATACAATGCTCGTCGTACAGCCACAGACTGAGCAAGATTTTTTTCTGAGTGTTTCAACATCTGACCCAACTAATGTGACATTTGATATGACGGTGTCTCTTGCTTCTGGCTTCAACGTTAGGTAAGCCAACAAGTCTTGTAACTGCTAAGGCTAAAAGTTACCCTTTCCTAGGCTTGAGGAAGAAAGGAAATTCATGTTCACACCGGCCAAGCCACAATATTACCAATTTATTTTTCCGAAAGATGTAGAGACGGTATTGTTAATTGTGAGCTCCACAGACGAGAGCTGCATGTCCGTTGCTGTGCAAAACATGACGGTAATACTTTCAGAGCCTTGCTCAAACATTTATTAAATTGAATTTAATCCGAAATTGCGTTTACAGTGTGCGGCCTTCGATTTCGAGCGAAGTGTAAAATACGAAGGCATGTGGCAAACGACCATGAACAAGTCGGGTATGACAATCGATGTAAGTGTACTAGTCAAGAGTCATAATTGACTAATTATCGGAGTCATAATTAAATTTCTCTGCAGCGCGTTCGCTTCCCGGATGGCTTCTTTGTGGTATTTACCGCAAAAGCGGACGATTATGAATGCACTGGTTCACGTGAGCTCCCACCACCCACTCGTCACAAGTTTGTCAGCTTTGTGATAAAGGAAAAGACGAGCCGAACCTACTTCCTTATTGCTGTACTGGGAGCTTTGGGGATATTTCTAATTTTCTACTTGTCTGCCTTTGTCACTTTTTGCGTCAAATGTGCTCAGCCTAATGCCGAGCCCACCGAGCCAAGTCTATTAGAAAGGCAAAATGTGCCAACTGGTCGACTCGCTGGATATGGAAGCATTGGGGAACGTAAGACGCCGCTTATTTGGTATGAACGCATTTTTCAATAATTGTGTTCTCTCCTTTTTAGCCAGCACCGTAAACCGGCGATTTACAAGTAGTAATTCCTTGGGGTCATCGTTAGATGAAACCGAGATTGATATGCTTCCGGATGCTTTCTATGATAAGGATGTTTTCAGGTACTTTGTCTTGTATGGTTTGAAAAAACGACTACTCCTCATACTCCCTTTCTTTTTGGCTTTCGATTTAGAACGAAAACGTTCCTGTTTGTGTCAGACCTGGCACGCAAGTCTCCCAGTTTCCATGCGAAAAAATCCCAACTGTATTTATGGACCTTGATTACGGTAACAGTCTTTTACGCACTGCCCGTTTTGCAGCTGGTCATCACCTACCAACGTATTGTTAACGATACTGGGGATCAAGACTTGTGCTATTACAACTTCCTTTGCGCTCATCCATTGGCCTACCTAACGGACTTCAATCACGTCTATTCCAACATTGGGTACATCATGCTGGGAGTTTTGTTTTGCATCATGGTCATGCGCAGAGATATACTTCGCCGAAGTGCCGTAAATAGTCACGACAGATTGGAAAAGGTAACTTGAAACCCACATGGAAACCATTCTGGTACAGTACATTATGACTATATATTGCAGTATTATGGAGTTCCGCAGCATTTTGGCTTGTTCTACGCCATGGGTCTGGCTTTGATTATGGAAGGGACGTTGAGCGCGTGCTATCACATTTGTCCCACTCATTCCAATTATCAATTTGGTACTTTAGGTTTGTTTTGTTCCTTACTAAACGTATATTTTTTATATCCTTAGATACTACGTTTATGTACTGCATTGCAATCTTGTGCATGCTCAAAATTTACCAAAATCGGCATCCAGATATCTACGCAAATGCCTATGCTGCTTTTGCCGTCTTAGCTTTGGCTGTCTTTATGGGCGTTATATCGATATTCCAAGATTCTGTGTATTTTTGGATTGCCTTCTCAGTGTTGCATCTCCTTGGATGCATTGCCCTTTCAGCTCAAGTGTATTATATGGGCCGATGGAGCTTGGGTAAAATGAATCTTGAATATTTTTATGAATTTGCGTAACCAATTTTGTTCGAGGAAAGATTTTGGGATTTTCAAGAGAATCTACCTAGTATTTTGGAATGATCTTCAAGCGGGGCCTCGAAATTGGTTCCGCCCGATGTACGTGGATCGTATGATTCTTCTTATCATGGGTAAAAACGTAGATCTATTAACAAGACATTTTATGTATCTTGGTTTTGTCTTTCCCTAGGAAATTTGGCTAATGTTGGCTTGGCTGTGTACGGCTTTTTGACCAGACCTTCGGATTTTGCATCCTATATTTTGGCCATCTTTATTACGAACTTGATGTTGTATACGACGTTTTATATCATCATGAAGGTAAACACATCTATTAAACAACAAATAAACCATTTATTTTTTCAATAGTTGCGTAGCAAAGAACGGATTCTAGCCGAGCCAATGTTTTATATCATACTCTCTATGGTATCCTGGGGCTCATCCATGTATTTCTTCATCAATAAAGCTACGACCTGGAGGGTATATTTATTTCATAAGTTTTCTTGTTTAGCTTGCTTGCTTGCATTTTGGTACTTTACAGATGACGGCTGCAGAGTCGCGCTTGTACAACCAAGAATGTATGATCCTTGGTTTCTACGATCAGCACGATGTCTGGCATTTTTTATCAGCTATAAGCCTTTTCTTGTCTTTCCTGGTAAGTCACCTTTCCTACTGCTTTGACAAGTGCTATAATAATTTACGTTTCAACGACAGATTTTGCTAACCTTGGATGATGACTTGCGCTTTACTCCTCGTGATAAAATCGCTGTATTCTAAGTGAAGGGTCATAGAAGAAAGAGTTATGTACACAAGAAATTGCCTAGTCATGGTCTTTCAATGTTTGCAGTTGGAATACGGAGCAAAAAAAAATATCATCTGGTTAACGGCTTCTAAAGCAAGTTAGCTTGTAACAGGATCTTGCGTTTCCATTCTTCGTAATCTTCACTAACGTCTTTACTTTTGTTGTTTTCGGCTTCGGATGCTACTTACATAAACGGAATGTATTAGGCATGTTCAAACTAGAAAATAATAGTCGATTTTATACCTTGAGCACAAAGTTGTTCTTCAATGGATTCAATCAGTGTCTTTTCTCTCTTACTAGTCTTTGGTTCCTTAGGGTTTTGTGCGGTATGCAAAGTCACAAACTGCTTAACCAACTCGTCAAATGGAGATTTCTTTAAGCGACTTATTCCACGTAACTTGGTGCGGTCAATCGAAACCTTTTGGATTCTATGAAATGCGAAAGGAGTAAACCCCACCGCACATATCGAAACAACCATTACTTGGTAACGGCAGATACACAAGCTGCAAGATAAGACGGATGCGCCAATTGTTCCTTCGAAAGCCCTTGGGTTTCACAGACTTGCTGCTCAAAGTGAGACAAGAGGGTTTGAGCTGAACTGCTCACTTGACTGCATCCCAGAAGGGAACATAGTCCTCGGATTGAAATCTCCTCTTCAATTCCCAGAAGCTTTTCAGCCATCTGGTATGTGGCGACATAGACGCTTTTTTTCGTGCCACTTAACTTTATAGCTGCTTCCTATTTGGTCGGTAGATGACATAATTAGCAAAAATGCATCAGTTACTATTTGGAAAGTACTTGATTAATGGATTGTCCAGATTTTTGAGCCGCAAGATCAAGACATATAATTGTTTTAAGGCAAGAGTTTATGTGTCTGAGGGTGGTTGCTTTGATTTCCCAGAGGCGTAAAAGCTCCTCCGCTTTCCTACAAAATAGTAGTAAAAGATATAAATAATCTAGTACTAAACGAGACGGATATAAGATGTATACGTACTGAAGCGTTTTTTTCGAAGATACTCCTAATTTCTTAGATATCTCCAAGAGCATTTTACTGTGAACAAACCGGGTTTATTTCCGCAGATAAAAATGCTGCCGTGTTCACGGTAGTGTTGTTGTACTTTTTGGCGCCGTCACTCTTGGTACCTTGCATTAATAGATGGAGCTTATGTCGGCAAACGTTCGACCAATTCGACCATTCGATACATTATCTAATAGTTGCCCATGGAACCTCCTACGCCGGCGCAGTGAAAAAAGGTCCTGTCCGAAAACGTTACAAAGGCGGATCAAAATAGGTGGTAGTCATCTAAAAAATTGTTATATCTCTCAAGGACAAATAACAAATTAAAAATAATCTCGAGTGATGGTTCTATTGACAATTTTACGCAAACTAAAGCAGAAAGAAAAGGAAATGAGGCTGCTGATGTTGTATCCTTTTATTTAATTTATTCACCAGCATAATCTGCTAACTGCTTACACAGAGTGTTTTCTTACATTTTTGTATGCCAAAAAAATTAAATAAATATTTACCTTAATTATACTTAACTACACAGAGGTTTAGATAATGCGGGTAAAACAACCATACTCAAAAAATTCAATGGAGAAGACGTACACACTATATCCCCTACTCTCGGCTTTAACATTAAAACCTTGGAACATAAAGGGTAAAAACCCAAACCAAACGGACCATTTTTTCTTAAATATAATTTTCATGTTTTTAGGTTTTCATTAAATATTTGGGACGTTGGAGGCCAAAAGTCACTCAGGTCCTACTGGAGAAATTACTTCGAAAGTACAGATGGGTTGGTCTGGGTCGTAGACAGCGCTGATCGGCGTCGTATGTCAGATTGTAAGCAAGAATTACATAATTTGCTCCAGGAAGAAGTAAGTATTGCTTTACCCTCAAAACCCTTCCATCACTAACATCCTCTATTTATTTCTCAGCGGTTATCCGGCGCTACTTTATTAGTTTTTGCAAATAAATGCGACCTGCCAGGAGCCATGTCTTCGGATGAAATTCGTGAAGTAATGCGAATTGCAAGTACTCAAATAGGCAATAAGTTTATTCATCTTCTTCCAGGTTTTAGAACTAGATTTAATCAAAACGCATCACTGGCGTATAATTTGGTGTAGCGCAATAACGGGTGACAATTTACTCCAAGGAATGGACTGGCTAGTTACGGATATAGCAGCACGAATTTTTACTCAGGAGTAATCTCGTGATGATACATTTCCATCCTTAACAGCTACTCATTCTATGCGGTTCAATATGTCGTGCGTAAGTATAGCAAAATTTTTCATTTCATACAACATACATTCTTCTCTCGGTACCAAAAAAATCTTAGTTGGTCGCTCCACTATCCAGATTGTGTTCAGCTGGAGCCGAGGTTTTGGCCAGGCGTTTGAAGAGAGTAGTAACGGGTACCGAGAGCGTTTTCATAATATTACACGCTGCGTGAGTGTAGACTAAAAAATCCGCAATGAGTCATCAGATATAAAACGTATTTGATGGATTACCGGCTTCATTGTGGAGTGAACTGATACTTTCCCCTTTGCATTGCTTCTGAGCTTTATCGTACGTTTCCTGTTCTTCTTTCATTAACAGTTTGGGCAGTTTAATTAAATTACGGAAATTGTGCTGCAACGGCATTGGATTAGGAACAACATGGACCGTTATGTCTCTGCTTTTCTCAGGCGTCTCAGCTTGAAAGGCTCCAAGTGCAAATTGCTGAGTCTGCAATTTCTATCCTTGTAAAAAGAACAAAAACATTTTTAAGTTAAATATACTTGCCTTCGTCGTTCCTGCGGGACAATTGAAGACGGAAAAAATTAGACCGATAAAGTTCTTGTCCATCAACTGGTATTCTGCTTGTGTTTTTATATCTGTTAAAAATGTCATTACGACCATTCCAAACTAGGAATAGGTTGTATTATACAAGTTACCAATATGAGAAGGGTAGTGGGTGAAATGTGGATGAGAGTGGTACCAGCCTAATACGCGTAATTCCTTGCCTGTCTCTTGAGACAATTTTTCTGCGATTTCTGCGGTTAAGCTCAATTGTTCTGGAGAAACTTCCACGCGATCCTTCAGTTTAACTGTGCGCTCAAGCATAACAGCGGCATCCAAATAGGAAACGTTATTGACGATCTAACAGAAATCCAGAAAGTGAAATCAAGGCAATGTTTTACTTTTCCATTTATGTGGATGTGCATAGTTTTAAAGCTAACCCTTCCGAGTAAGGTCCCCACGATTTCTTCCTTGTCAGTTGAAAGAGCATGGTTCATACAAGAAAAATAAGCGTCGGTCGCCAAGTGTACTTCGGTAATAGTCATTTTGTTTTCACGTTAAGACATCGAGTTCAAACTTCCCCAAAATTTGCGCTGTTTTCTTTCTGACGTAAAATGCGAACAGCGAACTTTATTAAGGTGATCGAAAAAGTGTTACTTTTAAGACCGATAGATAAATCAAGGTATGATTTAAGACTAATTACTCTTAAGATTATATCCTATATATAAGATATTACTCCTATATAAAATCTTCCAATACATACTGTAACAGTAAGCTTTGAAAGCATAGTTCCCTTTGGAAAAGAAGAACTTGCCATTTAACAATTCGCCGTTCGTTTTTTATCTACTCTCCGCTAGATGGCAGGAAGAAGTCTATTTTATAGCCCTAAAAACCGTAATAGAAATCACAGGCGACAACACAAAGCTGTTGACTATTTATGTTTGGGTAATTCTAATTGATTTGCCGTTAACCTAACCAATTCAAAATGAATTATGAACCTAAGAGTGATAGTGGTCCAGGTTTCATAGGAATCCGGTTTTGTCAAGAATGGTAAGTAAATATGCACTTATTTATGTGCATCAAGCCAGCATGCTCCTGTCATCATGGTCATCATTGGCACTCTTAAAAGGGAAATTAGTTGTAAAAAAATCTAGCGTTTATTACAAGGTCATACATGTACCGCTAAATTATGTTTCTACAACACTTGTGTTTCGTAATTTCCTAAATCTTTCTATGTTAGCTGCATAGATTATTTTCTTAACTTGTCTTTTCTTGGTCATGCCAATTAAGTTGCAGATAATAAGATAAAGGTACTAATAGTTCTGAACCAGAACTACATGTTACACCATCCTAAGTAACAGTAATATATTATTTATTGAACAAGTTGGTTCTCACCTGATCAGAGTAAATGCACTATAATGTAACAGTTCTAATTTGAGTTCGTCTTCTTCATAGTAACAATATGTTGTATCCCAAAGAGGACAAGGAGAACCGAGTCTTGCTCTATGCTGTAAGTTAGTTAATCCTCAATAAGGACGACTTAATTTCTTTTACCCACAATTGACGACTGGTGTTTTTGCAGTGTAGAAATTGCGATTTCAAGCAACTGGCGGATAACAATTGCATATACGTGAACAAGATCATGCACGAAGTCGAGTAAGTTTTTCAATGGGCTTGGGCCCGTGCAATAGGAGCTCTTGTGCCTCTTACCTCTGTCAATTTTATGGGGCTATTTGGCAAGCAATTTTTTTTCTCTTTAGTGAGCTCACGCAGATTGTGTCCGACGTTATTTCGGATCCTACTCTACCTCGAAGTGAAGAGCATCCTTGCCCTAAATGTGGCCACAGGGAAGCTGTCTTCTTTCAAGCCACGTCCCGCCGTGCTGAAGAGGAAATGAGACTTTATTATGTCTGCACAAATAGCCATTGCACGCATCGTTGGACTGATTAAAAGAAGATGTATGTTACACACGAACCTACTCTACCCTCCAAATGTCTCATTTAACCCTTATGACAGATATGGACATGTGCCACGTGAATTGCAATACAACATTACACCCATTTCGCCTCGAAAAAAAAGTATCTACTGTCTTTGACCATGCTTCCGTTTCCCAGACCGCATATCACGCGCTATAACTTTCTTAAAATGCTCAGTGCAACACATTTGGCCAAGACCCAAACAACACACTCTGCTCAAAACTGGATCTTCCGAGTCCCAAGTCCTGTGAAGTAGGAAGTAGGCAATGGTCGTCATTCGTATGCGCAAAACCATCCTATCCATCAGTCGTCCCTTATATATACAGAGCTTGAGAAACGGTTCCCATAACCCAAAGAGCATTTGAGTCGTGTCTTCATTTGTTTCCACTCCAACTATTGCTCTTCGCTTGGAAAGTAGACTAGACCACTTACTGTCCGAGCAGCAGATTTCTGTCCAGCTAGCGTAATGGAAATACACCTGCACATTTGCATAGATAGGCTCTGCCACTTGGAGGGGGGGGGACATGAAACAAGGCTTGCTCAAATTCCTGCATTGCTTGTTAGCCACAGCAAACAAGCAAACAAAGTCATTTCCATATCCCATATTCTTACTTTATAGCTGAGTTCTGCCCCCCCCCCCCCTTCTCCCCCCTTGCTTGCACTGTGCAGGTCTTTGCTGCTGTTATCATTTTCATCAGAGACTGAAGGAGGCAAGGCTATGGTTCTTGTTTGCTAATGAAGCTGTGCTGTAGCTGCCTCCAGCAACACACATAGGAAACTTCCGAGTGTTTTAGATGAAGTCATTGTCCAAGTTGAAAAGCCCAATAACTGCTAAGCCCAAGCGTCGGCTTTTATGTTCCAGGGTTAAGCACTTAAAAAGCGCGAGATTCCGAACGTCCTTATATATCTGCTCTAGCATTGTTGGTATGACAAACTACCAGTCTTTTTTTTTTCATTCTCATTTAAACGTAGTACGTTCCTTTTTATGTTCTGTCTCGAGCTCTCTGTAAGGATAAATGTTACCTGAGCAATAGCTTTTCACGTGACTAGCATACTTAATGAACAAGACGGGGGCAAATTAGAGCCATGATTTTCCAGTGTGTTGCTCCTCCAGAGCAGCGAGCAACAGCGTCAAACCGAAAAAAAGGGCCCAGAAAAAAATAACTTGCTTTACCCGGACTTGGCACGTGAAAAAAAGAACTCGACGAAAGCCTCTAGGCTAGCCTTATTATTGGCAGCAGACATGTATGTAAATGTTCAACTTTTTTTAATTTATTTTTTGCGAGTCTTAGTATCATCATTAGGAGCTGCGTGTTTTCGAGTTTTCGCTGTCGGTTTCCTCACTTGCAAACGCGGAACAGGAACTTGGAGCCAGAATAATTAAAACGAGACGACAGCTTTATTGTCTTTCTCACACTATTCAATATGACGCAGTGAAAGTTGGTGAAGGTATATAACTTCCTGGCGTGTCATCATCATCATCTCTCGTTCACTCCAGCTCCACGTGAGGTAAAGTCATCAACGTATAGTACAGGGGGGAGGCTTTGACTTGATGGCCTGTCCGGCGTCCGGCTCCGGGGTTTTCCTCTACAGGAATCCCTCAGCACGTCAGTCAAACTGCTTGTGTCTTAAGCACGCAAATTCTCGTGACATCGCAAACCCCCAAGAATTAGTGACGCGGAGAGGTTAGACTGGCTACATAATTCTAGCAGGAGAGCTCAGCCGTATATGAAGCCTATAAGCGCTGTGAGGAAAAGGACTTTGACATATATGACAGTTTCATTCGCTGATGTGTGCAGCCCAAGTCTTGTCTGCCTTGCCTTTGAGGTACAGTAATGTAACACGTATCTTTTTGCCGATAGTCTCGGCTTCTTTTACCTTTTCTTCCCCCAGATATGCATATAGATAGCGATAGCCTGTATTGAAGCCATAGCCTGTGGTCCACTGCAGAACAACAAGGTTTACTTAGCCGTGAAACGGTTATGGCACCCCGGAGAGCCGTTCCCCACTTCGTTGTAGCAAGACAACAAATCTCCATCTCATTCAAAGCTTGGTTTCTTTTACACCTTGCCGTGTATGTGTGTGTGTATTTGTTTTGTTTCGCTTCATCTCGTGGGAACTTCTTAGCTGCGGAATATTTTAAGCTATTTACTTTCAAGCTTTAGGTTTGACGCTTCCCTGCCCGAAAATCCAAGACACAAGAGGTTGAATCTGTATTGCGAACGGAGCATTTTCAGCCTAGGAAATCTTTTTATGCGGAGCCCTCCTCCATATGTATGGCAGGCAGCCATGTTGCAAAAGAACGAGAGGTGCAAAGGGAAGTTAGGCATTGGCAGCAGGGACGTTTGCTTAATGACATTTTCGCGTGTTACGGGTCCTGGAACAGTAGCACGAAGTGAAAATTATGTAGCAATAGGGGATGTAGTTCCAGCTTTCTATACAACTTTCCAACCTTGCTTCGTACTGTGTTGTTGGGTAGGTTAATGGCTCACTAGGAGACAATGCTATAGATCTGGCGAAATTTGAGCCAGCAAAAGCAGAGCTCGTAACTGCTGATGCTGGTCTGCAGCATGGACAACTTCATATCCTAGTTTCTATGGATCTCAGTTTTGCGCGCGCGGGATATCCCCATAAGTAACTGCTGCACGCATCTCCCCGGTATATCCTTTCATGGCAAACTACAAGTAATTGTTAATTAACATCATGAACATCTGCTGGCATTGCATGGAACTTCTACGTTAGAATGTCCTTTTTTTGTCACCTAGTTATAGATTTTCGTTTGGAAAAGCACAGAGCCTTCATGCAAGGTATAGTTGAACTATAAAAGTGGGAAGGGAACAAACCTGCAGTATCTAAACTCGCACAGAATCGTGACAACTGTACTTCGATTACTGCCAAGCCACAAATGCTGCTGTGCACTATGCAAATGGCAGAAGCAAACGGTATTTCGGTGTGCAGCAGGGCTAACAGGAACAAGGAAAAGAAGAAAAAAATAAACTCAGAGGCTGGAATGCACAAGGTGGAGAATTTGATCTGGTTTGAAACTGGGTTCTTTTATTCCCATCTCCCCACCAGGTTTACCAAAGCCAATCAATACGAAACCTTTCTGTTCTGTTTCGAAGGGGTTCGAGCACACAGCCACTGCACACAACATTTGTGTCTCTATCAGTTGTATCTGCAGTCTATACCCCAGGATCCCCACTCCTAGAACAGCTGCTTCTTTTATTATAATAGTGGGTTCTGGCGTTAGCAAACCTACGAACTTTAGGGCACGCGCCCCCTCTCGATTCCCTTTTTCTTTTATCTCCCCAGGTCGACTCTTACAGTTCCTAAAAGAAGTGGAATCATCCCGTGGTCCTGATCACCTTTTCGCTTTCGATAGGGCGAGTACCCAACTTATATGCATAAAAAAGGAAGATCTGTGAGTCGAGATACAGTCTGGGGTGACTCCACCCCATATATTCCAGCCCTCCTGGCTTGAGGTGTGGTTTTAGGATAGTTGGGTCTCATAAAAGCCCAATTTGTTCCGTGCAAATGTGCTTAAACCATAAGTCCTATCAGCTATTGTTGACCCACCTGAGTTGTCAAGCTCCGAAAGAATCGAATCGAACGTAACCAAAAAAAGGACCCAAAGACCTCCCAGTGTGACGTGCTAAGCCAAAGAGCTATTATATGTATTAGCTATGGAAATTTTTCTCGCACACAATGCTTCAACTCCGTCGAGGACTTGCCATATTTCTAATAGGGAAACTTGGATGACGTCCTTTTTTATTTTTCTTTCGCGAATTAAGTCCCCTCATGCCAAGCTAGAAGTGCGTGCAGTATGTCAGATAAGAACCTGCTTTGGCAGCAGCTTTTCCTTAACTTCCCGAAAAAAAGTTTCTTGAAGGAACCATACAGGCTCTCTCCACCACCTATAGTGCTTATTATTCCTCTTGAAAGGGTTTTTTGAATAAGTTTCTTTCTTCGCGCTTATATTCCCGCTTCCGTTATTCCATTGAGAGATTACTGAGGAAGAAGGTTTTTATAAGTGGTCAATTGGTTAGAAAGAAATTGGAGACGCAGGTGAAGTTTTAGACCTCCGAAATTCTTTTTCGGAGATCCAGGGGATATATGCAGTCAAAGTTATTTGTCCCAAAAGCCCAGGTGTGGTCTCTCGTTGGACTCAGGTAAATGGTTGTGGCTCTCTCAGCATACAACGCATACAGAGGTCGATTTGCATAAGGTTTTAGAGACTATGAGGAGGCTGTAAAGCTTTTGGGAGGACATGGGGTCGCGCTCTCCCGTAGTCAAATAGAAAATATATATCGTTCGGCCCATTTGGCCCGTACTTAAGTTACCGCTCATTCTTTTTGAAGCGACAGTAAGGGGAAAAAAAGTTTTATCTTCATAGGGACCTTGTATGGCACTGTGAGGCTGAGCCCAAAAGAGACCGCCAGAGTTATAGGTTTGATTAAGTTCTTATTATTAAGCCCCTAACCCTTAGCCCCTCTTACTCTATGGAACATGAATACATGAACATAAGCAATAAGCAATCATATCAACATGAACCGTACACAGCAAAGTAAAGAGGCAAAAAAGCGTATGGTCCCCTGTATTCTAATCAAGTCCCGCCCTTTAGTTAGATGGCTTGGATTATGTTTCTACCCTTGGCAAGGAAAAGCGTCTTGTGACAAGTTTGTCAAGTCAAGCTGCATATATTGGGGAGAATGTTATAACGAACCAAGGAAACCTTATATTAGAAAAAAAAGAAAAAAAGGTTCAGACGCTTCGACAGCCAGCCGCGTATTGGCAATTGCCTGATCCTTCCCCTCTGCGAAGCCTTATTGAAGTCATATCGGATAGTCACCATGGTGCGAGAAGGCGGGTCAAATTTTAATCAATTTCACCACTACCCGTCACCTCGACTTAATTTTGGCGGCTCCATTTTCCTGGGAAGCTTTTCCATTTTCACCTGGACTTTTAGTCGTGTCAATATTAGCTAAAAGATCGTCTCGTTGGTAAAATTCGGTATTCTAGTGGAGTGATGTGTAAGGGTTTCCAAGCTGCAGCACATAACTTGGACGAGGAAAACGGAGCTTTTTGTTAAGCATGTAAAAGGAGGGGTTGAGACATGTAGACAGCATGATCAGCTAATAGCGTGACAAAGCTACTTTTTGTAGCTTGAATACAAGTAAAAAAAAAAACGTTGCGTTGAAAGATGGTCTTTGCGTTCAAAAGGTCCAAGGGGGGTAAATTGAATTAAATCTTAATGCAGAAGATACAGTGGGTTGTTTGCAGGACAGATTAGTAAGGTTTGTATCAAGCGGAATTGAGAATGTTTTAAACGGGAAAATCCTCAAGCTTTTTCTATTTTTTCTCTTGGGGGAGAGGGTTGTTTTCATTGTTGTGGCCGTCCAACGTTGTGTACAGAGCTATGGGAACGCAAGTTTCGATTCGTGATGTGGTACAAACAAGCCATATGCTATTATGGACCCGTGTTGTTCGCTTTAGCAGTGTCTTAAACAATCCGTGCTTCCGGTGTTCCGGAAAGTGATGACAATCCCCTCCGCCCTCCGCTCGACTGTCCCTATATCACCTTTGGCCATCCCCGCATTTATGTGTCTATCATTAATCTTGTGTCTTTGTCAACATCTCATCGATCTGTTTGATCATCTACAGCATACAAGCGGACCAACAGCAATAGCAAGGAGTGAGTGCGCTGGTCTCGTCCGTGGTTTTTGGCGTTGGATTCCCGCTGCTGCAAAACGGGGGAAAAACACGAAAATAGGTCTCCTGCACACGAGCTTATACAACTTTACCACCCTTTTGCATGCGAAATACAAAATATGTTGAAGAAAAGAAAAGTAAAAAAGAACTGATGTTTCTATTCCTTTCGGAAAAAACTGACGCTTTTTCCCACCTTTTATACTTTGACAAATCTTCAATAGAAACTAATTTATTATGCTAAAACTTCCAATAGCTGGTCCAAAAGGCAGATTATAGGTGGGGGGAAAATAGACGCGAATAAGCGAAGAGAAATGGTGCTGTACATTAGTGATATCCCCCGAGTCCGAGCTTTGTTAGATTTTTTTCTTGAGATTGTGAGCTTTGGGTGGAGGTCCGCGAAAATTCTTTCAAAAATCCTTAAATCCTTCCGAAGCACCGCAGACATAAACTTGTACGTCTGTGTCCATGATGTCAACCTCATTAAGGATGCCTTTGTCTTGTCTTTTGTGGGTGTTCTCCCTTTGTTCTGCAGGAGTATTAAACTGGTCCCTTGGTGGTTATATCTTGTCGGAGTTTTCCCGTAACCGAGTGGCAATGAGTCAGCTTTTAACAAGCCAATAACATCCATCCCTTCTTTTTAAAAAATAAATAAAAAAGCGCCCTTTAGCATACGGAGAAAACAAAAAGCTAAACAAAAAGGGGGACGCTTTTCGAGGACTTTCTGTCCCGGAAAATTTGAAATCTTTGGAACCTTTGGAACTTACGATATCGAAACTGTAGATTAATGAGATGCAAGTGCAACATATGGCGCCTATTGTTGGCACATGTTCCCTCCAATTGATGTTGCACGAGCTTTCACACTCGGTTGCACCAGTTGGGTGTTGTTCGAGAAGCAGGGAGTCTTTTGTGATATTTCTTCCCCCCGCGTCTTGGCTAAATGTTCCTTTTTGAGGGCCAAGAACTGGAGAAAAAAATGCGATTATTTGAACCGGTGATTCAGAGCTTTTGGCTTCCAACTTGCCTTGAAGCTTTCTTTGGGGGGAAGTATAAGATGCTTGAATTAAGCTATAGAAAAAGTCCCGGAGTTTCAGTAACCTATACCTTTTATAAAGGTTTATCCTTGTCGGCAACTGGGGAAGGAAAAGGAAGCGCGGAGCAAGCAGAGTCTTGCATGGGTGATTGACAGCTGTGGAAAACGGTGCATCTGAAAACAGTCTGAGAACTTCCGATTTTGACCCCTCACCCTCGCAGAGCTTTTCAATGGCCCTTCTGACCATGGGTCAACGCTGCTATAGAAACTTCTCACTTGAATTTGCATTTCTCCAGTCGATGGACTTGCCAAGGCTTTCGGCAGCAATGGGACTGCTTAAACCGTTTTCCAATTCACAATAAACCGGACTGGCGAGTGCTTTTATGTGATCACATAATACAAGCTGGCCAAAGTTGACAACTCGCATTCCCCAGCAGCTACCCAGATACATCCAAACGTGATTCGTCCAGTCGTCACTGCATAATAAAGAACTGTCCCATGGGAAGGGGGTGGGCTCGTTATTTTTTATATATTTTTTTTTATTTCAAGGGTGCCTTTTTTTCGTTTTCTTGTTGAGTTAAGCGGGCAAAGGGATCAATAGCAATAAGACGTGGCGGTTAGGCCTGCAAACCTGTCTGCGGGCTCCACCGTCCCCGTATCAACTTGACGAGCAACAGAAAGAAACTTATAATAGAATAATGGAGTAAGAGGAACTCCCAGGTCGTTAATTTGAGCCCTGACATGCTCGCATGTTAGCTTTTCGTCACATTGAAATGATTGCTTAAATATCCGCTACCATTATTATTCAAATAGGCCGAGTAAGGGAAAGGGAAACTGCAGCAACTCATAGCCCCTCTCCCAATAGTCCGGCAACCATCCGGACCACCACGGATTTCAACAATACTATATTTGATGACATAAGAATAGAAGTGTATGGCTTAAGAGCTGAAGACTATGGCAGGGAAGAGAAAAAGCAAGGGATTTTGCTACTGCTGTATGTGTCCTGTTTATTGTTAACTGTTAACTGTTGGGGTAGTGGGGTCCTGAGCATCTTTTATGTACCCAAAGACAAGTTATGATTTTGAGGGGGGGGTTATCCACGTGCAGTGTGCTATGACAGGTCAAACAATGCACGTGACCCTATTTTGAAAAAGAGAGCAAAAAGCGCCCCCTTCTTGGTCTTTATAAATTTTTAGAGGGGCACGAGGCTCATAACGTTCATCCCGACGTAGCGTCTCTCTTGTTATGTTCATTTCCCCTGAGATTCCTAACGCAGAGAACCAAAAAGTTACCCCAAATTGTCGACCATCTGTGGACGTGGATTTGTATATTAAAAAAGATATCAAAAGATTGGACACTGTTCCCTTTTGTAAAGAACAAGGATTTAAATTAAATTGCAGCTTAACTGGAGCCTTTCCAAATCCTAGTAAGCAAGCACAGCAAATTACGGTGGTAGGGCCTTAAAAGGATGTATAGTACGCGATACCTCTACAAACAAGCAGGTGATACTTGGGTTGGAGCAGACAAGCAACGAAATACAGCCGAGAAGGTCGGAAAGGAGCCCGCGCGCTTCTGATTCTAACTTATGTCTCAATTATGGCGAGACAAGGGGCCCCGCAAGAAGAAAAAGTCATCATAGGCCCCCGAAGAGACGGCTCCCACCTGTCGAGAAACCTTTTCCAACTTCTATGTTCGTACTTCTCCTTTGTTGGAAAAATAAGCGAATGCAAAAAGCCATCAAACGACGTAACGCGCATTTGCTTCTGGGGCTCCCTTTTCCGTTTTGCAGCCAAAAATGTGAGATAGCTTTCCCCATAAATCTGTCCCTTTGAATTCTCCGAGGGACTCCTACCATGTGAGCCACAGTGTATTCCAGAGCCTTTGAATTGGATACCTACACCCTTTTTTCTCCCCAAAGCGAAAAGTTGGCGCAAAATGAAGGTCTGGGGAATATCTATTGACACAAGACGAAGGACAGACAATTGTTAGGCCGGCAGGGAAACACATGCAAGCAAATGGGCACAGATTGTCATCCCCTCCCTTCTTCCAGCCTAGGCCCACGTGTTGGCACCTATATGCGTTGAGTCCTTTTTTAACTTGTGTTTTTTCATCCCGCCTTTTACCCACATTTTCTTTTAGACTAACAAGGAACGGGCTCTTGAGCTATTTTCCAGAGAGATATTTGAGCTATTTATGCATTCCACGGTGATCCCAGAGGGTTCTTCAAGAAGTCGAAAGCCTAGACTGCAGGTAATACCTATTTCTGTTTTTCCTGATTTTTCCCCACCTTTTTTAATTATGAAAAGAAAAGAAAGAAACGCATCGAGCGGTGATTGGCAACGGAAATCTACACTTTGCGTCACTGAACTTGACGTTGGAGTGACATTAGCAGAAGGGGATTGAGACGAAACTTAAACCGGTTTTGTGGTAGGGACGCCCAGCGCGCTTGTGCGTGTGCTGCCTTGCCTGGGCCAGGACCGAGGCTCGTCGACAGCCGCCGTGTGCCCATGAGGTCAGTCGTGTTTCGCTCGCACGCCAGGAGGTTCCTTCGTTTTCTGTGTAGGGTTGAAGGGAGCCAATAACTGATAAAAAGAATTGAGTTTTACTTCGAATGTTTAAGTTGAGTTTGATTAAAAAAGGGTTCTTACGTGCGTGATTTTATGAGTTCTTACGTCGTCGATCTTACATTGGGTGTGTGCGGAGTAAAACTAAAAGCCGATTAACTTCTTAACGCGGACGGAATTTTTGGATGTGTCGTTTTGTTTTGGTGCATAGTGCATCAGGCGTTGGCCATCTTGTCTCTCGTTCCTACTGTTGCCGTTGTTGGAATTGTTCGTTGGAGCAACCTGAAGAAACGAAACAAATCGGGAGAGAAAAGGTTAATCTCATGTGGTAAATTCCCTCCATCGTTTGAGTTTCAGGTAAGATGTCTTCGCCTCTGTTGTGTTCCTTCCTCCGGCTTGGATTACATTTGCTTAGGCCCAGATTGATTGAAATGGCACCTGTCAGGTGATATGTCAAGGCATTACGCCCTAAATTAGATCCTTTCGAACGAAACTTGGGAAAGGTAGGGACCTTTCCACATTGTTGGTACTTGAGCGCAGTTCTTATAATTGCTGGCTTGCAGCGTTCTTTTCGACTTGTACCGGCTTGTGAGCTGGAAATCCTCTCCTCACAGCTTTTGTTGCCGAATGCCGAATGGAAAGAAGACATGAGCTACGATTTATTGAGTACCAGAGGTTTTAAAAACTAAATTGGAGAAGCGACGTTTCCAAGTCCGCCAACTTTTCTTGTACGCGCCACGCTGAGCATGCTGTGCTATACGCATTTTGCAAGTCAGCATAGTTTCTATAAATCACACCCTCCCTCAAGTTTTTGAGGGGGCTAGATGGGAAAAATCCTCTTACATACCCTCTTTTGTTGGCTTTTCTATCAGCCCCCTACATCAGGCGTCAGTTTCACTAAGCCCTTCAGTACTGTCACTTGGTCCCCAAAGACGAACGTATCACACGTTTTCAATCTCCATATCATTCTTGTTCTTATTTTTTCTCAAGCCTTCTCCTGTTCGCTTTTCAACTGCCTATTTTGGCGTAAAGTGTCTCATGCCACTGTTCCAAGAAAGAATGGAACATGCACTACTTCTCAAATCTAAAATTAGGCGTTTTTTTATTTTAAAAAATAAAATAAGTGCCATCGTAGGCCTCGCCTATTGACCGCTACTTTCATTGAAATGTCATTGTTATCACATATCAATAGCGTCTGTGGTTTTGAACCTTTGCATGTAAGGAAGGCCAGTGCCATTATATTTTTAATTTTTTTTACAGATTTTTTTACAGATTTATTAAAACAGATTTTGTACATTTTCGACATCTATGTGAAGTTAAGGAACAGAGTTGGGCTAGGAGAGGTGACGGAATGTATAATGGACGTCCGGGATTTTTTTCAAAAATTTATTTAATCATTTTTTATTGTTGATTAAATTCAAAAAGGCTTTTAGTTATTCCACCAGTGGAAGTAAAGCAGCATTTTCCCTCCCTTCATGTATATATTTATATCATAAGCTTAAAAGAGCTATGTAAAAATAGACTTTTAATAAAGATAACCAACAATAGGCGAAAGCCTACGTTGGTATTGAATTAAAAAAAGGCAGCATTCGAGTAAATTGAGCCATAGAAAAATTAAAAACGAAAGTGCCATATTAAGTTTAGCTGGGACGTTTGTCGGTATTACTGCAGCTTTTAATTTGGTTCTGGAAGATGCGATGATATGCTTGTAACACTAATTAAGAGGGTACCCGTCTTTAGTTCTGTAATGCTTGTAGTTGGCTGTCTCACCTGTTAGTTTTAGACGAGCATCCCAAAGAAAACTTTTCAACTTAGACATGCCTCACAGGGGTTAGTTGTGCATAATAAGCCGCGCTCTAATGCACCACTGCGGAACTTGCGAGACGAAGAGGCCTGCATGAGGAAGAGGCCTATAGCTGAGCTGTCAGCCTCCTACCTGTGACGGGAATGTTAAACGAAGGTGATGGGACTTTTACACGTACATGGATCGAACGATAGTATATAGTATGAGTATCCGTATACTCCTTCGATAGACCCCAAGTCGGTTATGTATGTTGAGAAAGAGGGGGCTGTATGGGTACCGGAGGTCCCTGAAGTCGAGTACAGTAAACTGATGAGGAGAAAGGGAAGTTGAACATTATTCCTGACATGCATTTGCTCTTTTGGGTACCAAGACAGATTGGCTAAGGAGACAAGGAGATGCCTGTTCGCCAGAAGGGCCACTTTTGTATGGTTCGCCTTTAACTAAATAAACTTTTGACACCAGAGAAGTGCTAAGGCAATAATGCATAATGATACGCTTAGTTTGGCCGCAAGTAATCTCAGAATCGGATCCAAGAAATCGAGATGGCTTAGAACACGTAGAAGGCCTTGCCTTCCCTGACGCGCTTTTCGTATGCTGTCGAAATCCAGCAAAAGTCCCCGGCTGCCATGAAACTCCACTGATGGTCAATGCTCGCATCGTTATTGCGTAGCTGCTGCCCAGAGGTCTTCCGAAGCGTAATGCGGTCAAAGAAAGACACCCAGGGGTGAGAAATACCAGCTGCGTCGCTTGGTGTCTTTGTGACCTAAAGATCGCTCGACTTTTTCGCAACAAAACGTCTCAAACATTACCATATATGATTTTTTCATCCCATTATACAATTACAGTAGATGCTGCTTATTGTGATTACGTTGGTCAAAACCGAACTTCTAAAGCACGTTCAGACTAAGTCAAAATGGTTTTTCGCTTTACAGTGAAATGCGTGAAAGTATCTAAGAAAAATGCGCGAAAGTATATAACAAAAAGTAAGAAAATTTGGGCTTAATCTGGACACGATTTAGGAGTTTGGTTTGGTTTGGACACGAAAGAAGGGATTGATAGAGAAGTTTAAACCCGCTGGCCAGTAAAATAAAAAAAAAAAAAATTGAATAAGCGATCTCTAGGGTATCCATTGGGGTAGTTGTTTTGGACAAGGGCTTATTGTGCTTATTGGGTACTGCTTATTGTGATCACGTTTGTCAAGTGAATATGGATTCTATTAAGCGGAGATTCTAATAACCCAAAATCGGAAATATGCAACAGAATTCTACAATTAATCGGCACGTGAAACGAATTGGCTTGTTTAAACCAAAGAAACAAAGCATCGTCTACTTTTTGACACTTTCCCCATACACTTCCTTTTTCTATAGATTCACGACACCCACTATTGTTTATTTCGTAACGATTTTTCAACAATTTTGATAGGGATGATTGAGGAATACCTAACTTAACAGCCGCTTTCTCTTGTGGCAAATCTTTTTAATTTAACTTGTCATAAGTTTCCATGAGCCGCAACCTCTCTTTTACATTTAACTCAACTCTTTTTCTTGTTCATCGCCATTTTTATATAACCCCACGTCTAAAACACAACTAACACGGCCTTTGAAGCCTACTCCTACGCTTAAGTAGGGCTCTCAACACGATATCCCTTCTAATTTTCCCAGTCAATTAAAGGAACTTCATTCAATTGAATAACCTGCTCATTTAATTGATTTGAGAGTTTAGAAGGGATTTCTCCCTAAGCGTATAGCAGGCTGGAAATGACAGGATGGGTCAAAACGACGTAAACGCAATGCGATTGGTCCATATGCAAAGTCATGTAGCAATCACTATTGTTTCGTTACTGTAGTAAACAGTGAAGATTCTTTTGAAATTGATTCTAATATCCGAAATTGGGATTCTATAATAACCGACGAAAATGCTATGAATTTTATCATTTTGATTCGGTCCTTTAAAATTTGCTTCCATAAAGCAGCTGATTCTAATAACTGCGGCATCTACTGTATGCGAAAGAACAGTCAAACTTAGTTGAAATCAAACTGGATTTCCATGGATGCGATGGCTGTTATATTTCGTTGTAGATATCCTAGCTGGAGATGATTCAGTGGCCTCTGTGTAGCGTATATTACCGTGGCAACCATCTCGTGCTGCCATTGGCGTTGCTGTTATTCAAACTTCGATAAAGCGCTGTCTTGCTTGTTACGTACGAAAAGCTAACAGCTTATAATTATCTCACAATAAGTCAAGCCTGGCATGTCCGTAGTTCCTGTGTCCTGTCTCTGTTGAGGCTTGCGTTTGTTCTAGCATAATAAAAATGAGATTTCGTTAATCTAGTTTGCTTTCGAAAGGAAGAGAAACTTGTTTTCGCAAATCATGAAACCTGTTCTCGTTTTCGATCTCCGGATATAAAGCTTGCAGCAGTAGAGATACAAGCTGAGTGTTTGGTTTTACTTTTTATAGTGCAAGCAACGTGTGCGTGTGCAGTAGAATTCAGCAACACAAAGCTCATTAGATTTCCATGGACGTCTGTCGTTTTTTTGCGGGGGGGGAGGGGGTTGTGTTTACTATTTAGTTTGCTCCCGGATCGCCTATAACGTCTGTGTGAAAAGCGAGGATTTGCATCTCCCTTTTGGTTGAATTTTGAATAAGGTTTCTTTTCCTCCCTCTTTTATTTATTTTTTCTTTAGGATGTTTTGAACAATCAGAAATGCAAGCCACCCTCTCTTTGAGTTTTAGATTTAGCAGCGGTGGAGACAAATTAAATTTTGGACAACTTTTAACTTTTGTAGACGCATAAAAAACGTAGAGAAGTACTAGCCCGGAGACGCTATTAGTTTTGGGGGAGGTTTTGTGTTACTCTTTTATACTTTTTTTCCTTCTTTTTTTTAAAAGTCATGTATATAGACAGAGGGAGGAAATTGACTTTTGCTGTGGAGCACATCAGGCCAGAGAAGCAGGCGTGTATATCGATGTTCTATAGCTAGCGCGGATTTTGTTTACTTTTTTGCCTGTGGTTAAGGCTCTCGTAAACCTTAGCTCGGTATAGGCGGTTAGCATGGGTATTTCGGAACAACTTTTTGAGAAAACCAGTGCATTTCATGGAAAATTTTTTTGACAGTAATCTTGAGCTTGCTAACAGGTAGTGCACAGCCAATGCACATTTTTTCCCTTGAGTAATAAATTAGCAGTATGCAAATGAATTTTGCAACTATGTGTCAGAAATTTGTTGTTTATTTTAGCTCCTTGTAAACTCTGACTTGCGAATGTCTTTTATTCTCTCTTTGTACTAGTGTACTAGACATAGTTTGCGAGAACGGACAGACAGCATAGAGACATCACCCGAGTCAGTTCTTTTAATCTTTTACTTGACGAGAATTCTGGAAACTTGACAATACAATTTTTAAGTGAACTGGCTTTGGTTTGTTTTATACCCTTTGGACCCCCTTTGGATTTATATTCACCTCCCGACTTCGTTGCCTAAACTCTACATTAGTAAACTGGAATACGGTAAGCTTTGCTTATTTTTCAACTCTTCCCGACAAAGAATTTCGGACACTATGAGAAATACGTTGCCTAACAAAATATCCTTTGGTTTTGCACTAGATGCTAACAAAAGAAAACTTTCGTTTTAAATTGCATTCAAATCTGACAAGCCGTTTTCGAGAAATCTTGTTCCCAAAGTTTGATGACTTGATTTAGGACATTGTGCTGCTACAGCAAATTATTTTGCCAAATTGTACTTTTCGGAATCAAAACAAGCGTTGAAACTTTGCGGCAATTAGCTAATTTTTTAAAACTTTATTTGTGTCACGTTGTTGCAAAACGTTCTCCGGAAAAAGAACGACAAACGGGTGTCACTGGAGTTGGAAATTGGTAGTTGGATTGGAAATGCATTAGGTTAGGTTAACTAACGATTCTCGTCAACTTTCGTTGATGAGAATCGTTAAAATTTTTACTTTCTTTCACTCCATTAGCTGAAAAAAGAAAAATTTAATTGTTCGAAACTGACACACTAGTGTCAGTTTTGATAGCGGGATACATTACATTCGTTTGTCAGTAAATCCAGAGAACGTGTTGAAACAATAATAAACATCAGTGCCATTTGTGACTCTTTCGCATCAATAAGCTAAGGTAAATGGAGCCTTAATATGCGTGTGAAGAACCGTGCAGAAAGGCTAAGGCGAATGAATTTACGATGCAAATATCGGATCTAAAGCCGGTTTGGCTAGAAAGTCTCTGTCTATGGCCAGTTGTGGATGTAAAGGTCAGTTGAAAAAGCTTTTAACTCTGTAGAGCCTATAGGATTTTCTCTTGCCCTGTCAAGTGAAACATCTGTGGCAAAATCGACATTTTTTTACTTTCTACCAAGTCAAGTTGTCACTGGTGCCTGTCAAAGCTTTACGGTTCCAGCCAGTCTCTTTCTTTCTGGTCTTCTCATTTCCACACATGTCCCTGTGTTCACACCCTAAGCTTGAAGCTATGTCAAATGATGGGGCGAACTGTCAAACGACTTCTTTATGACACCAACACATGGAAGAAATTAGGATGCTATTAGCGTAGTTATCTCTCCTCCCTTAAGTGCTGGCTTTATTTTTTATTTTGTTGGGAGCTCATTCGCACTTTATTCTTACGCTTATCTTTGAAAAGCTTTTCCTCCCACCCGTCCCACTTCCACCTCAACGGAAAAAGCTAAATTGGTAGACGGCAGGAAAAAGAACAGGTTACGTTCCTTTTTTTTTACGTTTTAATTAAAAGTTATCTCGCAAAGTTGTTGCATTAGCGAGACACTGAAATGGCTTGCCAATTAAAAGGGAAGCAGCTAGACGCCGACTGCAATTTGCCTTTTCCATCACCCAAGCATTTCGAAGAGCCAGAAATATCAAGATAAAGACACAAAAAGTTGTTGACCTACTCATTCGTGTAATGCAAAAACGTTATGTAGCAGAGCAAGCAGAGGGGAAAAACTTTGCATGGCTAATTTTATAGCCTTAGTTAGCCATTAAGTCGGAAATTGTGGCTCTTTCATCTTCTCAGCTTCTCAGTTTCTCAGTGAAAAAGTTTTGTTTTGTAAAGGGGGGAATAAAGATAAAGATACAAGAAGTTGTGATGGGGGAGACGTGAAATGGGAGTAATAGTTTACCCTTTTTATGCTACCTTAGAATGTTTGCTGTTTTCGACTTCATTAGCACAAATGGAAAGCAATTCTCCTAAAAGAGAGCAACTCCTTCGTCTCACTTAGCCCCCAAAGTCTCCCTTTGTCGGTCTACACAAGACACAAACCTTTAAAACAAGTCTTGTTTGGGGAGTCGAGGCGGGATAGATAGCCAAACTCGCACGCAGTCTTAATTTGGCGGGCATCAAAACGAACACGTCTCGGTTTACATTTTCCAACCCCGTCCCAGGTCCGAAAGGTCGTTTAACTAACCCCGTCTCCTTTTCGTATACAGTACCTTCCCCCTAGTTAATGGAAGTCAAGGTTTAGGATCGTTGGAGGAAGTAGACATTTTTGGTAACAGCTGGTAAATAAGCTGAAGGGCATTTTGTACCCATCAGCTTGCAATACCTTTCCATCTTGGCTGGCGCTGTCCAGGTTTTTGCTCTAGATTATATAGGGCCCCCAGTGGAACAGCGAAGGCAAGCAAGAGCTTGCGGGAGCCACAATCCAAAGCGGAGGGAGGACCTTGTATAGAAGATGAAGATGTTCCTGTCAAGAAGACATACCGACAATTTGTCCTACCATTCGTCATGCCTTTCGCCTCCCCACCCTAAGCCGCCCCGTTTTATGAAATCGCCTATATATTCAAGCAATTTCTAATAAAGATGGCTGGCAGCGAAAGCTTAGAGGCTTTTTCATTTTTTTCTGATTTTTTTCTCTCTTTTCTTTTCGTAGCTCGTCCACAAGCCCGTAGAAAACGTGATTCCTACATCATACCTGTTCAAATACCGGGGGAATTTGATTCTCTTTTCGCGTAAAAGAGGGAGAGAAATGAAAATTAGGATGAGCTCCAGCAGACCAAACCTGATCCCCAGCATTTTATAGTGTCCTATTAGAAGACTAGCGAGTCTATGGTGAAATTCGTGAAATTTACATAGAGGAAATTAGCATGAATAAAGCGTACAGGAAGGGCGAACGCTCGGTGTTGGCGGGGGGCAGTAAGTTGCTACGGAATATGCATGTCCTGGAATACGAGGCGAACAAAAGGGCGGAATTATCAAATTTTGTTTGGGTGGGAAAAAAGGTCGTTCTTTAAAGAAGAGGGATCGTTTGTGCGTGTTCTTCCCAAGAAAAAGAGAATCTCGATACTGATGTCTATCTCCTTGGCTCTGACTGCAGTCGGTGGTGGGGGTAAGAAGGTCGATATTCTTCTACGATATTCTTATATATGAGCTAGTTGAGCAAAAGGCCTCGTATCGAGATTCGGGGAAGCGTCTTTTCAGGGAAGGGATGGTTTGGAGTCTCCAACGGGGGGTGGGGGGTAAAAGGCATGACATGGGTGGGAGTAAATTCTTGTGGGAATTCGGATTAGAGATTAAGTCTGGAAGGGTCGGCGGAATCTCGTTGCCCCGGCAATGCTGCACATTTCCCATTAGCTTGTAAGTAACGACTCGGACCACTCGGAACGTTTGGATATGCTGACCCGGAGTCTGCCACGCGAATCTCAGTCGGCCAGAACTATGGCGACCGTATTAGGGATCGTGGAAGAACGGACTAGGCTAATTACCACGATGGACACGAGAGCCAATCGATGCATGTTCCCGTGTGGCCGTGTGCCCTGATTTCCGGGAATGCTGTATCTGTATAGACCAAGGATTATAGACAGTTGCTATGCTCTGGGATTGTACGCGTGTCTCTTTGTTGTCAACAGGACAGATATGGTTTGGCTTGTTGCTTACTTGGACACATTTTACTTGGTAACGTTAGTCCCTTCTACAGGGACTAACTTCTGTTGTGTTCCCCCGCCAAGGTCTATTTGGGCTCATTAATTTACCCTACCTTTAGATACTAACATACTATATATAAAACTTGATTAAATTGGACTCCCCCCCCCCCCCTTATTCTTCTTAGGTCGTGGTTTCGTCGTCGTCGCTTTTTCGGCTTGAGATATAAGCTGGAAAACCTTGCTGTTGTATGTTCTTGCCTTGATCTGTTCGCACACCCCATGTGATCTTTGTGTTGTAGCAAATGAGTGGGGGGAGGGGGTGAATAATAGATCTGCTGTTTGGTCATGTATCCTTTTGGTTTGGCTGCAGGAGATGCATCTCATGTGTGGCAGGATTACCGATGGTCTAATTAAGGCAATGAGAGAAAGAGAGAGTCATCCGAACAGAAAAGACGAACGACATCAGAGGGGAAAGGTTTTTCTTGAAAATAAAATAAATAAATAAAATAAAAGTGGGAAGGAAAGTGAGGACCGGAATGGGATTTCGTCGTGTGTGATTCTTATCGAGAATAAGACTGGCTCCTTTTTATTTACAAGTTTGGTAGTGTGTAGGTTCACCTATAGCGGCTATAGGAGTCGGAAGGAAATTAACGACAAAGTTTGTCTTAATGTTTGAAAGTTTCCGAGGCGCTCAGACAAATTAAAAGATAGCCGACAGGTGCGTGTGTAGATGAAAATTGAGCAGGATATTTCTCCCACCCCGAAGCCCGCAGCAGACTTCGTTAAAGGCTTCCATTTCCATCGCTTCTTTGCTTATTGCCCTTAAAAATAGAGTTGCCGCCGCTTAGGCTCAAAAGATTTTCGGGGAAAGCGAGCTGAAGAGAACTGCTGCAGTGTTATCCTTGTCATTTGGCAAATGCGTAATTAGGAGTTGGGACTGGGCGAGGGCTGACAAGACGAATCGTGGCTGGCATATGAAATATATAAACTGTAAATGCTGGAAGAAAATCTGTAATCTGCGAGCGTTTCCATGTTTTTCTGCTTTTTGCCCTTAGATATCTCAATTTTAGAGTGTTATATGAGAAGACGCAGGTGCCGGTTCTTTAATTTAAAACTTGCAGAAGATGAATGATTTTTTTTTTCTTCACTAGAAGGTTGTTGTGGGCCATATGAGATGCAGTGTGCCACATTGTGTTCTTTTTTGAGGGAAAGGGGGGAAAGAATATCGTCGAATAAAAGGAAAAAACTGCCAAGATAAGAGAGAAGAGGTTGGTATGAAAAGTCCCATTGTTTTCGTCATTGAAGTAGTATCATGTGAATACTGCATGAGTTGCTAGCCCTGCCAGCTAGGGTTTGGGTTGTTGAAGTAGTATATAAGAGATTCCTTCCTAGTTCTGAGAAGAACTAGGAAGAAATCTTGTAAGAGAAGAAGCAAAACAAGAAAGAAGAGCTCCTCTGCCATGATATGTGATCACTGTTGCCGTTGGACGCGGCGTAAAGCTGCAGTTTATTTGGACATGGATATAGCGGTGGAGCCTCAGAAACCTGCAATTTAGTCACGTTTGCTTGCTGAAGCTGCTGCACCAGAGCAATACGAGACCGGAAGGATTTTCGGGAATTGATCCTCCATGACTCTTGTAGCGTTTGCGTTTTGCTTAGATTGTTTTATTTTTGTTTTTCTTCCTTTTTTTGCTCATTCTGAACCTGTTCGTCATTCGACACACCAAAACTCAGGCATTAACAGGTTAATCTTGTGTTCCCTACTCCCATAGCAGCATAAGGCTCCGTATACCTTATACAGGCGGTTAGCAGGGGGAATTTGGGAAAATTTTCACAAAATTCTTTAACGGTAAGCACGAGCATACTAACAGCTAGTGCACAACCAATCCACATTTATTTACAGTGAATAGTAAATTAGTAACCTGCAAACGAAGTTTGCAGCTATGAGAAATACGTTACCTAAAAATCTGTGCTATGGTTGTGCACTAGCTGCTAACAAAAGAAAACTTTTGTTTTAGATTGCTTTCAAATTTGACAAGCCGTTTTCGAGAAATCTTGTTCCGAATGTTCGAAGACTTGATTTGGGACATGGTGCTGCCACAACAAACGGTGGTGACAAGTTGTACTTTTCCGAATGAAAACAAGCGTAGAAACTTTGCCGACTATCTATTTCTTTGCTTACTTTCTTATGCAAGGCTTTTGCAAAACAATAACAAACATCAGTGCCATCTGTGACCGTTTCGCGTTAATAAGCTAAGGTGTACGGGAGCCTTAAATTGTGCTTCTTATTGCCCACCCCACAAAATCCTGCACTTTAAATTCGTGGAAATTTAAAGTGTGACGAATAGATGTTGCGAGGAGAGATTTACACGTTGAAGCTTTGGTTCATTGCACATTTAGCTGGGGTTTATTGATAGAACTGCTAAGGAGTTTTAATGCGACCACACATTTAAGAATATGTTTGGGGTTGATATGGATTTTTCTCCTTTTATTATTACCCCTTTTGTTATGGCTACTCTTACAATGCCTCCGAGTTTTTTTTTCCCGACTTCGCTGCGTCTATCATTACATCCCAATTCCGTGAGTTCTAGTGGGTTTCTTTTTTGGCTCATGATGAAAAGAATAAAGGAGGGGATTTTTATAACTGACCTAATGGGAGGTTATATGGAAATGCTACACGTTTGTGTGTATTCTATACAGGGGTTACTGTTTACGTGTCACGTAAGAGTGCGATACGGGGGTACTATACGTCCTAGCTTGTCATGATATCGCAAAAGTGAAGAAGGGGGGCACCAATCATACACGGCTGACGTGTGTCAGTATAGTTATTGAGCGACATATACAGCAAAAGACACAACAGGGAAAAGAGTCCACAGTGTAAGGGCGAAGCCAGGAACAATATGCTTTTACCCCAGACGTAGTCGTGTCCGGTCGCCGAGCGAGGCTCGAAGGAGGCGTCAACGGTGTCGCGGCGGACCTGCACGCGTATTCTGCCGAGCAGCGAGAGTCGCCATCGTGTCCCGCGTCCCCCGTGTTACTGCCCAAGCGTCCCGCCCGCTACTAACGGAGCGTGCATGAGCCCAGTTTGTACCCTAGGGCGAACACCTATAATCCACCTACTTTACCTGTCGACTAGGTATGACAATGTTGGAAGGGAATCAAAAAGCAGTTGTGTATCGACGCTATCCATAGCCCAAAGCGTTCAAAGCTGGGCTTCAATGTGTAATATTTATATAAGGTCGATTTTTATGGGATCTTCAGTCTGCCACTGACGTCTTGACCTTGCAGCGATGATTTTGTACCCTGTATTCGCATCCATCCCTCATATACTCTTAAGATGGGGGAGGGGTAAAAATAAGAGGAGAAAACAGGGACGATTAATAATGGTTCCGACTTAAAGGCAAAATAAGCCAAAGCTGTAAAGACGCGACGAGGGTAGGAGACAAAAGATGTATAAGTTTTGCTCTCTTGACGTCGTGGCACGGCCATAAATTTTAGCATTGTGGTCTTACACGGCTCCTAAAGAGCTAAGGCGTTGCGGGAAGCAAAGTACCAAATTTGAAAGTTAATCAATAAGGAACTTCTACAGAGCGTATAAACTGTGAAGTTTGTGATGCATGGCTTTTGGGAACAGTTTAGGAGTAGATTTACTTTCAGTAATATGCTTATAAAGTCTTTTACCCCCCACCGCGCATGCATACAGCAAGCATAATATAGTGTCGCGATAAGTTTTGTGTCTTTATGTGGCCGAAATTACGAGGGTTGTTGTTACGGGGCAAAGGGTTCAATAGTGTTTAAGCCCATGATAGGCAGCATAAGGCGAACGCGAAATGGCGAAAGGTTAGACATTATACACTCTAAAAAATAACAAAAAATTTAATAGTCGATGAGCTAATTGTTTTTCCGATACGAAGCTCCGTAATATTTTCCTTGCGGGTAGCTATCTAACTACTACTTTTTTCTTGTTCGTCTACTTCTTCTTTACCGTCTTTCAATGGCCGAGCTCAACAATAGATGACTTGGATTTTACAAGGGAGGGGGATCTTTCCTTATAGGATAAAAGATCGTCTGCCATGGTTTCCTGACTCATTTTTTATTGGCCCTATAACTTTGATATTATGATGATGATCATCAGTGACATGAAAAGTTACTTTCCGTAAGAAAAATCGACTTGGATTTTGGGTGTCCAGGCAGTGTCCAGTTAGCAAAAATGGGTGCTCGAGGCAAATATGCAGTTTTTTTTTTTGCTCTTGGAACTGGCTTTTCTAACCAGGACAGGGACGTGTCAATAAAGACGTGTCCAGTTGAACATGTCGAGAAGGTTTTCGAGACAATCAAATTTGCGTTGAACGGAGCGTATAAAATCTTGTGAGGCGCATCTTAAGTTTTTGAAATCTTCAGCACGTTTCATTGCTCCCCCGTTGGTCAAGTCAGCAATTTGACAAGTTAGACTGTCACGTGACAAGACTCTAAGGTTTTAACCCTAACGGAAAGTGAAGGGTCGCGACTCACCTACCTGCTACTGGCAGTCAATACAGCAGGAGTTTGTCGATAACATTATAATGATAATATTGGTCTTCTTGGTCATGTTTTTCCTGAACGAGCCAGACAAGCAAGACAAGAGACCATCAATTTGATGTATGTGAGTTTGTTTATGCAAAACACCTGTTATAAAGTGTGCTCTCTTTGTTTTCTTGTTGCAGGTGGGGTCATTTTGAACGTCAATGGACTTGGAGATGGACGGAGACTGTGATTATTGCTGGGGTTTGGAACCGCCGCCTCTGTTCCGATTGCCGCCACCGCCACGACCCCCAATCATGATGGATGATGAAGGGTGTCATCAGCCTCAGCCGGGCCTGACGCTGGCAAGCGAGTATTACAAAAGCTCCGAAGATCCCGCTGACACTTGTCAAGCCTTCTTGGTAATTTATAGTAAGCTTTCACGTTAAACTGGGGCCACAGCCACTCAACAGAGATTTCGCTTTTTCCTCGATTAGCTGCCTGGCTGGGTTTTTCATTAACACACTTAACAGAGCGCAAGTAAATGCTCTGCCAATCTTGGTATATTAGCCCGAATTATAGATACACACCCTTCCCCCACATCATACACAGAGACAGAGACACCGTTATTCAAACCGGGGGGGAAAGAAGTTGTCAACTCAAGAGATGAAAGTTTGGGTGAGAGGGGTTAATTATTTTCGAGCAGCTTCGCACAGTTACCAATAGCGTCAACACGAGGTTTTCCTTCAAGATTTTGCCCTTGTTTCCGTTTCCCTCTGAAAACGAGTTCAGCAACTGTCGAAGGGGTCGCAAAAACATGTTAAGTGCTAGTCCGAAATATTTTTAGTCTCCTAACCCCCTATGGAGTTAATGGTTTTCCCACCCCTGACACGGTCGGAGTCTAAAAGCAAGCATATCATTTATGTATAAACAAACATTCCATGCACATATGCAGAAATGTGCGGTTTTCGTGCGGCGAAAGGCTTTCATTCATCTTCCCAAACTGTTTAAAGGGTTGTTGGAGGGCATCCACGCTCTTGCGAATTTGACAGATGGAACTTTTCTCCGCCGAAGCTGTAAGGGGAAGGATTAGTACATTGTAGGGCCAATATACGAAAAAAACAACTAAAAACACAGAAAAAGGGGGATTTTTTTTCGTAAAAATGGTTTGTACAAGGCAGTAAATGTTCGTTTCTGTCTCCAATAATGTGCACTTCATAGCGTATCTTCCCCCCCTCCCTTGTTCCCTTGCTTCTTATGCGTCATGGTTATCATCCACATCCCTTGACAATGGCAAACACATTTCACGCTACAGTGCGGGTCATTTGATGTCCCGACAGGACATGGACTCGGAACGGTGAATCCGCATAAAGTAGTCACTGCAAGTGAAACATGCTTCCAACGCATTACAAAGTATTGTCAAAGTCAGTCGTTTCGCTGTTATTGCTTTTAAGATAATTGCAGAGTGAATCGAAGATCACTCTGCTGTTTTCCAAATGCTTAGAAAGTCGAAATAGGAAAAAAACCCGCAAAAAAAGAAACAAATGTGGGAAAAAAAGCAACCCATGTGTTTGTCCATGTTGGTGGTCCGAACACGCACTTCCCGACATCCTGGATCTTGAGGATGCTGAGAAAACTGCTAAGAGAAACCGCCCAAAAAGTCTAAGACACTGCGCGGAGTAAAAGAACTGTCCAAAGAGTAATGGTCGAGTGGGAAACTTGTCGCCAAAAGAAAAGTGACCAGTGGTCAGGGCCGCACATGAAGACGACCTAAAAGCGAACGATAGGGTGTACCAGCAAGAGCAGAAACAGGAGGCTGCTGCATTCCAAGGGGAACTTGAACATGTTGGAGTTAATGGACGTCTTTTCTCGTAATCTTTTCTCGAGAGTGGGAGAAGCAAACAAACCACCAGCTTAGAGAGCTTCTCCTCCTTTAGGAGCAAACACACACACAAAAATGTAGCGATACAGCACGAAGTAGCTTTCTTTGTTTGAGGACACTTTTTTTTCAGGCAAACTAGAGGCTATAGGCCCTTAAAACACGGGACTGTTCCCTGTTCAGAACAAAACTTTTTTTTAGCAGCAATTAAAGTTCTGTTTGTTTCACAAGGATTAAATAAGTTCTTGTCGTTATCTTCATCGTTAAGCTACCACGGTTTCGGATGAGGCTGGCAATGTCAAGATCAGTATATGTTAGACGAAGCCCATTTTTTTCTTTTTTTTTACTCTTCCCTTTTTTTGATGGGCAACCTTATTATGCTTACCTTAGCGTAAAAAAGGGGAGAGGGGAGAGAATTGATACAAGGAAGAGCTCAAGTGTTACTTTAAGCAGATCCCACTCTTTTCCCAGCTCAGATCCTTGCCTCTTTAGAATGTAAATTTTGTATAAAAGGTACTTGGGATAGAGTTTGCTGGGGATGAAACTCTTGAGTTTTGAGTCTATTTGTTTTGTCTTTTTCCACCTTTGCCTGCAGCCTGCTGTTTTTTGTTTGTGTGCTGCAGGAAAGGGAAATTGCCTCCCTTTGGATTATTTGCTGAATTAACAAAATCGCTTTCCTTCAGTTCCTCATAAATCTTGGGATTTTTTCTCTATTTTCTTATGGGCGTCTAGATGAGTGGAGGAGAATTCCAGCAAAGTGACGCGTTCCCATCCATTCCCGTGATCATCGTTTCGGCTGCTCTTCTGACGACCGTGATTTTAATTGCAGGACTTCTATTATGGAGGTAATATATATCTTTTCACCGTCACATTGATTTTCTCCTGGCCGTAGAGACGATCCCTTCACGCTGCACGTAGGGGAATTCACTTGAGGACGTACCCGAGTAATTTATGCCCTTGGTCTATAAGCACACTGAAACGCTGTGTGTGGCGGATGTATGTATGTCGGCTGCACATGCATGCATGCCCATTGCCACCTTTCATTGACACACTTAATGTGCCTATCCGGGCAACTTTATAGAGTAAGCGCACGTAGACGATTAGAGAATTCTTCATTTTATTTGCAGGACTTAACTTGCTGACCGGATATGTGAATTGGAAATGAAATGAAAACCAGTCCATCCATGTAGGACGCTGTTTTGAACCGTGAAACCCAACCGCAGCAAGTTAAAACACGATACAGGTCTTGAGAAAAAGAGCAATTATATTTACCCGAAGCGGATTACGAGCCTGGTTTCTTTTCTAATGGGCCTTGGTTCCTCTATAGCTACGCTATCCTAGAAGCTATTAAATCCTATAAACTATCCTATACGCCATTAAAGGCAATTTAGTTTTGTATGATTAAGGATTTGTGTTAGAGTTTACTTTGTTCTACTCCAAAAGTTTTATCCGTCATAATCAAGAGCCATGGCGTTATTTTAAAATAAAGTTAGAAAATGAGAGAGAACAAATAAATATTGTGCCCCGTGCATGCTGGGTTTAATTTATTACTGGTTAATGCATGAAATTTGGCGTGTAATTAGCAGAGCAAGCAGCCAGGGCGGGGGAAAAAAGAATGTCTCGCCATGCTCCATTTTAGACACGGACAGAACTTCCGTGCTCATTAAAAAGGCCAGGTGGGATTGCTCATCGTTGAAACTACAAGCATTTAAAACCAACGCTTGAAGCCGTTTTACACCACAAATCGCTTCATACACACAAGGTCAACACAAGACTACCGGAAAATGGAGTTCTCCCCTTTTTGTCTTGCTGCTGCTGAGTTCGATGGCTGCATTTCCGGTGGTCATCAATATGGCACTCATTTGCATAATGATGTCGTGAGCCGGGGAAATTAGTGGTGCGAGTTCTGTAACGGCAACGTTTCCGCGCCGAGTACTGCTCATCTGTCTTACTCTCCTTTCACCAAGTCAGCAGGCTCGGAATTTGCAAAACATTCAAGGGAGAGTCCTTAATTATTGTTATTTTCTGACGTGAGATTTAGCAGTTCGGTTTCTTTTTTTTAGCAATTTATTTTCACGAGTTCAAATGTATTAAGTATCGACCTGGTTCGGGAAATAGCTTTCTAATAGTTATTCGTCTTGCGTTTAAAAAATAAATAAAGGGTAAGGTGATATGGTGCTTGAAATTGTCTCGCATGCTCTAGTCTGTGGCAAATCAAAGTTTTCCGTATCCACATTCTCCCTTTTGATCCAATTAATATCTTTTCTTCTGTGTGCCAGAGCCACGCCGTTGCTCAGGGTTGGTTCTTTTATGTGCCTAGTCCTGTGTAACGATATCACGAACACCCTTCCCCCGGTTTGCGACGTATATACGTATACGTACAGGTTACGTTATGGTAAAGGGTCGTCCGGGGAGTTAGCGCGGTGGAGGAGGAGAAGAGGCTTTTGGTATTATACTATTTCTACTGCTACTATACGAGTTTTCTCTATATGTAATGTGTAGGATGTAGAGGGGTTCCGAGTTTATAACATTAACCCCCACCTCAGCAACCATGTGCGAAAGACCACGCCCACTTTAGCCATGACTCACAAAACAGCAGCACGACATGCATATCCCAATATTGTTCTGTGCTAACTTGATTGTAAAAATCCTTCTGTTTTTTTTTCTTGTAAACATTGGCCTCAATGCGTGTAGAGGCTGCGCTCTAGCGATGTATGGAAGTACTTTTATTTAGTACTTTATTTTTCTGGTGCGGGTGAAATGCTCATCAAGGGTTCGTGTATCGGTGTTCTAATACTTTTCTTTTCGTTTTGGTTTTTGGCAGACATCGGAGACGTCAATACCTGTCTGGTACGGGGAAAAGCTCCAACTTACCTTTGCCACCGTCTACTCCTGGAGTCAACGGGATTCATGATTTTTACGATGAGCTCATCAGTCATCCGCCGCCTCATTTTCGGCATCCAACCACGCCCACCTTATCTAAAAGTTATCTTCCGCCCATGGAGGTAAATTATAACATTTTTGGTTTCGTTATCCCTGTTGGTTTTTCCCTTGGTTGGGCGCCTGGACTAATCTCCTGGAAACATCGTTACCTCAGGGTGAGGAAAAGGGGACGAAGCTTAACACATGGGACAGGACACTGCAAAAACACGCGATAGGGAAACCTTTTAAAATTTAAATGCGAAGGATAGCCATACGTTTCAAAGAAAAAGTCTATTAAAAAAAAAGAAGAAAAAAGCTGGGAATGCGGTCGAAAATTGACATGCACCAAGAGAGCGAGAGTAGAGAGTGAGAGTAGAGCCAAAGACTTTACTGATTGAATTCCAAGTTCCATATATCTTTTCTATATCCGCCAGATAGAAGAAAGAGAGGACTTTAGAGTAATGTGTAACACGGGCTCTTCAATGGAAGTGTCACGTGCCGGTCGATTGACAGCAGCAGCACCAGTCATTCCGCCTGCGAGCTATAGGAACGAAAAGAGGAAGCTAGATATAGTGTGCTTCATTGCCACCAGCATCATAAAAGACAATTGAGAAGACCGAAAGAGTCCGGGAAGGAGATTGGGTTTGACTCGGACTGCACTGTATACTGTCTGTTTGGTCCTGGTTATGTGACCAAGATGGGAATCTGCTTTCTTTTTCCATATGTTGGGGGTATAAATAATGCCATTGTAGTTGTAGTAGAGAAAGAGAAGAGAGAGATTTAAGAGTTCTCGCCCCTAAGAAAAAGAAAACGAATGGAAGCCTCATAGCATTCTCTCTTGGTTCTACCATTCAATCAAGTTTTCATGTTGGACCATTCTATTGATGGAAGTCATATCTCGGAGTTAATGATTCATCTCCCCTCGCCTGTAAAACTTGGCCTTATGCTAGGCACTATTACAGCTCATAGATCTTCTTCGTTGGCAAAGCACTGAGCTAACGCGCTACTCTTGCTCTTGCCTGTGCTATGTGCCCTTGTATAATGTATAATGGAGCTCTCCGCCGACTTTTTGCAGCTCTCCACTGTGCCGTGTAGATGTGGCTCATGCAATCCCATTTGAATAAGTAATAAGTCCTGTAGCAAGATTCCTGTACCGATAACTTGATGTGTAGGACCGGTGTGATTTATGGACTTTAATCTTAGGACTATATGTTACCTTTTTACAGCGTAACTCGTTTATTTTTAGTCTAAACTGGTGAAATAAAAAAAATTTAACTGTGTCAAATTCCTCAGGTCAACTATTTGTTCTCATGGTTATGTTTCGGACTTGTTCTCCACAGATGTCTGATATCTTAAAAATGCCCTGCCATTCACCAGCCTTGCCTCTGCTATCGCACCAGCAATCGCCGCAGTTCGCACCTTCTCCGCATTCTTCGTCGACGTCCTCGTCGCAGCATTCACGAGGTACGACGGGAGCGAAAGGCCATAAACGAAGGAGCTGGCAGCAAACTGCACCACGTCGGGACCGGGATCGTGATCATGATCGAGAAAGAGAGCGGGAGCGACATGTGGCCTATCAACCTGTTCATCTCAATCACGCCCGGGAAGAAGTTGCAATCAACTCGTCCGGATGGCTTTCTGACCCCCTCTACGAAGAATTGCCGTCAGGTGGGTAACCGTAATATTGTCATATTACGAATGTATTCGGAGGTTTTTTTCTTTAAAAAAATGCAGAAATCAAATAAACAGCGTAAAATGCCCACAATTTAGCGTTTCGCGTTGTCGTAGCGTGTGCTGTAAGGTAGAGAGTAATTGGCTCAGGCGTTTTTAGGGCTGAAATTTTTCTCTCTCCCTTTTTGAATATAAAAGGATCCGCTGTGCGCAGACGAGGGTGAACGCTTGGCTGCGTTATCCTATTAGGTAAGAATGACACAAGGGTCTGAGAGAGACAGAATGCAAGAGAGAAAGGAAAAGCGTGTTGTAGGTTACGGGATTGTAGAACCAAGCTATTTGTTTCACTTTTTGAGGACAGAACGTTAAGACAAACCTAGAGAAGATCAGGCAGGCCGAAAGAGAGAAATACAACCCTACTTTTTCATCCGCTAGATATCATTTATGTCATCTTGTGCTGGGCCAGTTTAGGGTGCTATACAGCCCCAAGTTGCTGGATATTTCTTTTACATTCTCCCTCCACAGCAAGACAAAGACGAACTCCCATAGCTATTACTTTTTATTAAAGAGTTGGTGTACTTGGGGGTTTCTCAAGCAAGATTTGCGGCTCAGTTGAAGCGGCATAGGACGCTTTCTTCGAAAGTGTATTTATTTTGATTTTTCCTTTCATTTTCTTTTCTCTTTTAGGATCCGAAGAAGACGAGTCCAAAAAATCAGTCAGGTTGCCTCTTCCGAAAGCTTCCCAACGCAATTATCAGTTGCCAACTCCACTGTCGTCAAGTACTGTAGCTTCGGCACGATCCAAATCACCGCTCCAGCATCATTATCTCACGCCACGTTTGGATTCCGAAGGCGGGAGCGAACGCACCAACAGTCAGAGTCAAAGTGCGGGAGAAAGCGAGTCATTGACATCTTCCAGTGATGCCGAGAGACCTCATCATCATCCACACCATCACCGCGTTAGTAAAAAACACCAGCGTCAGCCGCGACATCATTCCAACACGCGCTATAACAAGCAGCACAAACATCCAGACACAGCAACAGCAGCAGCAGATCCAAATTGGCATACAAATCCTTTGCAAGCTGTACTTACTCCGATGCCAAACGTCAATGAGTTTATAGGACCCAGCTCCCGAGGTGAACTGATGACCAGCGAGCCCTTGAAGCAAGGAACTCATGCTATTTGGAAAGAATACGCCGACGACAGTCATTACGCTAATTTGGATGTGTATCAACCAAGATTCCAAGTGTACCACGCCCCGAATACTGTTTCTTCGCCCTCTGTACCGCCGCCTATTTTTTCCACATCCCGGACGCAGCCGAAGCAAGCCCAGTCTGGACATCGGAGTTTGCCATACCGTGAACACGGTAGACGAAGTGGAATGGTACGAGGAAATCCGAATCATAGTGCTAATCGCCGTGCGCTTCAGCAGCAAAGGGATTTGGAACAGAATCAAGGTTTCCATGAAACTTTGCTCGGTGATCTGAAACGTTTGTCGCCTCAGAATATGAGCACGTTGCCGTTCGGACTTTACCGAGGGAAATGCCCCCCTGAGCCTCCTCCGCGAGAAATGCTGCACGGCGACCCACGTTATGTCACAACGACGGCGCTCCCTGGCAAACCGCACCAAAATAAGGATCGAGAACTTCCCCTCCTGCCTGAGCAGGAGAAGAAATACTTCAGCCTAGAGCCTGGAGAACGATCTTGATAAACGCGAGTCCATCCCCAGGAGTTTGGCCACGCATTTATTGCGGAATATCAGGGTCACCAATGTTAACCAAAACCGGACTTTTTTTGGGGGGGGGTTCTTCCGGTCATCTTTGTTTGCAGGACGCACTTACATGCTTCATATTTTTTTTAGTTTTTTTTTTAGTTTTGCTCTTGAATAGTAGAGCAATCATTTGCTGAAGTTCCTTGGTTTCCCAGGATACTCAGCACAAAAACGTTCGTTCAGTTTTTATAGCTAAATGACACGGCCTCAATAATAAAGTCCCTCTTCAATGTCTTGGATCCTTAAACGTAATTCCGTTGCTCCCCCCAATTCGTGCATGCAGACGACGCTGAATCGAGAGTCGTATTGGCTGTGATATTGTTGCTCATGTCCATATCATCCATTTTTTTCGTCTATTTGTGGTCGCCCGCCTTCTAGTCTCGTTTATTAACCCATTGCAAAAGGGAAGGCAAAGCCACGAAAAAAAGCAATACACAACGGTTCCGGCCGTGTTGTCTCAGAAGCTAAAAAGAAGGCGGATTCTCTACTATAACCATGCTAAGATCATTTATCATCCAGGAGTCTCAGAAAGACAAGCAGAAGACGGGATGGGAAGTCATCAGATCATAGAGCGATGGAATAAACCATCTATCAAGCTTAAAACTGCAACATCGTTAAGGATCGAAGGATGTCAAGGAGAAGCACACATTTTGGGGTCTCGTTACAGTCAGAGGCCAAACCTCAAAGACGACCACGAATATTTCTAACATTACATCGAGTTTCCAGAGAAACTTCTTTGACCCTAGCTATTACCTTTCACGAAATGATAGTTGATTGTATGTTATTGCCATTACGTTTGAGCGGGAAAAGAACCAGAAGTGAAGGCGTCCTCGCCGTCCCTGGAAACCGTCACGTGACTCCCTGGCCACTTTTCCTTTTTCACTTGCTGCGTTGGTTTAACTTCTTCAGCCCCTACAGGCTCTACGACTCGCACCTGTTTATTTTGTATCAGTCCATCTTAGAGCTTCTGGTGGGAAACACCATCATTATTTACCCCCTGCGCTGACTTGGAAAGTTTGCAAAGTTTTTCTGGAAGACGTGTTACTTTCCGGTGTGGTTGAGGAGCGCTGGTTTTTGTTGTGCAGATTGACATCTTGGCCAATATTTCCGTTCGTCATTAGAGACAGGTACACTTCGCAAACTTTTCAGTTAACTTTCAATTCGATTTTCGTTTTAACGAGAACAGTACCGGATTAGTCAACGCGATTGAAGTTTATACAGTAACATGTGTAATGGCGTGGACCTATATGTCGCTGATAATGCTTGTTAAGCAGTTGAGAAAGTGCGAACTCGGGACCTATGTAGCAACACAAAGCGAAGTGACAATTCCAAACGGAATTCCGCATTTAAGGAAAAAAGATATAGTTTATGTCTTGAAATAGCAAATCCGAGTTGACGCGTTGAGGAATGGAGAAAGTGCCTGTTTCTTATAGAAATAGCTTGTTGATTAATCAGGAACACAGACAGAGGGTCGTTAATTATGCACAAGAACAGCAAATTGCAATGTGCTGTTAAAGCAAGCGAACTTTCGGGTTATAGCCCCCCTTTAGCTATGAGGAGATTCAACACCGGAAGACGATGAGCATAACCCATCTGTAGAGAAAGTTTCGTTTACCAAACAGACCCGCTCCGAGTCTATTTAATATGGTAACAGAAGGAAGCAGAGAGCCAAGAAGCCTTATAGTGTGTGTACTATAGTAGAACCAAAGTGAGGAAATGCTTTTTCTTCGTGGCAGTTTTTCTCACGGCAGGTTCCGGCGAGGTCTCTGGCCTTCCTCAGTGAGCTCCACCAACGCCAAATCTTTCCATGTGTTATATGCTGTGTACCTGGAACCCATAATAACTTGACGAGATCATGGTCATAGAGGGAAAGCACTCATAATGGCCATTACTGACCACACTTGAGGACGAATTTCTCACACTTAAAGGCAGTGAAGGACTCGGCGATCCACTCGCAAAACCTTTCCCGGTGTGATTCAACCGGAAATTCGGGAAAACAAGACGGGGAAAAAAATTTGGTGGCGTGGGAAAGCAAAAGTGTTGCTCTTTTGTATGACTTTTTTGTAACTTCCACTAATTGTCGTTATTTAGGCGCGAGAACAACCGCTTTGACGCTGGAATCGACAGCAGGAATGTTTAAGTGGAAAGTTTCAACATTAGGCCGGAGGAATCCTTCGTCGGAGCCAGGGAGCAAATCTGGCAATTTGAACAATGCTCCCAAAGCTGCTATTCCGCTTCAGGATGTCGTTCCAAAGTAAGTTCCTCTAAGTAGGGAGACTAAAGCGAGAATTGCACTTGCTTGGCATTGGAGTAAAAGGATCCAAGGGAAGGGTTATTCGGTGGAAAAAATCAGTGAGCTTGTGCCTGAGATACAATGCACTAGGTATGCAAGAGTGCGCAAGAAGAAATGGTGTAGCGAGGACGAGAAGTCGAGTGTGACGGTATCCTTTTGAAGCACAGGGTTATATAGATATATCTAAGAAAAACTTGACTATGATGAAGACTCAAGGTTGCCTTAACCAAGTCACACCCCCACGTGAGCAGTTGTTGTAGTTAATTGAACCGAGAACTCTTTCCTGTTGTCTGCGACAATCTTTAATGCTCACCTTTTTAGAAACATTCGCGGTAGAAATAATGCTTCTTATGATAGCCACTGGCATAGTAATTTATGCTCATACGCGTGCCTTTGAATTATACAATTCGTGCATAGACTGTGAAGGCAAATAATGTACAAAGCTTTTGAGTCCCGTCTAATTGTTTTCGCTTTTTCCGTTCCAGACCGGCTTCAGCTCATAAACAGGGTAATACGGCAACGGAGCGCGATGACAACCAAGGCTGCGACACAGAAGAGGGCATATTCTGTTACTCGGGCGTAATGGGCCATGGCTGTCATAGTCTGCCTCATTATGAAATCGCAACAGACGATGCCAAGGCAAGATCGATGCCACGGGATTTGCAAAAGAAAACGGAAGCTCCGCCGCAGCCTGGGCTGGCTGTGGAAAAATTGTTGCCTAAACCGGACTTCCAGATAATGCCCTCAACAACCCTCACTGCTCATTCAAGGGAAAACCCTTCCGTATCTCAGTCTTGGAACGAATGGACGCAACAACTTCAAGTAAACGGACCGCTTTATTGTGTCCTCCCTTTTTTTACGGAAATAAAACACTGGATTTTTGGTCTCTTCGTATAGGCTTATACCGCATGGGTAAACTCACAGTTCAAAAAACGAGCCAATTTACCGCTTGTCAAAGACTTGGCGTTTGATCTGCAGGACGGAGTCTTGTTATTTCACTTGATCGACATTGTGGGTAAGACCTGACCTACACATTGTTGCTCCTCCCGATCTTGTTCTTGATTTTTATTTTTATTTTTTTTAGCTAACAAGACTGTTCCCGGCATGAAGTTGGAACCGAACTGTCCGCAAGATCGACGCCAGAATTTTGAGAGCTTGTTACAGTTCCTGAAGGCCCAGAATGTCAAACTGCCTGTCAATTTAACCGCCCGTGAGTTGGTCGAAGGCAACTTGAAAGCTATTCTTCGCTTGATTTTATCCATCGCCAGTCATTACAAACCTCTGAGTGTTCAACAAGGCCGAGAAGGTTATTCAAGTTCTTCTCTAACACTTACCATAACTTCCATTACGAAGTTTTATCACTTTATGGATTTCTTCTCAGGTATGCGATCTCAAATGACGCCAAATTTGAGCGCTCTCGACAACCGCAAATACTTAGCCCATGACCAAGACAATAGTCGCGTTCAAGCCTTCGCCACTCTCCGCAAACCCAAGATTGCGAACAAAATCACGCCTCCTCAATCGAAACAGACTCCGGAGAGAGAAGTGACTTCAAAAGCTGATGAAACGAGTCTTAAGAGATCGCAGAGTTTCCAAACAAAAGAAGAACCCCTTCGCAATGGGAGATCGTTGAAGAGACCACCACAAGTGCAAATCAAGACTCCCGTGCGATCCATTAGTCAAGATAGAGCTAAATTAACCCCGTCCACGCCTGTTTTGGAAAAGAAGGAAAAATTGGACCCCAAGAAGAGAGAATTGCCGTCCCTAGGCGTATCTTCGTTAACGAACAAAACGAAGCCAGCTGCTCTGGAATTCTGGAAGAGCCAAATGTCTCAGCAAACCAAGTAATAGTTCGTTTTTCTCCACCATGGTTTTTTATTCAACAGTGCTCTTACATTTTGATTGCTTAGGAATGCTCGCCGTGCTCTACCTCCGTTGCCTCCGCAGCAAAATCAGGACGCAAGTGACACAAGTGAACCTGCGGATGTGCACACAAGTACTTTATCATCCGGAGAAACTTACTCAGTGGCAGTACAACAGCCAGAATCCTCCGAAGACGGAATGGAATTCGAGGCTCGTGAAGTTGAAGGTTCCTCCCGGCAAACGAGCCCGTGTACTAGTATTGTGCAAGGACCAATTTATTCTCATCGAAACGCTTTACAGTGGGTCAAACAATCCTTCATTAATCAGTCTCATTCCGAAATGGACATTAACACCGAAGGGGGTAAAGCCGTACCCTACGAAGTGCTGCTTGAAGACCTGCATCGTACTCGCAAACAACTCATGGATTTGCAAAACCTTGTAAGTACGAGTTTTTAATGTGGTACTTCCTTACCCCTTGGTAACGTAGATACACGGACATTGCAAATAGGAGTAAGGGTTGGAAAGGATGTGGGGTTAGGAAGTGCTCAAAATAAGTTTGAGTACCTATAAACTCATTATTGTGTGGTCAGATATGGGTCAGTAGATTTGTTCGTTTCTTCTGACCGAGACCCGTAGGCATAGACCCGCAATTGGGAGTAAATCACGCATATGTGTTGTTTCGTGCACCAAAAGGGATCCCCGCAGAAGAAAGCGCGGCTACTTATTGCCACACGTTGTATTAAATGGGCCACACATATCCTTAGGTAAAAAAGAGTTGTAGTCCACACCACGTGTGAGGGGAGGTTTGTCGCTTGTTGTGATGGACGCCGTCCGTATTAGTTCAGGCTCTACTCAGCTTGTGCTTATTCTTTAGGGAAATGGGGAAACCACAAATCGGCCGTTCCGTCCTTCTTTTACAAGCCTAAATATGAAGTCGGAGTGGGAGGGTCGGTGAGATTGACACACTTGTTCTCTTACAGATTTAGTCAATCGTTAGCTTTTTGCCTGGCAGTCGCGATTAGAGAGCTGTTCGTAGTGGACTTGTTATTACTAAAGAAAAAAGATCGAGTGTTCTAAGTGAAGCTTTAGTTTTGTGTAATTTCTTGGAAAGATCTTCAAGGTACAATCAGCGGCTTTTTGGGAGAAAAGTTTTTTTCTTTTTTTGTATACTGAGAATCGCTCACAATATGGAAAAAATGATCTTTTCACTAACGGCGCCTTTCTTTGAGCTTAGTTTATGGTATTTTTTTAAAAATAGTAAAAAAACCACTCCGGATCTGGGAATTATTACATTCCGGTAACGGCGGAATTTTTTCCGAGATGGTCATCATCCGGTATTTTAACAGTTGAGATTGCGCGAAACTGTAACGCAATTGTTACAGTGCATGCAGGAAAGGAGAGCCGAGGACGTGAAAGGGCGTTTATCTTAACTCATTAAATACGTGAAACGTGACATTCAAAAACTTTCCCGCGTGATCGTACCTTGATGGTTTTCATTCCCGTTTCTTCCCGCTGCTTTCTTAGTTGCCTGATGAAGGCTTCTCTGTAAGCCCCGTGTAGGAGCCAACTAAAAAGCAGGTTTTCGTTGGCGTTGGCCGGTTAGCGAGAGCCTGAGTTTCCGTTTTGATCAGTTCAAGTTCGTAATGGTGCACTCATGATCGTCGGATTTGTGACCGGGTGGTTTGCGTAGTGCTTACAGCTGGCCGATGTGAGTTGGTGTTCGGTTCTATAGAACCAACAGTTTCAAGGTGTTTTTTTTACCTGTACCGGATTCCTCTCCTCTAGTAAAGAGATACCTGGCTCTTCGCTTTTCCTTATCGTGAGTCTGCATATAGTTAAAGCTTTCGACTTCGTCTTGTAGCCCAAAGGCTGAGCAGAACACACCTGTGAATCAAGTAATAGTACAACACCTCGCTGAGGGTTGCACCCAGGTCCCTGCTCTCTTGGTTTTGCTGTGGCTGGCATTATAGAGCTTACACAAGCAGACATGAAGTGGCCTTCCAAGGGAATGGGACGGCGTCGAGATAAGGTGAGAAAGTGAAATCATTTCCGTGTTTATCGCTTCTCTTATTGTGCTCGTTCCATGCAAAGTAGTTCCGTGTGGGAGCACGAAACTACGTTAATTGTTCCGCTACATTGGCGGTGTGACATATATCAAGATAGCTAGTGTTCATTCAAGTTTAAAATTTAGGTAGCAAATAGGTAACTGTTGGTGTTCATGCGTAATCAAGCGTGAGGTGACTCCAAGATTAAAAAAAATAATTCCGGTTGGCGTCAGACTTTCATTAGTAATACGAATTAAACTTGTCTCACGTGTTATGCTAGATGGAAATTTTGCCTTGGGAGTGGCGACACAGTTTCTTGTAAACTAAAATTAAACCCAGTCATTAAATCTCTGGAAACTTTTAATCGGGCGTTTGGAAACTTGGGACCCATGGTTAAAGCGTACCTTTGAAGTACTGTACTCTCCATGTCGAATGAAAGTGGATAGTTTTTGTTTTATTCTATTGCCCTAATTGCTGAAGAGGTCCGAACGCACCCTTTCGCGATATCCGCTGCTCAGATACCCCTTGCAAAGTATTGTTTCCTTCCCCGGCAAAAGCCTTCGGGTGTTCGGGTATTTGAGAAAAAGCTTTCCTTTCTTTTTTGTTGTATTTCATTTTACCTGAGCGCATGGTGAAGGTCTCTTCCTTTCCTTTTCCCTTCCGAAGCACAGGAAACGGGCATAGTGAGGGTGTCTTCGTATAGCATATAAGGCCATCTCAATTCTTCTGGACATGAAGGAGGTGACCGCGTGACCAACATACAGCGTGGGTGTTATTCTGTCGCAGAAGAACACGCCGGGTAAACACAGGCCTCCTAACCTGAATTCGAGCACTTATCCCTTTTTTTACCCAGCCCAAAACTTTTCAAAAAGTTTCAATGGGCTGCGACAGTTCCCGCGCCTTTATTGTTCTCGGAAAACAAAATACAAAGGGCTTTCGCGTTTTCTCCTATCAAAGGGAATCAAAAGCGTCCACTGTCCTTCTAGCTGCTGTCGCCCCAGTTATTTTATGTTGTACATAGGAATTTAGGGAAAGTGTCAGGAAACTTTTTCGAAAGACTTGTAATGATAGTGGTTTAATCGCAGTTGTTTGAACTCAGCCCTGTTTTTTATTTTTGTTTTTGCAGTTGTTAAACTCCGTGGAAGTTGAAAGACCGAAGGAAAGTCGTGGAACTTGTACAGTCTCCGAAGAAGCGGCCTTTGCGGTGCTGCAGTCGCGTTTGCAGAATGTAGACCAGAGGTGTAACACGTTACAAAATGATCTGCACAAGGCTAAACAAGTTTGTAGCATTTATTCCGTGTTTGGACCGAATATAATCGAGATTTGTGGTCTAGGAATGTCTAAATTTGGAAGGTAACCGGCGGGGCCTGGCGGTAATCTTGAATGAGCAAGAGGAAGCATTATCCCAATTACGGCAGGAATTGCTGACTTGCACTTTGCATAATCAGAATTTGATAACGGAAAAGGTAAGGTGGTCTTTTATATTAGAAAGTTAGTCCATTGTAGTTTACCCTGTTGGTGTTGGCCATGTACAGTTTCTTTTTGTGAAAGAATCTAATTATATGCTAACATTGTTTAGGCGGAGCTGCAGCGAAAGTTGGAAGAAAAGGATCGCCAGATTGCAGACTTGAGAAGACAATTAGGAGTCAAGGAGAGACTAATGCAAAACCACAAAGACACCTTGGATGATAATAACCGCAGCTCCCAAAGAACTCTCTTAGAGCGTACCTATGATTACTGCCAGAGTGCGAACCGTCGTCATCAAAATCGAGAAGAATTGCAAGTCGCTCGTGAAGCCTTAACCTCATTAAGGACAAATTTTAGGTATAATTAAATGCTATTAATCTTGTCTAGGGAACTATTTACTCAAGCAGCTTGTTGTTTAGGAGTCACGATCCCAACCATCACACGCTAGATACGTTGGAGCAATGCATCGCTGTCATGCTGGAGCGGGTTGATATGCATCCAGAGGATTCTGCAATTTCCCGGTCGCATTACGAGTCTCCCAACGGATATAAAAGGATATCAAACGGCGGATATCAAGGTGAGTTGGCTCTAATGTCGCGTGAAATGAGGTCTTTAAAAACTTGATTAGGTACGAATGGTCAACAGCTTACCAAAGTGGTGTACTATACGGACAGAACCATCACCCCTTTTATGTCGGTCATAACGCGACGATTAGGGGAAATAACGTTGCGAGATTTTAAATTGATGTTCGACCGGCCGGGTCTGTATCGCTTTCACTTTAAAGCACCAGATCCAGAGTATGGATTTTTGAAAGAAGAAGTGAGTTAGCAACGGTTTCGGGATTTCTTTCGGAATTAATAATTACTTTTCAATAGATTGCGGAGGACGATGTTATTTTACCCGGTTTTGACGGCAAGATTATAGCATGGGTCGAAGAAGACCATAACGTGTAATATAATAACATGTACGCTTAGGCGACAAACAAGATATTTGTGCGGTAGTTAGTATATTATTTAATCTCGACTAAATTACAATGAACTAAACAACATTAAACCACATGAATACATTCACTGATCATATTAATGACATGTCTGGCTTCATAATTCCTATGTCTGCTGAATTGTTTTGGGCCATATAATATCATGGGGCTCCTGAACGTATAACTAGTTGGAAAGTAATTATCTACGAATGCGTATTTGTTAGTAAAATATCTTGGAGGCGCAAACCCTATGCTTTCATTACTAACTTAAAAGTGTTGTAGACATAATAATAGTAATTCAACATATGTACATAAATACGAGTGGAGAAAAAGTTTTCAAATCCAAAACTTTCTTTTTCGTATTAATTTCGAGAAGAATAATTACGGAACGAAATTGTGTGCCAAGTGGAAGAATAAAACGCAAGGTGGCGCAATCAGCGGTTTGGTTTGGCCTGTTGTTTGTGATCGGCGGGGAAGCGTGCTTTTGAGTCGAATTTTGGGATCGAAATTTGTGCTATACATTAGTGTTTCTGAGAGTTATTGTTGTATAATTTAAAGTGAGACATGGGGGAAGTGACAGGGGCGCAAACAAATGCCAAGGTGGCGGGCAGTTTGACGGTTGACCAGATGAATTCCGACAGAATCTTCACTCAGGTTGGTTTGCTTTTCATGGTTTTACTGTTAGTAACAGGTTCTTGCGATCTTTTACTTGTATGTCTTGTTGCCGAGGGCGTTCCTTGCTAGTTTTTTTTAATTACGAATAAACCCTGAACTGTATTTCTTTACTACTGTGCTACTACATACTTAACCAAAAATCAACATGAAATACTCATACTCTGTTCCGTATTTTGATAGTTGGCCACTAAGCATTGGGCTCCACAAACCTCTGGTAATCATGTTGAGTTTGAGCCGAAAGTTATTGAAGATGTCTACAACGAGGAAATTAAAGCGTCTAGGTAGCTATTGTGTTAATCTCGATAAGTAAGAAATATTAACATGTATTTTCATGTAGGTTTGCAATACGACGTATCATGATGCTGGAATTCAGCCAGTATTTGGAAAACTACTTGTGGCCTCATTACCGCCCAGGAATGTCTTCTACAGCACATATCTTGTCCATAGTAATTATGGTTAATGAGAAGTTCAGAGAACGAGTCTCTGCCTGGCAGGTGCGTTTCTGCTATACATGTCTCCTGATATTCTGTTCGCTACTGTAACGTTTGTACCTGTTTAGATTTTTCGTAAATTGCCTGAGCATTTTCCTGAATTCTTTCGCAAATTAATGGAGCTGAGCTTACTGGAAGACGACAGCTTGTCATTTCGCGAACAAACAGCGATTCTCATCTTCCTAAATCACTGTTTTAACAGTCTGGAAGTTGATTTAATCAGAGAACAAGTGCAAAGACTTGTATCGTTGCCCATGTGGATCTGTCTTCTTGAGGTAAAAGCTAGTTTCTCCTTTGTTTTCAGGTCATTTACTAAGGATTGTTGGTTTTAGGGACGGAGAGACTTGGAACTCAGTAAAGTACCCAAGTGGAAGAAGTTCTGGAAAGGTATAATGAAGAAAGACACGAAAGAGGATGAAGCCACTCGCGCTCGCTTGGACTTCGAGAGGCGTTTCCTGTATCGCCTAATCCTTAAATTTTTTAACATTCTCAAATCAATTAGTAAAGAAGGTGAGCATTACCTTTTATGCGATGCGATTCGTCACGTAAATATTCGATGCTAGGTGACGTGGACATCGAGGCTGTGCATTATTCAGAGCGCTTTCTGGAGCTGATGATCGACTTGGAAGCTCTGCTTCCAACGCGCCGATTTTTCAACACAGTGTTAGACCAAAGTCATCTCCTCACTTTTTGCAATCTGTCGGAGCTTAAACAACGCCCTGAAGGCCATCTTTTCAGTCAGGTAATTATTGAATCTCATTTCTTCAGTATGTTTAGGAATTTCTTAAGTTAAGAAGAGTTTCTGTATTTGTACCAAATACTTTCAAACTTAAGTCTGGCAGTTTGTGCATGTTTCTTAGATAATAGGCACTTCTGTTGCATCAAATGTTGGTTTCCCAACTCATATTCATTAGTTCTTCGCCCCAATAACCGTTATTCTGTGAAGGCTTATTTTGGCGACAGGGACATTGGCTTCGTAACAGATGAGGCACTTGTTTATGTCGTAGTAAAACCCATATCAAAACGGGAGCAATGCAACTATCTAAAACCACTGAAATGCAGATCAGCACTTCGTTCGACGACCAGGCTAAGCTCTGGAAAAACCAGACTATGGAAACCGTGATAGCAGTTCTCAAGAACGCATTATAACTAAACACAAATCCCTATTAATGCATTTCTGCCAAATTTTTAAGCAAAAAAGTAGCTTACAAGGCTTTGTTTCTGTGGTAGGATCGTCCGTATGCGTTCAAAGATCTGAGTTTGTTGCGAGTACTCGCATAAAAGTAGATGTTGCAGAGCAGTAGCCCTGCTGAAGTGGCGCAGATTAGCGCCATGCCTAACCAACCTGTTGCCAACCAATAGTCAAATTAACCAATACTCTTTAAAAATATTATTTAATTACCTAGTTTGTACCACGAAAACAGGGTGTGAGGTGAATGGCTTGCATGATCGAGCATCATGTGCACCGCGACTGCAAAACTTACTGTTAACATCGCACTTCCCCACGCGTATAACATATAGTAAGCAAATCGTTTTCCTTCTGGACGTGTTAACTCCACTCTCGGATTCCTAGCAGGGATGTCATTGGGAAAATTGTTTGGGAATTATAGCTTAGATTCACCTCATGGCCTTCCATGCTCTGTGACCCATCGCGTTTACCCAGAAATGTGCAGCGATGTCAAACGTGTGCAAGAAACATTCTGAAAAGGAGAGTTCGTCTACGTTAATACGCTCTGAATGTATCTAGATAGTTACCGAGAACGAGGAGGTTGATTCGCGGACTGCTATCATCCAGAATCAAGACAATCTTACAAACAAACGTCCCCAAGCAAGCCAATAACAAACTGATGGTCATACAGCCTTGCAAATCCCTAAGTTCTCGAATGCTGGCTAGAATAATGCATGTCGTGGCATACAGGAATATGCCGATGCCCAAACCAATAGGATAGACAAAAGAAACGAAAAAATTGAAGAAATCAACGCCTTCAGGGCTCCCTGGATCGCAAAGAACGCCATAAAAAGAGTTTTGCGGTGCCTGGTAATTTTTATCCCGGACGCCGTAGGCGTTTCTACCAGTGTAGAAAATAATGCGGTCAACACAGTACGCTTCTGGATTATAATCATAGTGTAATGTAGTCTGGCCCGTCGATGGTTCCAAGACAAGATGTCGTAGGAACCCTTTATCGCCAATCAAGTGGAATCCATCGTGCGAGCCTTCATAGGCGAAGACAGGCCAAGCACGAACCTATTTTAATACCCCACCCCAGGCATTTTTAGTTGCTCTTTTAAACGCATTTTTCGAATTCGAATTTTACCTGTCCACATGGTGGTGTGCCGTAGATTGGCTGTACACATAATCCAGGTCGTTTAGCTAAGCAAAATGTGCCAGTAACGTTAGTATCAGCGTCCGACAGAGTTTCAATGGAATTGCCGCTTTCATAGTAGGCAAAGTCGTATGTTTCGCTGTTCTCTAGTACCAAACTCGGCAACCAGTGCAGGGAAGCGTTGTGGGGCTGACATGCAGGCAAAATGTCAGAAGTTTCGACCATAACCTGGCCAGGTGGGCAGCATTTGCGGACTTGGATTAACCGATCCGCGCCATTATCATTTCCCGGGGGTTTCTGACTCCGGCAGATAACAATCAAATTAGGGAACACATGCAAAACTAACACTATCAGGACCACTCGTCCAGACCCACACCAGGCCTCCTTCATGATAAGTTAAGTAGTCCAGTTCAGTCGCGACTTTACCCGGATCCTGCAATTAAAGTAAAGAAACATAACACTATGTTAGCGAAGAGCAAACCGACAAAAAGAACGAATACGAAGTCGTGCTTTGGCGTTAAATTGAAGAATGCCAAGTCTCGTTGCAACACGCAAGTTTTAGGCAAAAGCAAGATGGTTAAAACATTCTTATACAAAAGGCCAAAACAAAACTTGTACAGTTGTACTCTTCTGTAACTCACTCAAGATTAACAGTGCTGCCATGTACACGTTTCTTTTCCCAATGGAAAGAAAGCTAGGGAAACTAGTTCTTGAAAACTGCGTGTTTACATTCAACGGAAATTACGGGAGCTATCTAGTCAGTATACACTTGAAATGTTGGCTACAGAGTGTTTCTCTGCTAGTCACAGCGCTCCGTTCTGTGTGGCTGTAGGGCAGTTGTGTTTGCTGCCACACCTGGAGTTCATTAATGCCAGCAGCCCGCGGGGCTGGTAACGTACCAATGGCAGCCAAGTGGAGGTAACAATGGGGGCAAACGAGTGACGCGGGAAATTCTCAAATTTTCCGCGCAATTTCAACTCCCACTTGCTTGGGCATTTTTCCGGGCTGACGCATAGGTTATAATCGGGTTGTCATTAACCTTTGCTCGGTTTCCCTATTTCTTGACAGCTCTTGGACATGCTGAAATTTTATGCACGCTTTGAGATTAGCGACCAAACCGGCGATCCTCTGACGGATCTAGATATGATGCGATTACACTATGACCAAATTACAAGCCTACAAAAAGCCGCGTTCGTCAAGTTTCCTGATTTGAAGAAATTTGCATTAGCTAACGTAGCCAGCGTTAATACACGGGAGGCTCTGTCCAAACATTTCGGTCCCTTAAGGTAATTCAAAAACTCTGATTGTATAACAGTTGACTTAATTGTATAAGAGTGGACTTAAATTTACTCTGATTTTTAGCAAGGAAAAGTTGCAAGAAATTGCAGCTTATTTGAAGCTGTTGCCGCCCCCGGAAACCGAAAACGAAGTTTTTGAGCGTGATTTCATCGTCGAACTACTCGTAACTTTCCAACTCGACTTCCTGCTTATTTTTAAGCGAATAATCATTCATAAATATTATTTTTAAGGTGTCCCGGCATGAAAGACATTCATCCCAGATGGAATTGCTTAACGAGATGCCTCTTTATCCCACGGAAGATATAATTTGGAACGAAAATGTAGTTCCAAGCGAGTATTATTCTGGGGAAGGCTGCTTAGCTTTACCCAAGTTGAATTTGCAGTTCCTGACACTCCATGATTACCTTCTGCGCAATTTCAATCTTTTCCGCCTCGAGTCGACTTGTAAGAAAAATGCGTTACTGTACATTCCAGTTTGCTAAATCGTCACGTTCTAGATGAGATTCGTCAAGATATCGAAGACGCCGGTTTGCGAATTAAACCGTGGCGGACGGAGGACGAAGCGGTTAGTTTTGGCGGCTGGGCCAGAATGGCTTTGCCTGTTGTGGATTTTACGGTAGTTGAAGTAGGCAAACCCAATCTGGGAGAAAAACAACCATCGCGAGTACGGGCTGATGTGGCGGTATTGGTCAGCGTTAGAGGCGATGTTAAGCAAGAATGGGAAAGTTTACGGAAGCATGATGCGTGCTTTTTGCTGACGTTCAGGCCTCAAGCTCCTGTCGGTAGGTCTTTCAAATTGAGTCTCAATTAGCTTTCAATGTGAATACATGTTTGTTGTAGGCACGCAGTATAGCTTCCAGTCGCCTTTCATTCCGCAAGTTGGACTAACTTACGTGAGAGGCTGTGAAGTTGAAGGCATTTTGGATGAGACGGGACGTGTTATCGAAGAAGGAATGGAACCCAAGCCTAGACTGCCGCCGGGAGACAAAAGAACATACCGAGTTTGGTTGGACCCTAATCAGTATCGTTATGACATGGAACGTCTAGCTGAAGGGGAAGAGGTATTAAACTTTAGTACATTACATTCTTTAGTGCGAATTTGTGGAGCTAAGCTGTATATTTTCTTTTACAGGACGTGTATGCATGCTTTAACGTTCTGTTGAGAAGAAGACCCAAAGAAAACAACTTTAAAGCTGTTCTAGAAACAATTCGAGATTTGATGAACACAGATTGCGTCGTGCCCGAGTGGCTTCATGACATAATCTTGGGCTATGGTGATCCAGGAGCTGCACACTATTCAAAGTAAGTGATTTTTTTCAAATAAAACGGAATTATTACATGGTTATTATGTCATTAGAATGCCAAATGAGATCGGGACTTTGGATTTTTATGATACGTTTCTTGACCTGGATCATCTGAAAGAAAGTTTTCCGGCCGAGAAGCTGCACTTTAGTACCGAAGATGGTTCTAAACTCGTCCCGCCATATAAGTAAGAACTATCGTATATTTCTCCATTCATTGACATTCTAATTGACTTCTAATTTGAATTATTAGATTGACATTTGAAAATGTGTTGAAGAAAAAAAAGGGAGAAGGAAGTCAGGATACCGAAGGTATTATTCAAGTGCAACCTTACACGATTCCCAATAGAGGACCGTATCCTTTCAATGAACCCAAACAGTAAGTACATTGCACTTAATTTCTTAAGCGTAGCTGATTTTACTAATGTGTTAGTAACTCCGTGCGTTTTACGCCTACTCAAGTGGAAGCTATACGTTCAGGGATGCAGCCAGGCTTGACGTTGGTTGTAGGACCACCGGGAACGGGCAAAACAGACGTTGCAGTGCAAATTATTGCCAACTTATACCACAACTGGCCCGAACAGCGCACTCTTATAGTCACTCATTCAAATATGGCTCTGAATGCACTATTTGAGAAAATTATGGCCTTGGATGTTGATGAGAGGCATCTGTTGCGTCTCGGTCACGGTGAAGAAGCTTTGGAGACCGAGAAAGATTTCAGTCGGTAATTGAAAAGACATTCTTTCTCTTCTTCCTTTTTTCATTTTCTTTGAATCGTGGATCATTATTGTTTTTGCCGTTTTAGATATGGGCGCGTGAATTATGTGTTGGCCAAACGTCTGGAGTTGTTGGCTGAGGTAGAAAGACTGCAGGAGAGTCTGGATGTCTTGGGCGACATGTCATACACATGTGAAACAGCTGGCCATTTCTACAAACTGCACATTCTCTCGCGCTGGGAAGAGTTCTTGGCCAAAGTTAAGTATTCCGGCAAGGTAATATTGTTTAAAATATAATTTAAAAAGACCTGCAGATATCTTCATCAATGTATTTTAGGTACCTGTGGAAGAAATTCAGCAGAGTTTTCCATTCAGCAAATTTTTTGAAAACGCTCCTCAGCCTGTTTTCAAAAAAGCTACATATGAAGAAGATTTTGACATTGCACAAGGTTGCTTCAGGTAATTTTGTTTTCTAATTGAAAAGCTTTAGCTATTATATACGCTTTGTTTTGGGGTTTCTTAGGTATATTCGCAGGATTTTCACACAGTTGGAGGAGTTTAGGGCGTTCGAACAACTGCGGAGTGGTTTGGATCGCACACGGTATCTCTTGGTCCACGAAGCCAAGATTATTGCCATGACATGTACCCATGCCGCTCTGAAACGCCGTGAATTGGTCGAACTAGGTTTCAAGTACGACAATATCTTGATGGAAGAAGCCGCTCAGATCCTGGAAATCGAAACCTTTATTCCGTTACTGCTTCAAACACCACAAGACGGTTTTAACCGCCTTAAACGTTGGATTATGATTGGCGACCATCATCAGTTACCCCCCGTTGTGAAAAACATGGCTTTCCAGAAATTCTCAAATATGGAACAGAGTCTTTTCACCCGGTTCGTTCGATTAGGAGTACCCACAGTTGATCTAGATGCTCAAGGACGTGCTCGGCCGAGGTAATGTTTACTTTTACTTTTATGTAAGTTGGTTTCCGCTGCTAATCTGCTCAATTGGTATATCAATAGCCTCTGTTCGTTGTACCAGTGGAGGTACAAGAAGCTGGGCAACCTTTCTAATGTGCTCAAGATGCCCGAGTATGCGTACGCCAATGCTGGATTGTCTTACGATTTCCAACTTATCAATGTTAACGATTTTAACGGCGTCGGGGAGTCCGAACCGAGTCCATACTTCTATCAAGTACTGCATTAGTAATTATTTTATATACGAAACGTAAAACAATGGCTTCATTTGAAACAGAACTTGGGTGAAGCCGAGTACGTAGTCGCCGTGTACATGTATATGCGTTTGTTGGGTTACCCAGCAGAGAAGATCTCTATTCTCACTACATATAACGGCCAGAAAGCCTTAATCCGAGACGTCATCAATACCCGTTGTGCCTCATATCCGATGTTGGGACGCCCGGCCAAGATCGACACGGTGGACAAGTTCCAGGGTCAGCAAAACGACTACATCCTGCTTTCGTTAGTCCGCACCAAAACTGTGGGTCACTTGCGCGATGTACGACGTTTGGTTGTTGCCATGTCCCGCGCTCGGTTAGGCCTCTACGTCTTTGCCCGAGCAAATCTGTTCGCAAACTGCTTTGAACTCACCCCAGCATTCCAGCTAGTAATACTTTACCCATTCCGAAATTACTTTTTTTGACCAGTGTTTCATAATTATAGTTACAACAAAGACCGACTACCCTGCATCTCATACCAGAAGAAAAGTACCCCACACAGCGGCCAGTTGCTGCCACACCACTAGTAGGTCGCGTCATCGATGATGTATCCGCAATGGCACATTTCGTGTACGAAATGTTCCAAGGCAAGCTGGAGCAAGTGAGCCGCGCAAAACAGGTAAGCCAACTTCAGTGCTTGTTTTTATTCGTTGAAGATGGGCAACAGGTGGCGTATGAGTCGACTTTGCTTTATTGTGATACTTTTCTTCAATGCCGCTCCGCCAATTATATGCATTCTGAAAGAAAAATTGTAATTGTGCGTGAAAAAATGTGCTTCGTGCTTTTTGGGTTGAATTGCTTGTATTTTGGAGTAACAAGAAAATTCATTGTTAAATAGGCTGCCCAGCCCATTTTACCTCCTCCGGAGCCGATGGAAGTGCAGGAAGAACCCAAAACCTTCGTCATTCAAGGAGACAGCAGCGAAGATGAAGAAGAGAAGAAGCAAGCGAAAAGTAACTGGATTGTCAACGAGGTGGAAAATAATTAAGTTAAAACGTAATAACCTTTGGGGTAAAAAACGGTATCGTCTTAATTGCATATCCGTGTTGGCGCCGAGCTTTTTGCTCCTCGGCGCCCAGTTTCTATCTCGTAATATGAAGTGGAAGAAAGAAATAGACAAACGAGTCGTCTCGGAATACAAAAGGACTGGTTTCTTTTACTTGCTTCTTTCACACTAAACAATGGTGACTTGAAAATTGAAACTCTGTGCACACCGCTGTCTCATTGCCACTTTCTTTGACATAGACCAAAAAACCGCTGCTTCGTGATTGACATAATGCACGTATGCAGATAAAGCCGGCAATGAAGCTTGTTGGCAGCTGCAACACAGCGTTTCATTTTCTTAAAGAACCTTTTTGGGTCTTGGATTGGATATATTTTTGTTTAATTTATGGCTGATATTGGACCCCATCTTTAATTAATCGAGTCCTTCATTAAGGCAGCAGCGGAAGGGCGGTTTAGTTAGAGCAAAACGAATACAGATTTACTATACCTGCTTCGCTCTTCATTATGAAGATTACTTACAGCACACCGATCCTTTCGGAGATTTGGCGGGCTATGCGCTACATCAAGCAAGTATCCTTTCAACGTCCTTGTCAATCTCGTGTTTCTTCTTCCGTTTAGCTTTCCTTATTCTTAGGTTCATTTTTTCGCGGCCTTATTTGACCCCGTGACCTCCAAGCTGTAATGCGCAGACAAAGTGCAAAAGTAGGCGCAACCTGCTTTGGGCTATTCTTTCTTGTAGACTTCCTTGGAAGCTTTCGTTCGCAATTCTTTTGGGATTCTGCTTTGCTTGGATCGTTTCAATGGACTGAAAGTCGATGCCACCCGGTGCAAGTGCATGCAGCGAAAAATGTTTTAACGGAAATACCCATGCTGAGCAAAACGAGCAAGTCGACAGATTGGGCTCCATGAAATAATCCTTTTTTACCCCAAAAGTCACACATTGAGCGTCAAGTGCCGGAAATTGCTTGTCAACACCTTTGATATCGATGTTATTCCCTTGCAAGATGTTTCCCAAACATTTCTTCCTTATTACCTCCTATCATTTCGGTGGTAATCGCAATATCGCATGGTGTCTTGTTTACCGTATGTCTCCAAAAATGGCTTCCATTGGGCAACGCAGCGGAGAAAAGGCTAAACATTCTTGTTTACTTGTTGTGGGATACTTTGGTACCGTCCTGTCGTCTCCCTTGACTCAAATTCTGATTTGTTTGGCAGTGTTGTGCCTGTGGGAACGTGTTTGTTTATTAAGTGGCAAGTATCAGTTGCAAATGGGAAACATCTACAGACCTATACTTAATGAAAAGGACTTGTAGGGAACAAATTGACCCTGTCGTTGCCCATTTGTGAGGCGCAATGGCGCCGAGAGAGCCCATAGAGATAGATTTTTGCGCCGCAAGAACAAGCGTTACTCGGGTTACCACCTCCATTAAAAGGTAAAAACCTAAATAGACAAGACATGTTCTACTTACGTTGTCAGATGATCAAATATGGGTTAGACTACTTCAGTACGTTCTTGTTGGTCTCGTAAGAACTTTAAACTCCTACTTGACCTTACGTAATGCTGACGTATCTTCTTTCTTGGGTTCGTATTGTGGACTTTGCTTTCCAAATTATGCAAATCTTCTTGTAGCTGCTGCCCCTTACCTTTTGCACCACGCCTTTATTGTTAAAAACTTGGCTGGAGCTGCAAGCAAAGTGTTAATAAAGGCTATGGAGGCAAGGAAGTTTTCTGGGAAGTTTAATATGTGTACAGCAGTACAACAACCTCTTATCGTGCTCTCCTTTTTGATTATGGATAAAACTTGAAAAGTTCTCCTCCCGTCCCACGTCCGAACGAGAAATATGATGCTCTCAAAGATTTTCTCCGAGCTTTTTCTTGCCGCATCAATACAAAAGCCAAAGGCTTGGCATCAACGTGATGCATCTCTGATCCTAACCCGATCATCTGCATCACACAGCATACAACGCAGGTGATGAGAGAGAGACGGAGGGATAATTAAGCTGTCCACACGACCCGATCGTGTCCATATTTTATCGGACCTCTCCATCTTCTCTGGTCTGCCTCTCGTCTTATTTTTTCTAAACGGAGCTGTTAAGCGTTACTGAATCCCGAATCCGTTTCTACCTTGAAATCCCCAAGATACCACCTCCACTATCACAATGTTGGCATCAACCAAAAAGGAAGGAAAAATGCTTTGAATTAGCGCGCCGAAGCTTGTCAACTCCGTTTCTCAGAAAGCATCTGTCAACAACTTCTGGGGGACTTCGAGGTAGATATTGCGGTCCTCTTTGGCAAGCTTGCCTTGTCCAAAGACGGATGTTGGATTTTCTTTTCTTTTCTTTCCAGCTTTTTCGAAAAGAATCACGCTTTTTTTTTACCTTCTTTACATAGTTAAGCACAATTATGATTGGAGCAAAAGACATCGAACAGCACTGTTCGCAAAATGGAAAATTAGCAAAAACAGCAGACCGAAAAACGATCGAGCATACTGAAACAAACTATGCTGAGACGAGACTATGCTGAGTGGGCTTCTTGCTGGGTTTCTTCATCGAGTTGGGCAATTGGACTGCTTACATGGAAAGCTACTTTTTCCTGGCCGATTTGCATATGCAGATAAGCATCCAGCTCAGCTCAGTGGTGGAAACAAACATCCAATCATAACCTTAGCACTGTATACAGTTACGATTAATAAAAAAAAAGGGAATTGGGTACACAGAACAAGTGCTGTAGCTGTGAGGTCCTGACAGGAAGGAAAAAAACTAAAAAAAACTACCCACGGTTAAGTCCAGCAAAAGGCATGTAAGAATGCCAACACTAATTTGAATCGGTTTGGGAAGGAAAGGCTCCGCTTTTCTCGCCAACTATGCTTCGAATGCAAATTGCCTCCATCTATTTTTTATATTATTTTTTATAGTTCCTACATGCCACGTTGGTCGAGAATTTTCCCTCCCTTGAGTATATGAGCAGGACAATGTCGCACACCCGCACCTTTGTTAGTTTCGTATGCATTACATCCGAGCTTTCCGAACTGTTTTTTTCTTTTTTTCCTTTTCAAAAGTCGCATTTTTTGCGTTCCACATACTCAACGTGTCCTTTACGTTCTGTGTAACGATGGCAGGAGTTTCGAAAGTCAGATTGGGACCGCAGCTATTAGTAAAGTATGATAATTGGTTGCGTGGAATAGTTTCGTCCAGGGATTTTCGGAACGGAGCGAAGAAAAGTCAAACTCCTTTTTAGTTCACCTAAAAAATCGTCGTTCCCACACTGTTTAGAAAAAACAAACAGAAAAAACAAATGTGGGGCCTTTAGCAGCAAAAGCATTGGCAATTGCCCACAAGCTCCCACGCTCTTTGCATACTTCTTCCCGATGAATACCCTCGCCAGGCAAATCCATCGTAAGTTTCCCAGCCAAAGAAAGGCGAGAAGACTTTCGGGTGTTTGTTTTAAACTGCACGACGTACAACGAACCCGCAATTCGACAAATAAAATTAGGGCAATGTGCAGTTAAACTCAATAAGGAACCGACTCATGCTAATTGTCGTGCTCTGGATGGTTTCCAACAAATAGTACACAGAAGCATGACGTATGAAAGCACCGAAGACATTTCCAATATTTGCTTGTCGTGAGAAAAGGGCGCGTCGAACTTCCAAGTTTTCTTGATAATGCTTCATAACCCCATGTACCCGCGACTCGCACATGGCCCTAGCAAAGCCTCCGAAAACTCGACCTTTGAGACTTTTATCATGTTTATTCACCCCTCCGACTTTTATTTGAGCATTCAGCAAGTACAGAGCAAGGGTACAACTTAATGGTTCAAAGGGTTGGTGCTAAAAGCTACCTCTGCTTTAAGTTTCACCGCTATGGTGACAACAACAATCGCCCTTGCACCGAGAACTTGCTTCCCACAGGCCAATACTCAATGGCGGAAGGTTTTATGACTTACAAATATGACTCTATCCACTTTTGCTGGTACTGTATATTCCACAGTTGGCAGCGTAAACGATTTCCGTATGCTACGTTTGGTAAATTTCTGGTAAATCGCTCGTCTACTGCATCAGGACTCACGAATTCCCATTAGAGTATTGAGTAATGGAAGCAATTTGCTTAAAACAACTCAAGATTGGGCTTCTTCGTTCGATCTAATCCTGGGAACATTAAGGGCGAGCCTGAGAACGGATTCTAGCTTGTCATGTCTACTTTTTAAGCAAAAAGTGAACTTTGAAAAGTGTTCATCGAATTTTCAATCGATTCTTCGACGTGATAATCAAGGCCTCGGACACTTTCCCAAGGGTGAACGGCCAGAAGGGTCAACTTTTTCGTTCTCACGTCTCCGTAAAGAGCTTAACTTTTTCCCTTTCGATAATACGGCTTTAATTAATAAGCTTTTAAACTAAGGGATTGAGGGGTTGTATGTTATGAGTCGCAAGTTATGACACACAGGCTTTCTTTTTCACACGACTTGTACTTGGTAATTTATTTTAAAAATTGCTGTACTTTTTTTAGGTAAACTACCGGGTCACAAGCTTGTGGCTTACCTTTCCGTATAGCATCTCCTCACGATTACAAGTGAATGGAAAGTCTAGAATTTTGGGTGAATTGTGATTTTCGCTTCGCATTACAATTGAAAAGCCACAAGCCAAAGGCTTCAGTACTCTGTCATGACGAACGTGAGATTATTAGGCGCCTTTTTTGACAGAAGCCATAACGCGGCATTCGGGGGAAATGATTATTGGAGAGTTTTAAGGGTGTCTATGTTTTCCTTAAGTTCCAGCACAAACAGGGTGGTCTTATCTCTTTTTTCCACCCCTTCTGCCTCTGCGGAGAAAATCTCAATCTGCGAAAAGATAAGAGGGATACTCCGATCCGGTTCCGAAAGATCTCTCTCTACTTTGGACTATTTTCCTTTTCGGCTTCTGGTTCTGTTCCCAGACACTAGACTCTTTAACTAATATACCTTTTCTTATTTTAATGGTTTTGAATGGTTTTTCAAGGAGCTAATTCGACCCTCCTCAGCGGCAACTCACAAGTTACATTTGCACTTGAGCTTATCAGAGAGCCGTATAAGGACTCAATTATGACCTCCCCAGCGTTGCGTTTCATACAGAACTCCATTCATCTGCATATGTTATGCAGTTGCTAAGAAATTCTATTTTTAGGCATATTTTTTTTCTTTTAAAAAAATAAAAGTGTGGCATCGATTTAGAAATGCGGAAATTCCTGTGTCAAACTTCCGGATTCTAGACTTTAAGTGACAGACACGGAAGTTCTGGCGTTTGTCAACAGGAACGGGACAAAGGTCCACGGTAAGGTCAGAGGTTACGGTACGTTGGAATGCCGCCATGTGTACTTCTGGGTAAAACAGAGCTTGGCTATTTAGAGGGGGCCGAGATGGCAATAGCACGGAACAATTGGTCAGCACAACCCCCCTCATTATGTGTAACATCTCTGTTCCCGTTAGTTACCCTACACGGAGGAGCAAATGCAAGCAAATGTGTCGAGCTGGAGCGCATCCCGTATGCACATGTCGTGCCATAGCCGCTAGGAGAAACGTATAATCTGGCTGGCGCAGTACGGGTCAAAGTTCATTTCCAACAGAGCTGAAAAAGCCCCATCAAGCCTCCCAACATATTCACGTGCTCATTTCTCTCTTCTGGTCTTGGCACTGCATACGGGAGCCGTAGAAAGAATCGCGGTAACTGACCTTTAGCTTTTAAACTTTCTTCCAAAAGATGAATTGAAAAAGTAAAAAGGAGGGGGGCAGGCTATGACAACAGACCGCGGTATTTCCAGATCGACTTCTGGGTTTTGTCTGCCGGTTTCTTCCGTGTAAAAAAGGACCGTGTGTCCTCCATGTGTGTTTGAGATCGGAGAAGTTATAACAAGTACGTTAAAGCGGCCATATACTGTACACCCTTTAACATCTGACCGTTGATAGATTAATTGGTAGCGAGCCGACAGGGGTGGCAACGGACTCATCGGCGAAATGCGAGCTCTGCCTGTCGCCTGTCTATTATAAGTAGTATAAATTAAACGCTTGACTCATTATTCCGTGTCTGAGAATAGTTAATCACCGTTTGAGGGAAGAAAGGACGGCTTTTCCGATTTCTTTACAGAAAGAATTAGTAGTTGGGAGAGCTAAAAGGGGCGAACCACACAGTACAAGAGGAACCGAGTAAGAGACCCGATATATGTGTGGGTACGAAATAGTATTACAAGTCCCATCAGCGATGAAATTGGAATAAGGCTGTGTTTAACAAACAGAACAGGAACATGAGTAATGAAGTGTCTAAACACTGCTGCAGTGGATTCTCCGCCGTGTCGTTCAGTTACAAGTCGGGGCTTGTCACCGGAACCGTTGAGTTTCTCACGCTCAAACGCCGTAGCTGCATATAAACGACAGACGCAAATGTCATGTGAAGATCCGCCGAGATGCTTAAGAAAGAATAGCTTCATTATGAAAAACTTCTCTCTCCTAGTCGGGATAAAAACCGACAAGTTCCGACTTGCCCCTCTCGGCAATTTTTTTTACCCGCGAACTTAACGTGAACGCATGTAATTAATACAGGCGTTTTTTAATATAGAATGTTTTCTTTGTTTAAAATCAAGAGGAACCCGGTTTGGGGGGAAAGGTAGCGATATTATTAAAAAATGCAGCTTCACATAGTGTATTAATTGTGGTGGGGGGTTTGACTTTGATGGCGCTTGTCAAGGTGGGTTCTACAAGAGGATCAGAGGTTGGAGGTATACAGCCAGCAAGTAGGAAAAAATATTTGTGTTGTAGTAAAAGTTAGAGCAGCACGCACACGCACATGCACACGTTCAACTTACACAAAGGGCGCAGGGCGGTGATCCCTTCACCAATATCTTGAGCGTTCAAGGCATAATTAGCGAGCATAAAACGTCTGGCTTGGGATTAAAGGAAAGATGCCCGCCTAGTGCCTTGTTTCTTTTCGTGAAAGGGTTCACCTCGACTCTACTGAACCGATCCACAGGCATATTTTTCCAAAATCAAAAATACCTTGTCTGCTTTACCGTTAATCTGCTTAGCAAAGTAATTTATTGTCCATTGATACTTTACCTAACAGCGGGAATAAATATTATAACATCCGTTGAGTTTCTCATTTTGCCAGGAAAGAATGCTCTGTTCATAAATTCATTAATTAGTAACTCTTTGATTTGGAATTTTTCTTTTTGGTAAACGAGTTTTAATCTTGGAAAATAAATGTTGGCTAACAAGGGGAAACGTTAGCTATTTCCAAATGAAAAGTCGTGGGAATGTTCGACGTGGAGAGACCAGGAAAACTTGGTAGAAAGGTTCCCGGGCGGAAGCCGGTTGGAATCCGGTCAGCAGCCAACCGTCAACGCCGCGCTCATTGGCAACCAGTCTTGGGCGAGCAGTCGTGGTCGTTAGAAGTGGGCTCTCTCGCTCCGTCTTTTTCGAACATTTATACCGCGCAGGCGATTTGAGCAAGCTCATTCGGATACTCAACAGTGAATTCAATTACTTGTGTTATTTTCTGTGGATATTTTCCTTTTACTCGCTTACGTTTAATAGTGTGAACTTTAATTTCCTGGGATATTGAGTGTGTTTTCGTGATTTAGCTGACAACAGACCTTAAGGGCATATTCATCTTGAATTAAAACATCCAAAATGGAGGACGTTAGTGTTGCGTGATGGTATGGTGTCCGGAGATAACCAGCTTGGATTCCCCCGACTTGATCAAAACTTGGAGGCTTTGGAGCTGTTTAAAGCATCCCAAGTGCTCACAAAAAGGATTCAGAAAATGCGGCGGGGATGCAATTTAGTGTGGCCGCAACGATGGGGTTTATTATGGTTGTTGACCAGTCTGTGGTGTCTCGCCCTGCAAGTCCAGGTGCGGAATTGGCAGCTTCATTTGCATGATAGCGTCTGTGATTGGGTTTTGATGATGATGGTGGTCATTATTTACATTTAGTAACGAACCAAACTCGTCCTTGGATGGTTATCTCATTGAGCTTTCCCCAGATTTGCATGTTTTTATTTGCTTTAAGGCTGAACTCATTTACACTCGGGTCTTAATATATTAATAACATTGTTTCCCTTTCTCTCCACTCACAGGTGACGATGGGATCGGGATACTTTGAGTTGGAGATTATGGAAATTCAGAACTTGCGGGGCAAATTAGCCAATGGCTCTTGTTGTAATAGTGGACCTTCCGCCTCGCAGTCGGGCAGTACTTTGACATCGGCTTTGCAAAGCACATGTGCTCGTGAATGTGCCACATATTTTCAGTTGTGCCTCAAAGAGTACCAAAGCAACGTGACAGTGACCGGCTTGTGTGCGTACGGCCAGACGTCCAGTCCTGTTTTGGGGGGCAATTCGTTTACTTTTTTGGAACCCGCCAAAGCGCAGGCCCATCTTACGTTACCTTTCACCTTTGGATGGACGGTAAGTGTCTTTAATTTTCTTTATTTTTGTGCCATCATGTACTCTTTGACCTCTACGTTAAACGTACTCGTAGTACAACGTACGAATGCGGCAAGGGAGAAAAACATAAGGAAAGAATGTGTAGTCTGACTCGTGTGTTGCGTGCTATTAGTCCTCGTCGCTTTGCTCTCACAATTCACACTTGAGAACTCGGGGGCAATTTGGGAGGGCCATTGTTAAGAGAACGATCTTCCTCTTGAAAAGACTTAACAAAAGGCATTGGCAACTTTGAAGCTGGGAACGTTGCAAGATAGGTTAATCTGATAATCCTTGCTGGCTTGTTGCTTTCGCGCGGTGGCTGCGGTTAGGAGACGTTTTTCTTTAGAAACTAAGCTAAAAAGGAAGGTTTTCGAGATGAGGTGGCAAAATACGGGGTGGGGGAGGTAGGCGGGGGAGGTTGGGAACTAGAAGCCAAAAGTTCGACATGCTATGGGAACGAAGAAATGGCGGCTCGAATAGACGAGGTCAAGACAGGCCTGTCACTCCTACCTTTTCTTTCCTTTCCCTACCTTTGCTCGCCACTTTGCTTTCTCTATACCAAACTACAAAGCACCCGGGTCACCCCTTGCACGCTATAAATGATATATATATATATATATATATATATATATATATATATATATATATATATATATATATATATATATATATATATATATATATATATATATATATATATATATATATATATATATATATATATATATATATATATATATATATATATATATATATATATATATATATATATATATATATATATATATATATATATATATATATATATATATATATATATATATATATATATATATATATATATATATATATATATATATATATATATATATATATATATATATATATATATATATATATATATATATATATATATATATATATATATATATATATATATATATATATATATATATATATATATATATATATATATATATATATATATATATATATATATATATATATATATATATATATATATATATATATATATATATATATATATATATATATATATATATATATATATATATATATATATATATATATATATATATATATATATATATATATATATATATATATATATATATATATATATATATATATATATATATATATATATATATATATATATATATATATATATATATATATATATATATATATATATATATATATATATATATATATATATATATATATATATATATATATATATATATATATATATATATATATATATATATATATATATATATATATATATATATATATATATATATACACGTGAACGGAAGGCCTTGTCAATTTTTTTCTTTTGTTTTATTGCTCTGAAAAATCTGAAAAAACGTTGGTGTATCTTTTATCTGGAAATTGCCAAGTACTATTAAGAACTGATTAGCTTAGATCCGAGGCTATTGTATTGTGTACAGTAGTTACGGAGAAATGCATGTGAGAAAATGTTCCTTATTGTCCATTCCCACGCCTTCTCATTGGTATATTGCATCTAATCTTTGGCGATAAGAAGCATAAAGGAGAACACGATACCCAGATAAAACCAAAAAGAAGGATTTTTAAAGAGACTTGTCTCTTTTTGGCTGGGCTAAGATGGCTTAGCGCGATCTAGCTCGAGTCATTCTCACGTGCGTGAGAAACAAGTGACGAATAGCTCCGCGCCAGCAGACTAAAAAGAATCAATGAAGCGGGTCATGCCACAATTAACAATCAAGGTGCCAAGATTCGCTAACTCGTCTCAAAACGTCGCCGAACTTTCGAGTCAAGAACCCTGTTAGTTCGCCTTTTGGCTCTTTTTCGTCCTTTCTTTCTTCTGCCTTGGAAAGGGTTGAAGCGACCAAATTCAAAAAGAAAATAAATACAAAAAGGTTAGGGCAAGGTGATGATTTAGCCATTTTTTGGCAAGGGCTTTTGATCGCCGTGGACCCAGATTCACCAAGATCGTGATGGTTGGTGCTATGGCAGCGCATGGCGTTTTAAAAAAAAGTTCTTTTCTTGAGCGTGGGAACCACTTGTGTGTTGCTCTAAAGTTCCTTATCGCTCATTTATCAACACGGGGCTTTGCGCCAGAAAACTGACAAGATGTGGCCACTAAGAGTTAGAGATTAACTTGGTTTACTTTCTGTCACAAGAGTGTGTGTGTGTCCCATCGGTGGATCTGCGCAGAGTTAGCAGAGTTAAAAAGGCATAGGTATGTGAAACGTACAAGGGGGTTTAATCTTAATCGGCTTTAGGCTTGATTGGCAAGGGTAGCGTAGGTTTTTGGCGGTTTTGGTCTTGGAAAAGGATAAAAATCCAAGCCCAGGTTTTTGCATCCGAGTTTTAAAGATGTGCAGTTTTAAGGGGCCTGCACAAGAATGCGGACATGTGCGTTGGGCTTTGGTGGGTCCCTTTACAGGAACAAGGAGCAGCTATCTCTTCTTAACGAACTAGCTAAAGCATTTAAAAAGAGTAGCTTCGCATGGTGTGTCATTAGCATCTTTGGACGATGCTGAGCATGAGTGAACATGAATACATCCTGCAGTCCGAAAGTACCTTTTTGCTCATGATCATCCTATCCCGCTTTTTTTTCTTTTTCTTTTTTTCTCTGTTTTTATGCGAGAAGTTAGTTGGCCTTTCAAACGTTTGAACGAAATGGCACCAGGCCCTGGTTTCTTCACTTTTCGCACATGAAACCGGTCCTGGAGTGAAACTACCGGATGGTAGATAATAGCATTTGTGCATATGGTTTATGTTTTTTTTTTGTTATTTAAATTATTTAATTTTTCATGGGAAATTGTTACAAACTGCGATGTGTGTATTCACTTCCTTGGTCGGGTTAGTTTTTGCGCCACGTTGAGGAAAAACGTCTGTCTTAAAGTGTCTTGATTGAAAAAAAGGAGTTGAGAGCAGTAGCATTCTAATTGCGGGCAAAAATATGGGTATTGTAGAGCAATTAGGGCATGATGGTAATGGTAGATCCCGTCGTTGGTGGGATATAAGGTGTATATACGAGGTAGGAGGGAAGAGGGGGGTAGCTTGGAAGTTTTCGTTAGTTTGGACTATTGTAGTAGTTAAAAGAGACCTGCTAGAAAAAGTGTGTTGAGGCTGGATACTTGTCTAGTGTGCAACACACACAAGAGCTACAGGTAGATATCTCCCTGGCGCAGGTAGCGTCAGCCGGTCATGATAGCTCATCAGGACAGGTAGCACAACCCCCGGACGCGGGACTTTGCAAGCGGCAGCGAACGCGACCACCTTTTCCTATAGCTTTTTCGGGTTTCTTCAGAGTCCTAGATTGACTTTCAGGGAAGAATAATAAGCGAAGAAGGAAAGAAAAGAAAAGAAGTTGAGAAAACTTTGCAGCAGCGTGGTCAAAAGTCTTTTGGGTCTTTACAGCCTTACTTCCTGGCCTCCAGGTAAGAAAACACATTCTTGGTTTCCCAAGTCTCTTAACGTCTGAGCCGCTTCTGTTGCTACTACTCCTGCTGTCTGTAGACCAGTGCACCTAAAAGAAAAGCTTGGGATTTTCGCTTTTACAACTTTGGTTTAAAGAAAGGAAAAAAAAATACAAATTAGGATTCTAGGGCCCGACACTGTCGGTAAGTTTTAGCTTCATTTATACACAGGGCATTAGATTAGGAGGTTTCCGTTTCGAATGCAAATGAGCTCGTTAGAGGTTTATTGGAGGGGGGGATCTTGTGCGAGTCTTTGGGTGCGTTATTGCACCCATCTGGATGAAAGCAGTGGCAAAAGACCGGAATTAGTAGTCCAAGAAACACTAGTCCCAACTAGTGTTTTGACGAGTTTTGGCCTGATTTGGGGGAACACGTTTTTTATTTTTTTAAAGTGACAGGTTAAGTTTCGATTTGGGGAACTTAACCGTGGGAACACGTTTCTGATTTAAACATAAATAAATAAAAATATTTTAAGTGGCGGGTAAAGTTTCGATTTGGGGAACTTACCGGTGGGAACATGTTTCTGATTTAAAAATAAAGAAATAAAAAATATTTTAAGTGGCGGGTTAAGTTTGGTTGAATTAAGTTGGGATTTTCAAACTGTCCCCGCACTCTATGTCCCCTCCCGCACCTTGAAACTTTTACACATTCTCGGGGCTAGTGAATGAGTTTGACGAAGAGGTCCCTCCCACCTCCTCCTCCTTCTTTTAGGACTCCTTTTTCTCAAAAGACCCTGACGATGTGAAGGCCACCATCAGCCAGAACAGCAGACAAGACAAGACAGGAGAAGGTGTATATGCTAGCCGAGGAGTAGAGTTTTAAGGTTGAATGTCTCTACCTATACAGGTGAGATCAATCTTGAGGGGGAGTTTCTGGGAATTTTTTCTCTCTTTTTTTTCTTCTAAAAGGACAATGCAGGAGAGAGACTCAATTATCCCAAGCGCTTGGAACCCCATTTTCTTGTGACAAAAGACAAGGGGCGAACAACCAAGGGTAAGAGTTGATGGTTTAGCTGGAGAGAAGGAGTATGAGGTTTCGGAAATATGCACTTGCCCAAGCAGATGTCCATTGTTGGGAAAATTGCTCCAGATTTAATAACAGAAATTGGAGAAATTAAGCTGGAGTCAAACTAAACGAGTTATTGAATAAGTTAGACTCGAAGAGTTCATTTCTGTGGCGTAATTCAAACTAAACGGAGCGGATAACAAGGCAACTCTTTCTAGACTGCGGATTACATGCATTGAAATCCCTTTTCTCGAGGATTTACAACAATAGAGTAATCCCACTGTGGCTTGTAAGTTGTACCCTAAAAGACGGCCAACAGTTATGAATGCAGCAACCCCTTCTGGTTGACCCTTGACCTCACCCTTTGTAACCCTAGCTGTAGTCTATTGTCACGCGACAATGAAACGCGGGGCGCAAAGAGCCTCTTTCAGCGAATTTTTAAGTGCGAGTCACGTGACTGCACTTGATGTAACTGACACGATTAATAATAATAGTCTAGGATGTAAAGCTAGTTCCCCCAAACTTGTCTCCCCTTTTCCCGGATATGCAGATGATGCAGATGACACCATCTGAGAAATATTATGGATCTAAGGCGAGGTTAAAGCAATGGAGGTCAAAGACCAGCCCAGAGACTGTCGAGGTGTTAGGTTGGCTTGTTTATCAGAGTAAAGAGAACAATGGAGTTTTGCAACTTTTATTTTTTTCTAATTTTTTTTCGTTTTTATATATTTTTTTTCGGATACGGGGGCAGAAAAAGGAGTGTTGGGTGACATAATCGTGAAAAGTTTTGTCTAAAGTTTCAAAGGCGAGGGCTGAAATAGCGCCGGCACAAGCCTTTTTTGCCACCCCATCATTGTTACTGTAATGGGAAGCATGAATGCTTTGCTATGCTTAATTGCTCTTCCAGAAGCGTCTGCTTTGATTGTGTTTCCGGTAAAAAAAAAAAAAAGTGAAAAGCTATTTGAAACCATCAAGTCTGGTCTGTAAGCTTCTCAAAAGCTTTTATTTCGAGCTCTGTGCGGAGTCCCAGGATGCCGTTTTGGGGTGTTGGAATCGTGGAATTCCAATTGGTGCGCCCAATTAATGCATTGTTGCCCAGGAGATCGATGGCAAAGGCGTTAGTCGTTTTCTGACGAAACAATCGCTTTTCCGGCTTGCTATCTTCAGTATAGTGTATCAGTGATCCCGATCTTTTCGCTGTAATTGTAATTGGTATTCACTTGGGCCGTTTCCCAATTTGCACGGAAAACAGCTCATTAGCATGGGAAGTAATATGCACGGTTACCACGCGAGCGTGCCATTTGCAACACCTCTGGTCTTAACTCACGTTTAAGGCATTTCATATGTTTTGAAATTAAACAAGGGTCCCCCCTTCCCACCAAAAAAAAAAATTAAAAAAGAAAGAAAAAGCGCTGTACTTGGAGCTCAGCTCTGGGAGAGGTTTAATAATTTATCTGCATAAGGGTGAACAATGCACATTTACGCATGGGAGGACTTGCAGCAGGACGTGGTAGGGGACCTTCGACTTCGGAGGAGAGTAACCGATAGCCATCGTAAGTCAGCAGGAATCCATAAGCCTTTGGCAGCCATGGCATAGCATTTATGTATGCATCCTCCTCTCCACTCGGGACCGAGAGGCGTCCCGAGAACACCATCGCTGCTTTTTAACTTAGGAATGTGTCACTGGTGAATGCTGGTTCTGAAGGCGACAATCGCCGTTCTTTCTTTTCGTGTCCTACTTCGCATTACTTGTAATTTTTTAAGACGCTCGAATCAAATGACTGTGATATGTTTCACTTCATTTCTCTGTTTGGAAAGCCAGACACGCTCAGAGACAGTAGAGACTTAGGCGCTGATTTATGAAGCTGTGTCTCGGAACCGAGCGAACATTAACCAAGAAATAAAATAAAAAATAAATACAATAGAATGAAATAAAAGGGTAATCAGAGACATTCAAGGTGTAACCCAAGACAGGGTACAAGACTTGGATTCCCTTCGCCCCTCGCCCATTCATTCTGTTGGCGGAGCAGACACAACATCCACAACAGATTCCACACAGGCTCTTCAACACTGCATGCTGTGTGTTTATGTGTGTGGCGCAGTGGCTTGATACGGTATTTTATAATGTGAGGTAGTAAATCAAGGCGAGAGGGAAATTTGAATAGGGGCTCAACCCAAAGCGAGCCTGACAAAGAGTTAAAGGATACTTTGGGTGGAATGTGACACATATTTTCCCAAAATGTCTTTTTTTTCTCATAGGGTTTATACACCGGGGGTTTGAGCTGGCTTTTGATAAACATCTCGAACTTGGGGGGGGGGGGGGGATGATTTACCCCTTTTTTCTTTCTTTTCCCCACCTTTCTCTCCGGACCAACATGTCGGCCGGTCATTGGAATGCGTCTGCCATGTGATGTGTATGGGCAGAACTTTAAAAAAAAAATCAGACCGATTTTTTACAAAAATTCAAAAGTTTAAATTAAACAAATTTATAAGGATAGTTTTTCAAAATTTCAAAAATTATTTTAATTAAGAAAAAATTAAAAATAAATGTTTTAATTAAAATACTATTTTTTCATAAATATTAAAATTAATTTTTCAAAGCTTGGGGGGGGGATGATTTACCCCTTTTTTCTCCCCTTTCTCTCCGGACGAACGTGTCGGCGGGTCGTTGGAATGCGTCTGCCATGTGTATGGGCAGAATTAAAAAAACTAAAATTGTTTTTTCAAAAATGATTTTTTCAAACCGATCTTACGAGCTAGAGCTTCAGACTGATCTGCCAAGGCCATAATACATTGTAGGTCGTCGAGGAGTTTGGGGAGTGAAAAGAATCAAAGGAGAAAAGGAAGGTGATGTAGTCATCCTCTTATGGCTGCATTTTTGTTTAGTTATGCTTCTTTAAGAGAGCCTCTTATATTGTTAAGTTCCCTTTAGTGCCCCAGGCCTAGACAGGATATCAGTTTTTTTGGGGTAGTATTTTTGCCCGACTCTACCTTTAATCAAAGGGATTTCTTTTAAAGACTCGCTTAAGAAAAATAATATTAAAAACAAGAATTTCTCGGCATTCTTTTAGCCCTGGACTCCCCCTTCCGTTGGTGGACCTTTCTTCCTTTCTTTTCTGTATCAAATTCCAGACTGTTTGGAGTATGTTTGGAGTCCGGATTTTTTGTTGTTGTCCTGTTGCGTTGGGCGAGAGAGAGAATAATAATAATACTAAAAAAAAGGCCCGCGTTTTGAGGCGAAAAAAAAATGTGTCAGCCAACATAGTCGTGGGAAAGAGTTTATGTTAATAAGCAAATATTGTTTCAATCCTCCCCGAAAAAGTTTTTCAACAGCGGCAAAAGCAGCACAAGTCCCAAAAGCCACCGAAGTTTTGATGGACCTGTCATCGATAAGAAGCTAAGGGTTTGCAAGATGAGCAGATCTATGACCGGTGGTTTAAGGGAAGGGAGAGCTTTGGAATGAAATCTTGGGGTCCGTTTAGATCTCCCGTCGTTTTCATCCCCTTGAGCAGCCCCTGCTCGAATCGTATTAGCTTCCGCGATATTGTTAAAGGGGGGGTTAACCGTACCGTATTGCTTGTAGCTGTTGTGTATGGCTGCTGTTGCATTTGCCCCTTCTTCGAGTCTCTTCAGTCCGGGGTCTTGAAAAATAGAAGTGGGAGAAGTTGGGAGCCACCCTGCTGGTAGTTGAATGGGATACTGGCTCCAAGTTTATGCATGGAAAAGCACAATTATAAACGTTTGCCGCGCTTAAGCTTGGCCAATAACTGTTTGGCAAATGTGGGAAATATTCCGGTTTCGTTTTCTTCGTTTTTGCCCTACTTTTGTTGGGCTATTTTGCTTTTCCAAGTCTTACCTGTTGCGTTTCCAAGTTTCGAATTCCTTTCGACACCGAACGATTTCAAAAGGGTCTTGTTTCATTTGGGAAAATGGCGGAGCTGTATACACAAGGAGCAACTTTGAAAAGAATTCTTCGACTCGGCAGGCTTGGAAAACGCACCTTACTCATGCGTTTGAGACAAGCGTGACTTCATGCTACATAATTCAGAAGTGTAACTCGATTTGCATGTAAAACGCGTCTTCTAGGTTCGTAGCATCTAAAGAAGCGTGGGCAACGTATCGAAACTTGTCCATTTCCATTGACAAAATCTCGCCTGACTACTTAAAACGGGAAATGGCGTTTTTTAAAGTTGCAAATGGACACTCTGGGTTCATTATGAACGATATTGTCAACCATAACGCCATTTCTAGAAAAGAAAAAGAGAGACGCTAATAAATTTCTAAAAAAGAAAAACGAAGCATAGGAATTTTTTTTTTCGGAATCAAAAATCCACCTACAGGTGCAGTAATATGTATAAAGGAGTACAAGTCTTGAATAGTGTACTGTATATACTTGTACAGTAAATATGCATGGGAGGAGGGTTTATTCCGGGGCTATAGCAGGGTCTAATTTAATTGGGAAAAAGAGTTTGGGTCGCTTGTGGTCCCAAAAAGCTGGTGCGGCGGCTCTGCAGCAAGCAACAAGTCTTGAATATTTATGACTGGCGATAAGGAGCGGAGAGGAGCTTTAGATCGTTGTGTGTGTGTATATAAATGCTTCTTCCCATGCCAAAAGTTCTGCAGTTGATGACCCTTCCCTTTACTTCTTTTTGCTAGATCCCATAGAAAATTCATAAGCCGCGTTGACGATGTGCTAGCTGAGATAGTTTACGACCAAATGTCCAGGTGGCAGAGGCCAATATGTGTGTGTGATACTTTGGAAGAGAGAAACTTTTTTGCGAAATGTGTCTTTTCGAAGGGCATCTTTTCACGCGTCGCGTCCGTACTTTCCAAAATCACTTGCCTCGCGCTTTTCGTCGTGTTTAACTTTTGGACTGGCTTAACTTTTTGATGTTAACGTTCTTTATAACAATGTTTTAACGTTTGTATAAAAACCTTTTTTACATTACGGTTTTTAGCGCTTTTTAACCGTTTTTATAGTAACACTAAAAAGGATGAGAAAATGTGGGAAAATATTAGAATCGCGGCACTTTGAAAAATTTTCAAAAATCCACCTGCTGACGTCAGAGATCGTTAAGGAGTTATCACTTTGCATAGGGTCAATTTCCCTTAATTTTTTTTAAATAGGGGGTTAATTTTTAGCTTCGAGTGGTGTGAGAGCTCAGAACTTTTTGAGAGCAGATGATGACATGGCCTGTTATTAGCAGATCTGCTGCGTCTGAGCAAAGGGCACTCTGGTGGGTTAACGTACAGTACAGCACGGTGCTGTACTGGCTGAAAGGCGTGGCGTATCGGATGTCTTGTTTGTCACACGCACTTGTCTTTTTCCTTTTTGGCTCCTTTTCCTGAAATGGTTCGTACTTTTTCCATGGCGCTTGTAAGTACTTGGCCAAGTCAAGTGCTCGTGAACATGACCAGTCATTAATTGCTAGACTTGTCAGGGGGATTAAGTTTCGCCGTGTTCGAGTTACGGCGCTCGCATTTTTCATATTGTAGGTCTCGGAGAAAAAAAACAAAAAATAAAATTATAAAAATAAAATTAAAAAATAAACGCTTTTTATGAGATGTAATGTCTTGGGGGAAAGGTATTGATGAGGGAGGTTGGTCTTAAACAACAAGAGCGGAGTGTTGGATGGACTATATGACTTTTTCTGTGGTGCTGCGGTTTTGGGCGATGGTTATCAAAGTTGCCTGTTTAGAAAAGGCTAGCAAATAAGGGGAAGCTGTCGAGCTATTCATAATCGTTTGATGCTCTTCCCTCAGCAAGAAACTTACAAACCCGAAAAACCAAACATCGAGCGCTGGCACCGAACGACCCAACCACGCCTTCTGGACTCCGCCCTTTCAATGCCTTTATCTACACCCATCTGATTTTCCCGTGTATAATATTGACAGCCTCTTGCAAATCTTTTTACAATATTAAAAACCCATACTGGTTTTTTTTTGGGGGTGTACAAGTGAAAATAATTGTCGGTCGATTTTTATGCGCGTAACTTTTTTTAATTTTTTTTAGAAAGTTTATTTGGGGTTTCCAATTCCCAGGCACCGTTATATATAAGCATAAGAAAGGAGTGTTTGTATTCAAATTTTCCTCCCCAACTTGTGTCACCTGAATGGCAAAAAGTGTGATGAATGGCGGGAAAGTTTGGAAATAGACTTGTTTAGCTCCAAATGGGGGTAAAAAACGAAAAAAAAGAGCAATAGTTTTAAAAGGGGGCGGCCCCTGGAGGCATTGTCGAGACTGCGTGAGCGTGAACGGAAGTGGATGTGACATGGGCAATAGTAACAACAATCCCAATCCCGTCTGTGGCTTAGAAAGTTAGCCTCGATCTCAATTGGTTAGTAGCTTAAAGGAGGTAGGGGAGGAAAAAAAGGTCGCGGTGGTCTTGTCTCTTAGCCAGAGCTTCTAAGTTTGAGGTCCAGATTTTTCCTCGAAAAAAAGTTGTCGGGTTTTATTTATTTTATTTGTTTTATTTGGAAGAAATGGATAGTCTCGCTTATCTTGATGTCCCGAGCGGTTGCAAAAGGCAGCAAACCAGCCACCGGAGCCAGGGGAAGCTCGAGAAAAAGTCCACAATTAAGCCCCCAAAGTTGTCGATTGGAAGAACTGCTTGTGTTATAACTTGTTACGTGCGGTTGAACCGTGGAAACCAAACCTCGTAGGCCAAAGGGTACTCGGCAACGCGAGAAATTCAGATAGGGAGGGGAAAAAAAGGAAAATGCAGAGGCATATACAGGTGATTAGCATATTGGGTGATCTTATAGGTCTCCAACAACATGTCCCAATGTGACAAGGATGCATATCATAAAGTTGTCTGATGGCACTGCCGAGGTTTGGGAATGAGACACACACACCGGCTCAGGCTCGCAAGAGAGAAAGACATTGTTAAGAGAAAGACTCATTCGTCATGTCAGGTATATTGCTTGGGCGCTGTATTTGATGACAAGGAGCATTCCAACTTTCCAGCCAAGAAATATTCGGATGCGAGGTTTTAGGTGGACAAGAACGAAAGTTTTCCGAGCTGCCGACATCTTCATTAGGTAGGAATTTCCTGTTCACTTTTGAGTTCTGACGACTTGATCCTGGTCTTAGGCAAACTAATCTGTTTCCAACAATCTCACGCCAGCTCACCCAAATATGGGAAACTTTCTCAGATTTTTTTTTTAACTTTTTTTTTAAGGAGCTTTGTTGGGTTATTCAAGAATTTGGAAATGGAAACATTTTTGCCCACCTTCATAAGTGATGGATCCAATTTGTAATTCGTTGGTTAGCTTGACTTCACGGACTTTTTTTCTTTTGGAGATTTGAGATTTGGAATCTGAATTTGGGCTGGAGAAGCATTAGAAAGATTTATGAGCCAGGCACTTTTTAAACTCCCTATATGGCGACTGAATAGCGCCCGTGAAAATTCATTTTGCGTGCGTTACTTGCTAAAGGCTTCCATCAATTTTTCATGGTGGCTTTGCAGCAAATGAGGATGACTCTTTCATACGAGAAGAGAAAGAAAGGGAATGGATGCTGCCATAACAACATATCATGGACTATACATCCATCGTGTGTATATTATATACGTTGGCGCGCTACCAGGTGCGGGACAAGTTTTCCCAGCGACACATGTGGAGATTGGTACAGAAGGATTTTTGATTTTTGCAAAGCCACTTTAGAGAGACATAACAGGACGGTCTCCCTGGACTGAGGGCGAAGTAGAAGCACTATAGAGACTGTAGCAGTATACAAGAAAGGAGAGAAAAAAGGAAAAGAGCAAGGAGAGAAATGATCCCAAGGTAAGGCCTCCTGCTTGGCTTGCCTCTGAGATGACCTCTCCCGATAAAAGAGTCACCAAAACTTCATTCCTCTTCATTTGCATAACGACATATGATATATACCCCGGGACTGCACATACATAGTGTCCGTCTTGCCTTAATTCTGGCTTTTCCCCCATGCTTGAGAGAGAGAGAGAGATTTCTTGTGTTCAGATTCGAAGCCATGGGACAAGTATTGCTCTAACGGGTTGTAAAAAGGATTTTTAAAAAGGATTTTAAAAAGGAAAAAATAAAAAAACTCCCTTAATCAGGAAAATTGCCGGGTTATAAAGACATTACAGATGTTGGCTTATCGAAGGTCTCGGTTGTTGTCTATGACACGTTTTTGATGTGGGGGAACCATAAAAAAAAGTTTTTTTTTTTCATTTTTCTTCTTCAGACAGCTCTTTTTTGGACTTGTTTAGCGTGTCACTTCAGACTACAGCCTGTGGTGTATCTGGAAGGGTTCATCAGGGACTGTGTGTGACCTGTTGAAAAGACGGGAAATTGGTTGCGTTAATTTCTGGGAAATTGTCTATCATGATATTATACCCTTAGTGGCTTTTTTATTTTTTTTATTTTGGGTTATCTCGGATCCTTCTGCCATACTTCCTTGTCAACAGCGTAAGGAATCACAGGCATACCTTGCAGAGGGCTTCTCATTAGAAGCTAAAGCCCCTTGGTAAAACGCACCTGTGACAGCTTACTTTGGTCGACTTTGGGGACTTGCCTTGTCTAGTTTCTTCGCATGTTTCTTTGTCCGGACGCGAAACGTTAAAGCGAACGGGACTTGGGAAAAAGCGGATTTTTTTTTCTGGCGGGGTGGCACTGATGTGGTAATACACCTGGCTCAAGAAAGCCTATCGTTACTTAGACATTTAAGGGAGGTGGAATTGTGTTGTAATGGTCACATGAGAAGCACAGACCACCCTGAATAGCTCGAATCTTCATTTTGTTTGCCAGACCTGTTTTCAAAGAATCACAGAGATTCGTATCTGTCACCCATCCTGCGAACATTAAAAAAAAAGAGCCGGTCTCGTGATGTCTTGGGGACAGTGTACCTTATTCTATTAGTCCTTTTTTCTCCCAACCCCCTAAAACTGTGTCGTATCATTTGGTGGAAAAGTCAACTAACAAGCGGGGAAAAGAAGCAAAAAAGAAAAAAAAGAAAAAGGTCGCGCTAAACCCTAATAGCGTGTCTTTGGGAGTTTAAACAACTTCATTAAAGGCTAGACCCGTCCAAGAACACGCCAGTGTGGGGTAAAAGTAGGGATTCGGGGTGGCCAACACATACATATGAATATGGGACACTTTTTACATGAAAGTGAGATGGGGGAATAAAAGGATTAAAAACAGGCACTTATCCGTCTGTCGCTAGTGTCCGTATAGGATCTATAGGATGACTCATGTCGTGCATACAATGATGATAAAGTGGTGTAGAGTGGGATTAAAATTGTGTGATACAGGATTTGGAATAATTTGATCACAGCACGTGCGAAAAGACTGGTAATTGAATCTCCTAACGTCCCTTTGGACAGCCCAGGTGTTCTTGTTTTAGAAGGTGGATAAACTTATAAAACAAGGAGTAGGGACGATGGAGCCGAACCATTTCCGCTTTTGGAAGGCTTGGCAACCTTAGTATTTCGCCACAAATTTCCTTCTTAATGCGGCAGCCAAAGATGCGTTTCCCCGAGCAGTTGTTTGCGAGCGCATGTCACACGAATGTAAATGCTAGGCTATCCGCATTGGCTGCGTGCTGGAGTGTAGTAATTTAGCTTGAAGCAACCCCACGGAGCAAAACGTTCGCTTAATATGCCCTCAACCTTCCCAACTTAACCAACGCAACTATTGTAGAGCAAGAATGCGCAAGTTTGCCCTCAGGATCCCGAACCAAAAGTCAAGACCGTTATTTTTTGTCTTTGGCTTTACTCTACGTCTATAAAAGCCACTTTTTTTCATTAGAGCAAACCCGTCCTTCTCCTCTTTTCCTTTTTTTGCATGGCGGAACAACAAAATAAATCTTTGTGCTGAGTTATATGAAATAAATTTAAAAGATACATTGAAGTGCAATTTTATTTGGTTAACGGCTAAAAGTCTGGAAAACTTTTGGAGCATCTTACCAGTTGCCATTTTTTATTTTTTAAAAAAAGGAAAAAGCTATAATGCCAGATCGCTAAGGACGTTCAGGGTGGTCTTTTTGAGACCGAACGTTTCGGTTTGGTCCCATTATCTTTTTCTTGAGGAGTCAAAAAGGAGCCTGGTAATAGTTCCCAAGAGGTAAAAATCTGCTGTTGGACTGCTGTGGTGTGGCATGAGCACATAACACATTGGATTCCACGCACACAAGAGACTAAAAAGAAAAGTAACCCCCAAAAAAAGACAGAAAGACAGCTTATAAAAGCCTCCGTAGGTGTATTTAGGCATTTGAATAAGTATGACGGATATCGTAGTAGAAAGGAATGCTAAGAAGCTTGGCCAAAAGGTAGCAGATGAACCATTAATAAAGTCAAGTCTCTTCACCTTCCTCTGACGCTGATGCATCTGACCAGTCCGTCTATCTCTTTCCTTTTATTTACTCTTTTGGTTACGAGCGTGAAAAATCCTGTGGGCGATGGTCAGCTAGCCACCCTTTATGAAGTCCCCGATAGTCTCCGTCTGCTAAGCGCCGGAGTTGCGCGATGGAATGCCTTTCACGATTTTCAAGAGCAGAGTATTGTTGAGAATGTCATGCTTCTTTTGTACTTGTAAGCAGGCCGCGTAGTCTGCAGCGTCTACAGCACGAATACTGTCTTGACGTGACACTATTACTGAGCTCATTATAGCATGCCTTACTTTTTATTATCTCGCCATAAATAAAAATAAATAAAAAATGAATCCCCAAAAAAAGTTTGGAGGCAAAAAAAATTCAATCACGCCTTTTTTAAAGGAACTTTCCGAGTTATTTTCCCGCTTCGATGCCTGGCTCACTTTTGTTGCAACGTGGAATGCGACCATGGTTTTTAGGGCGCGAAAATATTTTTCTTTCCAATGAACGTGATGAGTGATTGCCACACGACACACGTGTTTGGCGTGCGGCGGGTGCGGGTGGCTGGATGGATGTATTATAAAAAGGGGGTTAAATTGAATAAGTTTGCATTGGAGATTTGGGGGCTTTGGACTCAAGGAGCAAGTGCGTGGTGGGGTGTTAAACGCCCGAGACCAATTGTTTGCTTTGGGTAGAGAACTTTTTTCCCGTTTCGTTAACTCCTTTGACGTTGGCCAGAGCGAACAACCCTTCTTCAGCTCATCCATCCTTAAGCGTTTTGACTTATTGAAAAGGATGCACGCTTGTTCCATGCAAATGATGGAACTAGAACACTTAGGGTGTAACAATGCTAGGAATGTTTTTGGGGGGTGGAGAAGCGGAAGAAAACAAGCAAGCTTAACTTGAAAAACAGTCCACATCAAAAAGGCTTTTCTGGCAGGAATGATGTACACTCGAATCGGTGTTAGTTGTGAAGGTAAAAATTTGAAAAGGGGGAAAAATGGTGGCTATATGTGTGCGCTGGGGGGACAATGGTTGGATATATGCAGATGGTATTCGTAGATAAGGAACTGTACTTCTGTCTCCACTATAATGGTCAACACCGAGCCAGAAGTCCCGAGTTTTTGAAGGGGACTTGATAATAGGCAATTAAACTCGCCTTTTTGGCGAGATCAAGATGGCTTATCTCGCTTGGCAGACAAGTGCTTGTGTGGAAACGTTATTAAAGAGCCAGTAGAGCTGGAGGAGGGGGAAAATGGAAGCACAGCGGTTTGGGGGCTCTGTAGATTTTTGCATGCACGACTTGGTGTCGTAAATTTCTTCGTGGCGGAAAAATTGGGAGCAAACCAAGCGGACCACGTATACATGTATAGGAAGGAAAAAATGAAGACAAGAATTTGGCAAAAAGGAAAGTTGCCTGCTTGCATTATGTTGATGATGTGGTGTGTCGTGGATTATATGGAAAGAAGGTTTTTATTGACAGAAGCCAATTTGTCTGCTGTGGTGGAGGGTTATTCATAAGACGTTGATGAGAAAGATTAGCATAAGAGTTGTGTGTATTGGGGAGCCTAGCATAGCAGCCAGCACAAACCCAAAGGTAGTGCGATTAGCATATCAATACCGACCAAAATGCTATATACCTCTTGATGAAAAACAGGGGAAAAAAAAGGTTAGGAAAAAGACCGTGGCTGTGTTTGGTTATCAGGAAAAGTGGAGCGCGGGAAAAAGTTGGTAAACGCGTTGGTATTGGTGAGATAAAACTGTTAGTTTTGTATGCGCCCATGATTACAATCATTCCTCACCACTGCCAAGCTTAGCCAATGCCAGACAACTCCTATTTGATGTTCGGAGCTTAATTGACTATGCAATACGTATAGTGTGTACATTTTTAAATGTGACGTTCAGCGACTTTTTTTTTATAGAAATATATTTTAAACTCGTATTTTTTGTTTCTTACAGCGGTCCTTCACGTTGATCCTCGAAGCTTTACATTACGATAATAGCACCTCCAATTCGAACGGTAAGTCTTATTTTTTTTTTGTTTAATTTGGTTTTGTTCACCTTCTTTGCTAAGCGAATGAGTGCCTACGTGCAGGTCACGGGTTCTTTTTCTATTTTTTTTACATTTTACCACTATGACAAGAAGGTTACTGCGTACGTAATTTGTGGGTCACTTTGACACAGCATAAGGAGAAGGGTTGCGAGTTGATCAATAATGTATGAAAAATCTCGTTATTCAAAAGCAGACATGGCTCAATCGTTTGCTTGTTCTTTGAAGCTTTTTTTTCTCCCTTTTTAAAAAAAATAACTTAAAAAAATCTCATATCTCGTGGTGTAAGTTCAAACTTACACGCATTATACCGCCAAAAAGTAGATAAGTAAAGAAAAAAAGGTTTTCTCGTGAGCTTTTGGAGCGGCTATGCTCCCTTCGAGATCTACCTGGAAAAAGGCGCAGGGACCAACTAGGACGTAGGTGACATGTAAACATTGCCGTCATATTCGTAGGCATTCAAATAGCCAGAAAGAAAAAAAGAGTCCAGAAAGGTGCGGTTTTAGTCAGGGGTATGTGGAATGCTTATTGACCCGACCGGCACTTGTCCACCCGCTCTATTAGCAGGCAGCCATTTCTATTCTTCTTGAATTTCCCCTCCTTTTCTTAATTTTTTGCGTATGCTCAAGTTTTAGTGTCGGTGAAATGCGACAAGAGACGTTCGTCTCTTTCTTTTCGTGTGTCGGCTGGGACTGTATGCACGTGTGTGTGTGTGTCTGTCGGTAAGTGTTGGCTGTTGGGTTGGACTAGGTGCAACAACAATGGGAGAACCAGTGGTGATGTTTGTCTTTTGTTAGAACCTTCCTTCCATGCCTCTGAGTTGCAGCACAGATGCCGTCGAGAGGGTTCTTTAACTTATTAAGTCGATGGCCATCGCTCTTTTGGACGGCTAGACAGTAAAGGAAGCTATTTTGCGGTTCCTGTACCTACACACACATACATATATATATGTATATACGTAGTACATAGGGAAAAGAGCAGACAGGTTTTTTGTTTTCCCAAAGAGGTAAAAGAGCAAGAGTGTGGTTGGTTGGTATGTGGATGTCCGTGCCATGTGTTAAAGGCATTGTGGATTCACCAGCGCCACTATTTAGTTAGAAAGACGAGGTGGAAAAAGAAGGAGCTATAGTGTAGCAGTCGGGACAACAAAAAGAGGATGCTTAATTGCGAAGGACAGGACGGAGGCGTGGCTTTGCATAAAAGAGGCTCCTAGATGGAAGCCTCCGATTTATGTGCCGGACCTAGAAAGGCCACGGGTGGGCTACGAAAACACTAAAGAGAACAGAATATATAGACGCAGTCCATGGAGAATAAAAAAGATTTTCAAAAAATCCCAAGAAACCCCCAAGACTCTAAAAAGTATCTTGTCTAACCCGGTCAAAAGTATATACTGTTTACCATCAGGTAGAGTATCGTTCAGGTAGAACAATTAATTTGTGGGTCCCCCTCCCCCCACCAAAAGCCAATTTTATTTATTTATTTTTTATTGTTTTATTATTTTTTGTTTAAAGTTTTTAGCGAGCAAGTTTTGGGGAAATTTGTCGTAGAAATGAACTGAGGTAAAGAAAAAAAGGAACGTAAAGGAAAGGGTTAAAGAGTGTCGTTTGCCATTTTCTCTTCGTTCATTAGACTTTCATTATGAAGCATGACTAGGTGTGAAGCAAGATAAATCAACTGCATTTTTTAAAATTTTTTTGCTTGACGAGGGCATTTAAATAACAGTGATGGAGAGTTGCTCGGAATCGAGTCTAGGGCAGCAAGAGTTCGTTATGAATGTCGCTCGTGGGAGGGTTGATTGTAATGGCTAGCGCAATTTATGGCCAAACGTGGCTGACCTAATTAGTTTGCCTGTGGCTCGACACATGTGAAAAGAGGTGCGTGAATTGTGAGGGCATTGAAAGTTGCTATATTATTTTTTTAGCGTCCATTTTCTCGCTAATAGGTCAGGGAACGGGTCTGGTTCTTGGAGTCCGTACGGTTTGGCCACAAGTTTATTGCGATTTGATAAAGAAACCCAAGATTTATGACAATTTTCTCTTTTTTTGTGGGGTGGTCCAGTTTAGACGAGATTTGTGCATTGAAAGGGACGTTTACACTTTACTCATGTCATGCATGAGCTGTTATCAATGGACTTTTTAGAGCGAACACACGAAATACATAAAAAGAAACGTTTTTTTTCTGGTTTTAGGACAAAAGGTACAGAACTTGGTGCAAAATATAATACATAACCTACCAGGAACATGGAACGGGAACAATTTCTTTGATTTTCTTGATAAAATACTAAGAGTGCCGCGCGGTATATACAAATAAACGCCAGTTCTTTTGGGTTGGCGAGTTACTTTCGTTAATAAGTTAGGGTATTTTATTTAGCTGTTGTGCGGACTATTCGCCTCTTTTTGGTGGCTTGAAAAGCTTGGGGATTTTTGTTATGAAGCCGAACGTATAATGGCGCGCAAGTGGTCGGTGGATCAAGGGAGCGACGAAAGTATTAGGGAAAGAATGGAATGCTTTTATGCTAGGGATGGGGGTTGGGATGCAGTGATTTGAGCCACTTGTTGTCACCTGCCCGCCTGCTGGTTTTTGCCCCATTACTTTAAAGCTACGGAAGGTGACATTAATTTCCCCTGCTTTAATGATAACCCTTCAGGATTGTTGTGTGCGTATGCCCATTATGGCTGTCGAGCACCCCTTTTTGGTCCCTAAAATCGTTAGTGCTTGTGCGGCCGGACGTTCCGAGCCAGGTATACCTACAAAAAGGAAGTCCTTCGCATGTCATTACTAGAACATTTAATGAAACTGTTTTGTGTGGTAAATGACACATTTTTACTGCAAGTTTCTGTATTTGTCATTAAAAAAAGGAATTAAAAACCAGTGCTGGTATTTATAGAAATGAGTTTGTTATGGTCATGTGTAACATGCGTAATGTCACGGTTCGGTTTGTTCTTAATTGCTCCTTGTTTTGTACTTGCAGCTGCACACCGGCAAATCGAACAAACGTCGTACTCGGGAATCCTTGAGCCCAGCACGGAATGGCACCAGCTCACTCACTACAGTTTAAGTGGGCATGCCAAGATCACTTACCGCATTCGTGTTCTGTGCGATTTGCATTATTACAACGCAACTTGCATGAAATTTTGTCGTCCGCGCGACGATAAATTTGGACACCACAACTGTAGCGCGGAAGGGGACAAAGTCTGTTTGCCGGGTTGGACTGGGTCCAATTGCGAGACTGGTAACTAAATGATTACATCTATATAAAAAAATCTCCTCTGAATTAACTAATGTATTGTTGTTTATTTTTGTGTTATAGCCATATGCAAACAGGGCTGCCATCCAACCCATGGGCGTTGTGACGTACCGGGCGAGTGCAAGTAAGTTGTTAAAGGATTTTTTTACATTTTATTTTTTGTTTCAGGCTGTTTAAAGATGCTTTCTCATGACTATGGGAGATAAGAGAGGAATTTTTGGAGGGACAATTGTCACTTGAGTATTTGTCGTCCCTTTTTTTTGTAACAAGAGTAAGCGAGAAGGACCATTTCTCTAACTTCGTGCAGGCGAAGGTCTGAGCTTTCAACGGTACGGAATAGTTGATCATCTTGATAGTGACAGGTGCACACAGGCAGGTCCTTCATTACTATTTGCCCGTTTACTAAAAATCAACCGGTTTTGGAAAGCTTGCCATTGCTATCTCAAGAGGGACGGATTTTTCGGGGACTGTCAACGATGCAGTGCGCCGCGTGGGCTATTACAAGCTCCTCTTTATATTTCGGTTCTCATAGCGAAGCTATTCAGCACTGCTCCTTTTATCACGGTGGTGGTATTACTCGATCTTTCCAAGTCTTGTCCTCTTTTGCACCATCTCAGATTCGTGACTTGCCCGTGCACGCAGATTAGCGTTTGTTGGGTTCGTTATAGACCTTGTGAAGCTCAGTGGACACGGACAGACTCCCAGCCAAAAGAGAAGAAAAAACTAAATAAAAAAACATAAAAAAAAGAAGAGAGCTGTGGTATGTCGTGCTCGCCTGCTTGCTCAGGTGCAACTCATATAAGAGTCTTAAAGTGTAAAGCCGGCATAGCTAAATCCGCATTGGAAAATCTGTCGTGCCTAACAATCGCTATTAACTCGGCATAGCTTGCAAAAGTGCGCAGGAAGTTGATTTCCCCTCTTTTTTTATTGCATTTTTATATTTTCATTAAAAGAAAAAGTCCCCAGCAACTTTCCAAGTTAACTTACGGTACCGTATAGGTTTATATTATAACTACCCCGAAAGTTTATTCGGGAGGCTGTAGATTTTGCGTGGGAACTTGGGAGCTTGCTTGGGAGAAACTTGAGGGAAAGATGGAATGTGGCACTAGTAGTAAAAGCGGAGTGTGTGCTGGCACATAACTTCCGCTCGTTAAAGCGTTACAACGTAATTTACCCTATGGGTTGTAATGTTTAACAACCTAACTGCGATTTTTTTGTCTTTGTCATTGACGATATGCCTGGGCTTGTCTTGCCGTGACTGACTGGTTATGTGCTGTTGTGTAACTGATCTTTTTTTCTCCAAATTTTTTACCCTTCAGCTTTTCAAGTTGGCAAAAAATTGAGTGGGGGTCAAGCCAGAAAGAAAAGTCGGGGTCATTACTTCCTTTTTGGAATATGTGATCAGGATTGTACAGTTAGAGCATTTTTGTATACGCTGAGAGACAACAGCATCTTGGCTCATTATTTCGTTGCCTAATCTCAAATCTGTTTCTGTGTTTTCGTGCAGGTGTCGTCCAGGCTGGAAAAGCGAGTTTTGTGACCAATGCATGCCCTACCCGGGTTGCAAACATGGATACTGCAATGAAGCGCCTTGGCAATGTATCTGTGAAACCAACTGGGGTGGAATCCTCTGCGACCAAGGTATATAGCGTATATAACACTATGTTGTTATACCCAAAGAGCGCTTCTGATTAACGGACGGGATCATTGGACCGTGAAGGAGGTTTATAGTGTCTATTGTGGACCATATACCCAAAGTCTTTTTGAGTTTTGCGCCGGGAGTAGAGCGTATATACCATAACAGCCTTTTATTTATATTTTCTGCTTTCTACAAGGATCTACTCTTTACTCTTTCAATTCCGAACTCGAGAGCCCTGTTCTTGTAACAAGTAGGCTAGCGGGGGCGAGTTGTCCAGAGTTATGAATAGATCCTTGCCAATGCCAAAGCCTCGCTTATATTGTTGCACAACATGTGCAACTTCCCTGGAGATTAAGATTCTGCACCCTCAATGTATGTTTGATAAATGGCTTGGGTTTTTGGCTGGGGATTAACAAGCGCCTTTGAGGAGAGTGAAGGGGGAATTCATTTTTTGGGGGGTTCGTGTCTATTACTTGTCATGCGGTTGATGTGGAGGGGAATTGATGTAACAGGGGGGTTACTCTGGCTGTATCAGACCCTTTTTTTGACCATATGGAGTGTACTGTGCAACATTTAATAGCTTATGCAGGCATGTCTTAATTTCGTGTTTTTATTGATCCCGTATCGCAGATTTGAATTATTGTGGAACGCACGAACCGTGCCAGAATGGTGGGACTTGTGAAAATCCGGCTCCTGATCAGTATCGCTGCAAATGTCCGGATGGCTTTTCTGGTGTGGACTGCGAAATCGTGGATAAACCCTGCGCCCCTGCACCGTGCAAACACGGAGGAACGTGTATGGAGAATGGGACCAGTTTTATTTGTACTTGCAACCGAGGATGGACCGGAGACACGTGTGAAATTGGTAAGATCTTACAGTTATGCTTTTCAATTCCTACGGGAAACTTTAATAGGCTAGTTTATAGCAATTTTATAATTTTATAGCAATTCTCCACGGTTTCTTTTGTCACCGGCTGAGAGTGGAGGAGGGAGAGCTAAAAAAATCGCTTTGTACGAACAAAGCTATAGAAACACAACACCCACGTTCTGTGGTGGTTAGTGTGGTCAGTTTTCTCACCCTAATTGCCAAAAGCAAAAAGAAAAATAGCAAGGCAGAGAACTTTTACTGTATTAAGTAGTAACACATCCTGCTAGGATTCCCATCGTTTTTTTGGTTACCCTTAATCGGTAAATATGGCTTTGTTCCCATCATTACGGAGACTTCCAAACTGGAGCCAAAAGCTCGCGCCTTTTTTTCTTGGGGTTTGATTCCCATACCACGCCAGGCTGCTGTAAGTTTACATACTCGGGGCGTATTGAGTCCACCTTCTTTAGTGATGAAAAAGAACGGACTTTGGCTGGAAAACCACAAAAAAAATTATGGAAGAGGGGAAACATGGCAGACGGGTTTACAACCCACCTGAGAAGAGGAAAGCTAAGGGCTTTACCTTTCTTTTTTTATTTGCGTTCTACTCCCATCTGTGTGCGCTTGCTTACGCACGAAAGAAGCCAGACAGAAAGGACCTCTCATTCACCGAAAAGCAAAAGGTCTTTACTTTCGGTCATGATTGACCATGATGACCGGAACCAATCGACTACTTGGCCAGAAGCATAATAGCACGCCTGAAAGAAAAGAGAACAGAAGATGTTGCCGCTTTTTACCTTTTCGTGAGACAAGCTTCACAAGTTTCTCCCCGCTAAACCAAAGTCATTCCTAGGATATTCTAGAGTTTCCGTGAATGTGTGAGAGAAATAGAAAGAGAGAGAGAGAGTCAAGTGTCGTAGCAGCATAATTTATTTTTATGGCAGACGACAGCTAAATGGCTTTCCTTAACATATTTCCAGGGCCATATCTGATAATCAAGTATTATTCATCACTACGTATACAGCAAACCCTTTTTCGGTTTCCTCAATAAAGAAAACGCACAAAGAACCAAAACTAAGTGTAGGTTGCAGCAGGCATAAAGCACTGTCTTTATATTCGAGTTCTTTTTACGTTAAAAAATAAATAAAAAATAAAATAAAAAGGAAAGCCCTTTTTCTTCATAATCTTTATAAAAACGGACAGGCTAAATTAACAGCCTTGGGAGCGGAGTTTGTGTTGTGTATTATATATATATATATATATATATATATATATATATATATTAGTCTTAGGATCGGCGTGCGGGAGTGGAATAGGAGGCGAAAACCAAACCTTGGGAGCATGCCTTAGCAGTAAGACGCTACCCTTTTTTGATCTACACCTTATAATTTTAAGGCAGACCCATAAAAAACGGGTTATCAGGTCTAGAGCCTTCATCTCAGTTTGTAGAGCCAGTAGGGGGGCTTTTTGATCGTTATTACTGAATCCTCACCCCCTCGCTCGCTAGGCTTTTTTTTTGGCCCCCACCATCCCCAAACATCCCATCATGAAAACTAGAAATTTGAGGTCTTGAAAAATTTGAGAATCAAGATTGCGTGTCGGTGCGGGGCTGGGGGGACCTATATGTCTGTATACAAAAGCCACAAGGAAACGCGGGGGTCAATATTGCCAAGTTGCGTGTAAAGTGGTCATTGAGAACTCGAGGGAAGCTGAGGCTAAGATAATAATGTGATGGGATCGAGGTTGGGATAGCCGACTTGGGCCATGAAGGGTGCGGGTGTTTTAATTGGAGCTTGTGAAGCTTGCAAAGAAGAAAACCAGGGCTTGAGAACTCATCAGACTTTTGTCAAAATCTTAATTGGAAAATTTGTTTTATTGTTTTTTGTTATGCGTAATATGCGAAAAGAAATGGTGCTAATTTCCGCCTTTTTGTGGTTTTCTCCCCTCTGATAGACGCCAATGAATGCGAATCGTCACCGTGCTTGCATGGAGGAACGTGTGTGGATTTGCAAGACGGATTTCGATGCGACTGTCCCAGTGGCTGGGAAGGAGATACTTGTCAAACAGGTAAGCGTAATACTGCATAAACCACCCACTTTTATTTTTCATAAAAAAAATATTCAATTATTTATGGACTCTGGTGCTGAACAAGGAGAAAGACTATAAGGGACTTTTAAGTGTGGTAGACTGCTTAGAGAGTTGGCAACTTGAAAGAGGCTTTGACTAGTTCGCTTGCATAGAATCCGCTCCTGAAAGGATTTTTTCGTCAAATAGAACCATGATTCACGCTTTGGCGAGCAAAGACATTCCGCAAGATAAAGACACGTCACTTAATTCTTTTAAACGGATCGAAGGGGGCGTTATGCACAGTTGACAAAACACAAGCTATGCGTTAATTCCATGCCGACACAGAAACCCTTTCAAAAGCTGCGTCTTTATTTAGCGCCAGTGTAGATTTTCCCCTTTTTTGTGATTGCCATTGATTTACCGTCCAACTTTTTTACCATGCGAATTATCTTTCTTCCTAGATCGCGATGAGTGCTTAGTAAACCCTTGCGCCAACGCCGATAAGTGCCTCAACCAGCCGGGGAATTTTCGTTGCGATTGCCTTAAAGGTTGGACTGGAAAATTGTGTGACATTAATTTGAATGATTGCAAAGGCCAGTGCCAAAACGGAGCGACTTGCATTGATTTAGTGGACGATTACCATTGTGCTTGTGCTGCTGGATTTAGTGGTAAGATTAATTCATTTGCTATTGGAAATTGTGTCCTCAATTTTGATCTTTCACTGCTCTGTAGGCCGGCAATGTGAGATTAATTTCGATGACTGCGAGAAACAGCCTTGCTTGAATGGAGGCGAATGTGTTGACTTGGTCAACGGCTATAAATGCATCTGTCCTGTGGGTTATAATGGCCAGCAATGCGAGGTGAGTTGAGAAAGTGTTTGAGTTGAGAGAGTGTTTACTTCCTGTTGCCATAGCTCATTGGTCAATGTTTTGTTTTTTCTTCCGTTGAATTCACAGACGGACGGTGATTTGTGCAATCCCAATCCTTGCTCGCATGGAGCCATGTGTTTTAATACACCTGGAGATTACTATTGCTTGTGCGGGCCTCAGTGGGAAGGCAGAAACTGCAGCTCACCAAGAGGACCTTGCCAAAACCCACCTTGTGCAGGTAATTTAGCAGTTAATTTGCCTGTTTTATGTTCCCGGTGCTTCTTCTTTGTGATGGCTGGGTTTTATTTGCTCGAGCTTATGGTTTTTGGAGAATCTTATGGCCAACGTATTTTCTGTTTCCTTCGAGTTTCGTCATTTTCCTTCCGTAATGAGGGTGCGGTCACAGCCCGTAGTCGTTGCTTATAAGTATAAGGGGCGTGTGAGGGAACCTCTTATTATGTCAAAAGATGTTCTTCACCGCCTCTCATTATGTCGATCTTGATGGCTTTCAGGTTTTTTGCCAGTAATTAGCGCTACGTTTTCTTAATGAAGCTCATGCGTGCTAGCTATAGTATTAGAACTTTATTATATGGATGACATAGGAATGCGATTTTTAAAAGAAAAAGATCGAAAAGAAAACGTGGCGTTTTTTGGCTGTGCTTGTTCAATAAGAAAGGAACCGCGGTTAGCTCAAAGTCGTGTTTGCTTTGTATCGTTGGTAGTGTTGGACAGTTGTACCATGCCTGAGAATGGTGTCAATGGGTTGAAACTTATCCCGAGTGGAGTATGTGGCCATGGTCGTTGCATGAGTCAAGCTGATGGTGGCTTTTGGTGTCTTTGTGATCCTGGGTACACAGGGAAATACTGCCAAGAAAGTAGGAATCGCTGAAAATAGCAAGTTTGTGCTTGCTAACCACAAATTTCGCTTTTTTTTCTTGCTTTTTTTCCTTTTCTATAGATGTCGACGATTGCGGTAGTAATCCTTGCCAGAACGGAGGAACTTGTTTGGATCGTTTGAATGGGTTTCACTGCATTTGCAGGAAAGGCTGGGAAGGACGTTTGTGCGAGACTGGTAAGATTATTTGGAACGGAGAAAACGACCTTTGAACTAACTGGGAAACGTTTCGATGCTGTTTACAGATAAGAATGAATGCGATGCGTCGCCCTGTCGAAACAATGGCACTTGTGTGGACGGCGTGGCGGACTTTCAGTGCGAATGCAAGAACGGCTGGAAAGGACGCTTTTGCACGTCGAGGAAGACTCATTGCGATTCTGGCACTTGTCAAAACGGCGGTACTTGCGTGGAATTAGCCAGTGGATTTACTTGCCGGTGTCCTGCTGGTTGGGAAGGCAGTGTTTGTCACTTGGGTATGTTCTGGCTTGACTTTGTATTGCTATGTATTTATTCATTTTTTTATTTTTTTATTCTGTAGTCGCAAATGCTTGTAAGTCGGAGGTTTGCGAAAATGGCGGAACCTGTTTGCAAGCTGGGAAATCCTACTCTTGTGTATGCAAACAAGGCTGGGAAGGTGATCGGTGTCAAACTAGGATTAATAACTGCCAATCGAACCCGTGTGCCAATGGCGGCACTTGCGTAAATCAAGCGTCTTGGTTTACGTGCAAATGTCCAGCAGGATTTATGGGACCGGATTGCCGCATCCGAATCAACGAATGTTCCACCAATCCCTGCGCGCAGGGTAGTACTTGCCAAGACGGACTTCGAGGCTTTGAATGCCTTTGTCCGCCGGGGAAATCAGGCCGGCTTTGCGATGCAACTGATTTCTCGCCCACATCACCTAATTCATTAGAAGGCTATTGTTGGCATGAAGGAACGTACCGTCCACCGAACAGCACTTGGGACTACGTCTGTAACAAGTGCAAATGCGAACGGAGTACGGTGCATTGTAGTCGTTTATGGTGTGGAACTGGGAATTGTCTGGACTCTCAAGGCGTTTCTTGCAAACAAGACGAGGTATGTTTTGGTCTTGTTGATTGCAGACATAGCTAAACGAAAAAAATATCATATGAATGTTTGTTTTATCTTGAAGGTTTGTGTTGAATCTACGTCAAATGTTTGCTTGTCATCGTCCTGCGCATTGTGGGGTGAATGTCGACCTTTGGGAGCTAACAGGAAAGTAGGACCGCCACCTACTCCTGTTCCAGTATCGTGCAACCCTTCCTGTTCTCGCCTTGTCTTAGCCTTGGACAAATCGCGAAGTCCATCTGGCGTGTCCATTAGCAGTCTTTGCTTTGCGCTTAGACGTGTAGCGGCTTTGTATTCTGCCGAATGGGAAGATGCGGAACAGCTGAGCAAAGGTGACGTGTTTTTGACCTGTGAAGCCAGAGAAGATGTCAAAGAAGGCATTGAAGTTAGAGTGGTAAGTCATCTCTTGGGTGTGAAGCATTCTTTTATAACTCTTGTTTATTTTGTTCTCAGGCGGAGGCTACAAAGGACACCACCTCTCTGGCCTCTTCAAAATTGGCATTGCTCCTTGGGAACCTGATAACTAGCAGGCAAATTGAGCAGGCTAGTTACTTGTCTGTGGTGGAAGTTAAACCAGAGGATCAAGTCCAAGCGCCACGCGGTAAGTTTGGTATTGCATATGGATTTTAGAGGAAACTAATGTAATTTTATAGAGGAATCAGTTGACCCCAAGGCTTTGGCGTTCGGTTTGTTGGCGGGCTGCGCGGTCATTGCTGCGGTGCTCTTTCTGGCTTGGCGCTTAAGGCGGAAACGACAGTTGGAAGAATCCAGTCGGTGTGCGTCTGTTGAGGATCGAACGCTGGAGAAATCGAATAATCTTCAAAATGAAGAAAATCTACGACGAATGAAGTCCTCACATTCTATTGATGCCAGTCGCCTGGAAAGGGATGACCAAGCTTTCGACCAGAGGAACAGCGTGAACAGTCTACGGTCCAAAAGTTTGCACAACAAGCTCAATGACGAAGAAGATGATCCGACAGCAGCCCAGTCAACCAACGTGTTAATTAATAGCGAGCCTGAAGACAACTTGCATCAGATTTTCAAAGCTCAGCACCATGCAGACATCCGGAATAATATGCTAAATCACCCTAACATGGACAAGGACATCAATATGAAATCTTTGCCTTTACAACGGACGTCGGACAAAAAAGAAGAAAGAGTGGATATGGTGGTATAATTGCCAGATCTGATGGCAAGTATGATCCAGTGATAAGAAGAAAATTATTTAATGCGTGCAATGGCGTATAACGGAGCAAAACTGGAAAGAAAGTGACATTATTGGCTAGTCGTTAGCCAAACAACGTAAAAGCTGAAACTGTAGGGTTTGGTTACGACGACCATTGTGATAACCGGTATCTCATTCATTCATAAGGAGTCACCTGCTGCACTACATCACTCGTTGCGTTTATTTTTCTTTTCTTTTTTTTAGTTTATTATGTCGCTGAGAAGTTTTCCGATCATGAAAGAAGTCTATATTTTCTCTTACTGTACATAATGTATATGTAAATGTCGTATGTCGTGTGATGTAGGGGTGTATGAGTTTATAGATTGAGAAATGGTTTGTTTTCTAATGAAATTGCAATGTAAATTGTGTAACCAGGAAGACAAGCGAATCATGGCAGTGGTGGGCCTGTTTTGACTGCGTAACATATACCGGTTCCTCTATGCAGTTAGAAGCACCTCAGAGCCCACCGTTTTGTTTTCACAGGGTTCATCGCTTTTTCACACGAGAAATAAATGAGTTAAGCAAATAAACCTACGAGCGTATCGTTTTACTAGTTGTAGTGTAATCTAAATTTTAATATATTAGTTATAATTTAATAGATAATACAGTAGTATTTTTGGGCTGTCGCCTTCGGAATGACGACTCAGCACAAGTATAGGCAAGGCGACACAAGGACGACTCGACAAACGGACTCTGTGTACCCAACACGAGGACGCCAGGTCCATAATCTTTCAAGGGACCAATGCAATTTCGAGTTTAAAAAGTCTCTACTCATTGGTTAAGCGCTAACGAGATTAGAAAGTGATTAAGCCTTGCTAAAAAAATACGTCACAGTGTTAGGTTAGGATATTTTAGGTTAGGTTAGGTTGGCGTGCTTCTGTCGGGGCCCGGCATCCTTGTGTCGGGTACACGGAGTCCTTTTGTCGAGTCATCCTTGTGTCGATCTACTTCCCCAAATACCGTAATTTGCAGCCCGTGTGATCGGTGTGCCTGCATATGTATGTCCTGAAGTCAAATTCGGAAAGTTACTGGGAAGTAATTCTTGTCTTACAAATCTTGTATTCCTATTAGTAGACATTAATTGAAAAACGAGTTTTCTTTTCTGTGTGTATTTTCTACAATAAGTTAAATCGTGGTTTATGGGGACTATGCTTCGAAATTAATATTATACCATATTGTCAGCAATGTTTTATAACCATTAAAGAAGCTTGTTTCTTAGCCATCAGTACGAATAACTCTTGACAATATGTTGCTTTGCATTTTTAAACTACAGTATATTTCAGAGCTTTTGCTAACCATTTAAATACATTCCGAAACTATTAAAATTAAAACCAGTTTTACTTGAAGGACCAGTTTTCTAAAAAATATCACTGAAAAATTATGGGGGAAAACTTACTAGAAAAAATCTAATTTTATGTGGAATGACTTCGAGAGCGGAAAATACTCTTATTTAAATTCATATTTCGCGCCCGTCCCACTTTCCGACCACTGCGATTTCGGGACTCGCAAGCTTGATTGTTGGTAGTCCTTTTCTCTACCGGTCTCGTTTGTTGGTGGTGTGGGTATTATTCACGAGGTGAATTTCATAGGAATTTGTAACCATGGGTAGGTTTCTGAACTTTTTAGTTTTGTCAAACCACTTAACTTGATTCCTTTTGAATTTAGGTAAACCTCGTGGATTGCGTACTGCTCGTAAGCACGTTAACCACCGTCGTGAGCAAAGGTGGCATGACAAAGAGTACAAGAAAGCTCATTTGGGCACACGCTGGAAGGCTAACCCTTTCGGAGGCGCATCTCACGCAAAAGGAATTGTCCTCGAAAAAGTGTAAGTATACGGTTAAGCAAATCCTATCTAATTTTCATGGTCTTACAATTTTTATTCTTGTTTGAGCTATAAACTGAACTTTCGTGTCATAGCTATCAATCGGGAAAAATTATGTTGGTCAGCTGTTAGGTAGCAAATGTCGCGTAGGTAGTTTTATTGGTAAGCTCAAGTGAGAAAACTTTAACATGCGAAATACCTTAACGCTTAATTTACCTTAATTTAGCTTAAAATTCACGAGTCACCCGTCGAAGTTCAGGAGGTTCAAGTAGTCTTGGGGTTTGTTTGCTATGTGGGAAGCAAAATGGTTTTCATTGAATACTTAATAATCACGTAGTTAAGACACTTGAAATCAGTTTCTAAAGATCGTTACAATTGGTTCATAATATGTCGTATACAACGTAATTATTTAGTTATTCTATCAAAAGAATTGTTAGGAAGCCAAGCCTAACTGTAGGAATAGCTAATCAATTCTAAATATAGGATTATATTGTTCAGTTTTGCTTAATGAAAAAAATATTGTGCTTTTGCAAAATTGCTACGATTTATAATTTCCTTGCATTTGTTACAGGGGTGTGGAAGCCAAACAGCCTAACTCCGCCATTCGTAAGTGCGTTCGTGTCCAGTTGATTAAGAACGGCAAAAAGATCACAGCTTTCGTTCCTCGGGATGGTTGCTTGAACTACATTGAAGAAAACGACGAAGTTTTGGTGGCTGGATTCGGTCGTAAAGGTCACGCTGTCGGTGATATTCCCGGAGTTCGTTTCAAGGTGGTAAAGGTAGCCAATGTTTCCCTTTTGGCCTTGTACAAAGAAAAGAAGGAACGACCAAGGTCCTAAGGGGTCAGCTGGACTAATACATCTCTTGTCCCCAAACTTAAAGTTGTCTCGACTAAACCTACTGCGTTTGAATTCTCCAAATGTTCTTATTTAACAACTAGTAATTTTCCAATGGCTGTGAAAGGCTTCCTCCTTGTTCTAGATTATTATTTAGAACAAGTATATAGTAGATGCGACAATACTTTGCGTAATTCCAGCATTTTTTGAAGGAATATGGCGAATTTCCAAGTGTAATTTAAAAACCTTGGGGAATTCCTGCGAATAGGATTTGTTTTATCATTTCGCCTTCTCAGGCGCTTTGTATTGTCCAGAAAGTGTCGCGACAATGTCGCAAAAAGGGTACCTTTTCTAGAAAACTACGAAGGAGTCAATAACCTCTGCGTGACGTGTTCATCACCAGCCATGCTTTCACCGGAAGACCCAAGGATACAAACATCCATGCAAAACACCGATGCCAAACGAAGTTATACCAGAGCGAGTCTCCGTGCATTTGCTGTTGCAATATACGGAAGTTTATACACAGGAAGGCATGCCAGTGCCACGTTCACGGGTCTTAAAAGAGGCCCACCGTGGCTCAGTTCATCCCAAATAGGCTTTCAAGTTCTAGAATAGGACTAAACGTAAACAAAAGAAAATTTTGCCCTTGTCCTGGAAAAGCGAAGTGTTGCATATTTCCAGAGCTGAAGATCGCTCGTTTTGAAACGAGCGCGCTCGCTCACGCTCTCGTTTCAAAATTGGCGAGCGCTTTTGCGCTCACGTTTTTTTTAACTATATATAAAAAAAAATTAAAAAAGGAGGGAGTATTCTTTTATCAATTGTTGCTGAGAGGTATGGGATCGTGATTGGATTGGGTTCCAGTTATGTTCAACGCTACTCGGGAAATCTTATGTTCTTTCGGATGTGGATCACCAAAAGTATGGATGGTACCGATGGTTACATCTTCCTTTTGGAATCGGCTCAATCCCAAACGTTGGAAAAGGGATTGTGTAATGTAGGTTCGATGGCTTTCTCCGTCGAAAACACATCGGAAAAAATATTTTCCCTTTGGGCCATGGACGTAAACGGTAGCCGTTTGCAAGGCCACCGTGACGCCGAGAGTCAGATTCGCGAATATAATAACGGGTTCGGAATTAGGTTCAGAAACGTTATTTGCTGCAAGTGTTTTCGTTCACTGAGTATCACTAAGAGGAACGTTGGCCCTTGAGACAGAGTGGTTTCCATTCTGGTTGCTTGACAGTTGGGTTTAAGGTCGACTACAAATAGTAGTGTAGGGTTTACTTTTACAATTTCGGCATTGTTGATTTGCAATAGTACAAGTACTTATCCTGTGGCCTCGTTTCAGACAGTTGTAACAACGACCTTGGGATTTAAAGGAGTTGCATCGTTCGGATTTTGTTTGCGAGTGTTCCCCATTATTATCAATTATTATTCTATTACATTTTGTAATATAATTATGCGATATTACCGGCACTGAATGAAAATATGTCCTCGTAAATGACAATGATACGAGAGCGACAAAAGCGGATGATACTTAGCAATGTGTTAATTACCTATAAATACCCTCCTGGGCCGCTGAATGCAACCTTCAGAAAGTGGCAAAGGGAGGTTACTTGTGGGTCGCAAATTTTCTCAACTTTAAGTCACACTAATCCAATTACGAAAATTGTCAACTCGAGTGCAAGTTTTGGACTTGATCTCAAGTTTACTTATGGAACCGGCCCCACTGGATTGCCAGCGGTCAAGGCCGATAACGTTGGAACGGATGGTTTGAAGGATCCAGGCAACTGTAAAGAATCAGGTGACTTTACTGTGTAGCATTACAATTGGCAACTTTCACTAATCTCCATTTCTGTACGTAAAAAACTAATAAGCTCCGTTAAGTTCACGGAGGCCTTGTACTGGCGTGTGAACTCGAGTACCAAATTGCGAGGGATCTTGAATACAAATGTCGTGGGAAGTAAAGACTTGAGCCTGTTAATATGCCCTTGACATGAATTGTAAAGGGATCGAAGTTATTTCACATGTCGAGATTGCTTAATCGGTGTTATAGGTCTAAGTACCCTTTCATGTCCGCCGAAATGATAATTTCGGTTCGTCCAAACCTATCTTTCAAAGTTTGGATATCTTCATCGTAGTTCGCGTCAATGAGTTTTACCGGGTGACTTCGATGGAGTTCAATAAAAGTTTTTATTCTAAAGAATTGTTCTTCATAATTTGCGCATTCGAGGATGTCTGCTTCGAGATCGTCGTCAGAGGCGGAGGCAAGAGTAGACTGGATCTGTTCAGAGATGTTTAGCAATGTCTTCCATCTATTTCCAAGTAGATCCAATTGGGTTACACAATTCAGTGGCAGGAGCACCACTGTCAATGGACTAATACAAGAATTTACCCGACAACTGCTTTCCTTTAGCAGACGAATTGAATTCCGGATTCGATCAACCTATTGAATTATTAATCGGTGCTGAGCAATACTAGACGATTGTTACAGACCCGTTGCTGCTAACCCTTCAGCCTCCCGATCCTCAGTAACATCCTTACTCGTTAAAAAATTATACTAATACATCACTTTTTCCAAACATTAAACTCACTACGGTTGAATTCTCCAAATGTTCTGATTTGGCAACTACAATAATTTTCCAATGTCAATGAATAATATGGCTTCCTCTGTTTTGCTAAATGACTGATTGAGCCGGTGGATTCGACGGTAATATGATACAAGTTTTATTTTGTTTTCATTATTTCTTACTGGTTACAAAAGGTAACAGTACAGCAATGATTCGGGGGAACTGGGATAAGGTATTTGTGAATATATGAATAGGAGGTACGTACATTGTACGCGAATTAAAACTTAAGCAGGAAGTCAGTTTCCTTTTTAGGAATCGATGCTAATTTTCCAAGCACAACAGTTCATTCACTTGGGCCCGTTGATGGTTACATAACGTGAATGTAAAGGAATGCATTAAAACTTCATCACAAGATTTACAGTTACAAAGCTATTAAAGCTTATTCTCTAAACGCTGGGTTCTCGTTACCCATGCTCAGATCGAACTTTTCTTTCCTGCTGCGAATAGGATGCGTTTTGCCACTGCTCTTGCTGCTTCGACTGCTTGTACTATTCCAAGAACCGTCGTCACTTTTCTTAGCGCAACAGTGAAATCGATTGACGAAATTGTCGGCTGGTTGTAAAGAACGCATCCATAGCGGTAGAAATTTCCATGTTTTCAAAACCGGTGGTAGAACTTTTGGCAGTTTTTTCTGCAACAAGCTAATTACAGCCACGACAATCACCACCATAAGAACAGGGATCCCAATAATGGCAAGTACTAAGTTTCCAGCTATGGACAACCCTAGTACAACGCCCGGGAGGATAAAGAACATACTAATTAAATAGGCTATGGAAAACCACCGGTATTTGGCTGTGGTTTCTCCCAGAAATTTGGCCATTCCGATAGGGAACCGGGTGAACGGGATTGGGTAGAAGAGCAGAATTCCCGTTAGATTGAAAAAGAAATGACAGAGCGAAATCTGCAGCGTATACTTGATGCGAGTCGGATCTGCTGCGAGCGCTGCAATAAGACTAGTCGTTGTGGTGCCCATGTTAGAGCCTAGGGTCAAAGGGTACACACGGTGGAGCGTTATTACTCCTACTCCAACTAGTGGAGTTAATGTTGAAGTGAAAACGGAGCTGGATTGTACGAGGAAAGTCATTATGGCTCCCACGAGCATAGCCAGATAACCAGTTAACCAAGGAACGTAAGGAATTTTTGCGTTAATGACTCTCTTAATCACATGGGCGATTTGACCTGTATAAAAACAAAGGAACGCATCAGTATGCATAATGTCTCCGAATTCAAGGACAGGTGTACCTTTCAGCATAGAATTGAGAACTTTAACAATGCTGATGAGGCACCCACAAAGCAGGAACAGTGAGATAGCTAGCAGTATAAGACCAACAGACGAATCCGACATTCCGGTATCCGAAAAGAGGAATTTACCTACAAAAGACTATTAAAGCATATTCATAAGGGTAAAAGTTCTCCCTTACATCGAACGACCTGTTCCCCTTCATAACACTGTTTGATTAATGATGAATTCACGTACTGGGTGTCGTTGGGGTTAGACCAACTTTCTAAAACTTTCTTGTCGATCTAGGGTAAAGCAATAAAGGTAATTTCTTATTTTTCCTCCCCAAGATTACGGAAACATACCTGTATTATAAGCTTGATGAAAGGTTCCGTGATCACACTCAAGGTTTTAAGCTCGCCTCCTTCCGCTTGGGTCACGTTGATACTTTTCGTAACTGCATCACTAATAAATTCCAAGTACCCCATCCCGAATACCCCGCCTGTAAACCAAAAAAAAGATAATGACGAAAGCTAATATTTACGAATGAAAACCAACTTGTAATTAACTCCAACGGAAAGAGCACAATGACGCTAAGCCAGTTAAACATGTCATGAACGGTGGCCGCAGCGAAAGCTCGGCGAAATTCATTTCGATCGCCCATGTGCGATAAGGAAACGATGGTGTTTGTCACGGAAGTACCGATGTTGGACCCCATGATGACAGGAATTGCAAGTTTGACGGTTAAAACTGGAAATTAGGAAGTTAGATTTTAATACGGCAGGAAAAAACAGCTCTTCGCTTACATCCGGCTGCAACCATGCTGACTACAATTGACGTCGACGTGGAGGAGCTCTGTACCAACACCGTAGTTAATATGCCAATCATGACTCCTACCACTGGGTTCGCCAGTAGCGTGCCTTGCTGAAAAATCTCTCCTACAATAAGGGTGTGAAAATATTGCACAACCGAAAAGCTAATAGATTTACTAACCAGCCGTTCTTCCGCCCACGAGTCGAAAAGCAATTGACAACAATTCCAATGAGCACACGAATAAATAGAGGAAGCTTAACAATGCTACACATTTCGCAAAAGACAGCGCGACCCGGAAACATTTCCCTTTGGTATCCAAATCTATGACAACATATAATTATGGTCTGGTTGTCAAGAATTTAGCACATTAGACAATACCTTTCCACTTAACAGAATCACCGACCAACTCTGGTAGTGCCCACGGATCTACCACTTCTACATTAGGATCGGCGTGAACTTCGTGTCCTTTTTCTTCGTCTTGGACGCTCGAAGGGGAAAAGGCAGTTTCGTCTGCCAACTATAATATCGCAAATAACAAAAGAGATTTGCACTAGCACCGAGAACTATTAATTGTTTGGCCTGGAAACTTACCTCACCATTCGCGCCATTAGCACCGTTTACTCGATTGCTACCACAGGTCGTCGGGGTGGGTAGAACAGCCTGTGTCATCTCTAGGCCTATCCTTGAGAAACACCTAAGAGCGGAATTATGTAACGGAGTGGTCTTCTCACTGATGTTGCAGCCACTTCACTACGAGATATTCTGCTCCACACACCTATACCTCCAACTGATATCAGGAAACGTGCCACCTTTTCAGGTAGAGGAAAAGACCAACCGCCGCTCCTGATTGGTTCAAAGTCCAGAACAAAAGCTTCATCAACGTAACAACACGCTACACCCATGCAGTCATGCGGGAAGAAAAAATGTCCCGATCCGATCCAAATTCAAGTGGTTTCTCTTAAGACTTTCGCGAGATAAGTCATGAGTTAAAAAAAAATAAAAAAAAAATAGGAAATAATGCCTGCAGCTATTTTTAAATAGTCGAAAAATTAACTGATGTGGTAAAAATGAACGTTGAAAAAGTACGTAAGATCCTAAATCCCTTTGGCGTAATAAAGCATAAAGAACAACCAAAACCTAGATTACTGCACATGATTAAGTCTTCATAAGCTTAAAATATTATTATTTTATTTACTTAAATTATATAATATATGCGACAAAATAACCTTCTGCAATTCCAGCATTTCCTGAAGGAATATGGTGACTTTCCTGCAAGAGTAATTTAAAAACCCTTTGGGAATTCCCTCGAGTGGGATTTGCGTCAATTCGCCTTTCTCGGGCTTTTGTATTGGCCATAAAGTAAGCGACAAAGTCGCAAAAAGAGTATATTTTCTAGAAAACTACTAAGGAGTCAATAACCTGCACAACGTTCACCTTCAACCACGCTCTCACAGGAAGAATATATACATCCAAAAACACCGAAGTCAAACTTAGGCATGACAATGTCACATTCACGGGGCTTTCACGAGGTCCACCGTGGCTCAGTTCATCCCAAATAGGCCTTCGAGTAATAGAATATAGGACTGAAAGTAAACGAATGAAACTTTCTTGTCCTTGTCCTAGAAAAGCTGTTGCGTGCCTATTTCAAACGTGTGCTAGCATCCCATATAACGAAAAAAAAACGTAACAGCAATGGGACCAGCAATGCAAAGGCAGAAAATAAATCCTGTCAAGGTCACAACAGTATAGCCATATACGCTGTCAAAACCCGAATTTCCATTAAGGTTGAAACAAAATACACAGAAAATACAAAACATACCCAAACTGGTAGTTTAACCTTCATGCTGGTTTCAGATGGTGTAAAATGTTGTTAGAGGTCACATATTAGTGGACCTTGTCTTGCGAAATATGATGCGATTTAGGTATACTTCTTGCATTCGAAGATTGAGACTTCGTGTGTAGGCCACTTTTATGCTTGGAAGTTTTATCAGGTGATGTTAGTACTAGTAAAACTAGAGTACTAATGCCGGATTTGCAGTAGGCTTACCATTAATCTAACCGAATGGTTTCACGTGGTTTTGTAAGACTATCACGTGCTCTCTATTGTCTTTAATTTACTGGCTATATTTTGAGCGTAATCACGCGCGGCTTTAATTAGGTGTTCATATGTGAGTTACATATAGTCCAACCGCTCTATCTAATCATACCAGACTGCTTACGAAGAATCCTAAAATAGACAAAAGCCATTTGCATTTGGCGAGTGATTCCAATTTGGCTGAATATCTGGTGTTTTGTATTAACATAATGAAAATGATGAAATTACAGAATTATATGTTGACGTTACACCTTATTCAATGTCGTACGAAATAAAATAAAGTGCACAAAGGTATCGTGGTAAGATTGTAAAGAACTTAATTAAATAGACAGAAACATTTTTTTACGGTAAAGGATAAAGGAAATTATTATCCATAGCACCGTTCCTGTCGCGTTCATGAAAAGATGGGCAGCATGAGTTTCTGGGGTTGGGGACCAACTCCAAGGAAACATGTCTCGTGTGATTTCATGACCGACGTACAAAACGATTGGATTGGTACCTAATCAAAACCGTAAATTTCTATAACTAAACGCTCTTAGTAATTTTTTTTTACCGGGATAGCGAATAGGAGCTCCGGACCATAACTTGCACACATCAATAATAGTGTAGAAAAAGGCCATTAAAATGAACGCAATACTGGACGTTACAAGCACGAAGGATAAGGACCACAAATTTTTGTTTACTGGAATGATTCCCTCCTCCTTGCTAAAGCCACACAAGGCTCCTCCGATCAACCCCTAATATAAGCAAACAGTGTTACAAAAGATGCTTTACTAATAATAAACTACATAAAAACTTACACAGAAGATTCCCCAAGTTATCCATCTAGAAATACGCTGGCGATTCGACTGGTAGGTCAAAAGAATCCTACCCGCTTGGACTCCCAAATACACAACGAAGACTGAATTGAAAGACCCCAAAAAACCTAAAATAATCGAACATTATTATAACATTATTAATAGCTGACATTTTGTCGTACCTTCCGGGTCATAAGGTTCGCGAGTCCCATAAACGTTACTACAAGTAGGCCTTTGGTAAATGTGGTTAGGTCCAAACAGTTGTTTGTCAATATAACCGGCTGCGCCACCAGTACAACGGCTGTAAGCAGCTTGGTCGTGCAGTCCTCCCGGTCCTAAGTATCCCCTGTAGAAAACCGAAGCTAAACGAGAAAGCTAGAAAGGGGACTAGACATTCTTACGTTGGGCAACCAGGAATGGGAAGCAAGAAGGAGACTAACGTATGGCACGCCACCAAGAGTAGAACAATCGCCCACTGTGCCCAGGCGGCAATCAAATCACGTACGAAAGCCCATCGCTGAAATTATACATACTTAATGGAAATAGATACAGCAAAGCATTCAGAACTTACTCTGTAGACATCTTCTGCATGAGATAGCCAGGCTTCTAAGGAACCGACTATGAAATAAGCCAAAGCGAAGCGTTGCAACACACCGGGAATGCGCAAAGTAGGCAAGTCATTCTTGCCATCCGTGTTCAGGATTACGCCAAGCGCAAATAAAATGGCTGACCTCATGGTCACACTGCCAAGTATTTCATACCGAGGTTTTGCTCTTCTTAACTGCGATCGCATAGAGATAGTCAAACTAACTCCCATAACCCACATAAACCTATCAATTAAATTTTCCTAAAAGGGTTTTAACTACAGCCTTCGTGCAGAAATACCATGGAAAGACGACATCAGCAATGGTCAATCCATTCCAAGGAGCGTGCTTGAAAATCCAGTACTTTCCACCACCATAGTTGACAAATATCATCAGAATGACTGAAAGACTGGCGTTACAATATAAGTAGGTAAACTTATGTTTTTATTGTTTTTAGTGGTTCTTACCCCCGCAATGCATCCAACGAGCGGACACGTTGTAGCGTCGGAGGACGCGTAGGCTGACCAACTGGCCGAACCAAAGGCGTGGTTTCCGATGGAGACGCAGACTGTATGTTGGACTACAGAGTAAGAAACGTCTTATAATGTAAACTGATGTTAGGTAGAAACGCTCATTGCTAATTAAAATAAAGACATTAAAACTTACATTTTCTATCTCGTTCGATCTTAGCCATCTCCAAAAAATTCGCCGGTCCCTTAGGATGCACAAGAAACCCCACATTATCACAGTGAACAGGAAAATTAAACTCATCCAAAGCAAGGCTAGAAAATAGAAAAAAAGGATTTTCGTTTCACGCACAGGTTACCTAGATTATGTGGGCTTACGGTAATATATATTGGCCGGTCGAATCAAATTTTCGAGACTTGAACAAGAGCTATCTGAAGCATTTATCCTGTATAAACCATACTCGCCAAAGTGATACGAAAACCTGCAATATATGAACGTAAATATAGATTATCTATCTATGATCAATAATAGATAGTTTTTTGCTTCGCTGATAGTAAAAACGTACTGCTACCTGCAGACTCCTTTTCCATGAATTGTTAAGTACAGCAGCGAGCTGTACGTGGTATTCATAACTAGATTGATGGTTTGGCCAGGGATGACCTTTGCAATTTTCCATAGGGGGCACTATGGAAAATATCATAAGTTGCTAAACGTAGCCAAATTTTTAAGTAGTTTACCCCATAACACTCGGAAGACTGGCTCCAAATATCAAAGGTGGAATTTTCTCCATCGTGTTGTAGCTGCAAGCAAGCCTCATCCAACTTTAACAAAGTTGCTGACGTAGAACCATTGCACCAAATACGTTCTTCCATGTCATAAGCTAAAATAAATTCCCAAGAAGCAGGCAACGAGTGGAACTGGAAATACAAGGGGGCTACTCCAGCTATCAAGAGTGAACTGTTTTATAAAGATGACTTCAAAAAAAGTTTATTTAATCAAGGTTTACCAACTAGCACCACTAGTAGAGCTGTCCAAACTCCATAAATCTCTTCACGATTCATTTACATATAAAAAACGGCATTTCGAGTTTATGTTTAATAATCAATGGCATTAAATGAGTCCGGTCTCCAGTTAAAATGCATAAGAAAACTCAGAAACTATTCCAAAACAAGGTTTCAAAAACCGGTCAAACGAAACAAAATAACAACAATGTTGCGTCCAAAGTTCAGCATCTCCCCGAGTTCGAACTCGGGCAGCCCAACGAGCTTGGGCAGCAATATTTTACAATTCCTCCATACCTACAGGGTTTTTGCAAGCGAAATTACCAAACAAATTATTTCGTTTAATTTAATTTATTTTGGCGTCATCATCTTCGCATCAATTACCCAACTTATTTAAATATTTATCTTCGAAGTTTTACATGATGCGCCTTGTTCACAATAGAATGTAGAATGCTGCAACTTGGAGGCGTTCCATGTAGGAGGGGCTACTTTGAACTGCCTTTTCCGGCACTTCGCGTTTTTCGCTTCCATTGCTCGGGGATTTTAAAAGAACTGGTTTCTATGGGGACTTCCATTGTCGGAGTTCGTTGGTGGCCGCTATAGGGTGGCCGCCAAACGTACCAAAGATGGCTGCCGAGTCGGAAGAATTGTAATTCAAGCTTCTTAAAGGAACTCGCGCGTGATTCGGGGGGAGTGAGAATAATAATTTAGCCTTAAGAACTTAGGTTTATGCCAGTATTTGTAGAGTTTAAACTATTTCAAAGTTGGTAACCCACGCTTAAGCAACACGTTGGTAAACAAAAACACTAGGGGCGCAAAAGCTGTTCCATTTGACGGTACAGAGCATCCGCCGACAGGCTTCATGGCATATGGAGTGCACGCGGTACTGGATGGAACGCCTTGTGCTCACGGCCTTCGCACAAAGCAACTGCGTTTGAATGGGAAAGCATTGTTCGCAGATAGAATATGACCGGGTTACCGACAAAGCACTTCTGTATAACCACGTAGTCCGTTACGTTGGTAGCAGCACGACACGATAATAAAGAATCTGCTTATTCGTACGTGACACCCATCATCACAAGCTCGTACTAACAGTGGTAATAAGGGCATGTTGTCGTAGTGCAGGGCTGAATGTAATATTTAAAGCGAATGTACTCTCTATGTCGCGAACGACTGGAAGAGTACGTAATATATCGTGGACACTGGAAGAAAAAAACTATTACAAGAAAAGACCATGCGCGATAATACGATGCAATCAAATGACTAAACTATAAGTTAGGAAATAAGTTGCTATTAAACACAAGAAGAAATACGTTGAATTACAGAATCATACATTTTAAAAAATAAGGCACTAAAATTAAGTAATTTTTATTGAATAAAAACACATTGTTTCGTGCAAAAGTGGCATGGCACAAGCTCGCTAAAATAGCCCGATCCGCAAGCATCGTTTGAACTGAACGCCTGATACCCTTATCGCCTGAGTCGTTCAGAGTTATCCAGTTGAACCTGCGAATTTAAATATGCAAAAAATATCCGTAAGATGTACGGTAACAATATATATCCACAAATGGTACAACAATCCGACCACGAAGCACGACTCAGCTGTTAGGAAGCTAATAAAAAGGCAGGGAACAATTACGAAAATGGTGGAAAAATAGGTTCCTTTGAACCCGTTATTGAAAGCGTAGTATTTGCATCTCGAGGAACTTTTTTCGGGACGTGACTTTCTCCTACGGGAAGAATATTGCTCCGATTTAGCTTTCTTTCAATATTTTCCCTGCCTATTTCTATGGGGAAAGTAGTATTCAATTTAGAAACTGAAGGTATTTGAGTGGGTATTGTCTGCGATGAAAAATCTCTACTTTTTCGAACAAATGTGCTATTGTCCGTTAGAGCAATCGTCAAGACTTCCGCTTTGGGCGTAGTCTTAATTACGCTGGGATACGCATTTGCCACAACCGCCTTGGCAGAAGACAGCGGGTTGAACAAGGAGGATAGGTTAGTTTCCAGTGGGTGCCATTCTTGAAGACCATATCCAATTAAAGGAGAATACCGAATTGCCTTGCCGCGCTGTGTTGTGTTGTTTGTCTGTAAAGTAGTAAGGGGAATAACTTGCTTTTGCTGCTTGGCGTACTGCACAAGAACTTCCGAATAAGAAGAGGCTTGATCTGAATAGCCAGAATTCGATACAATATTGCTTGCGGTATTGGAGCCATAAGAAGAAAGGGGTAGAGGTTGCTGTGCAACTCCTGAATACGTATTCTGATTGCCCCCATAGTCGATAATTGAATTCTGAGCTGGTGGTGGTGCAACTGCTGCCTGCTTGTATACAGGATTCGCAACCGCTCCGATTGTGGGAGCAGGAATCGGAGCTAATAACTGGGGCTGTTGGAGGTCGCTAGCATAGGAAATAGAATTAGAACTAAGCGGAGGGAAAGCCGGGCCTGTGTTGGTTCCACTGCTGTAGGATGCGACGTCCTGGACTGGTGTATAAACTGCTGTATCCGATTGAATTGCTGGGACAGTTTGAGAAGCGTAAGATCCACTTCCTACTACCGAATTCCCACCACTGCTATACAATGATTGGGAATCATAAGCCGAACCAGTGTTAGTTTGCGAGGCGGTGTTATAGGAGTTGGCTGAAGAGCCACCCGTATCTAATTAGCGAAATGTTAGTTTAAACAGATACAACAAAAAATAAAAATGGTACCAACTTACCATAGCTTGGTTGTGGTCCTTGTAAACCACTATTATAACCGCCTCCTCCTGTGCTACCGTAATTGGAACCTGAGGAAGACTGAGGAACACCGTATGATCCAGAAGGATTTGATGGAGGAGCTCCATAGGATCCAGATAGCGTTGATTGTGGAGCTCCATACGATCCAGACGGGCTTGAATGGGGGGCTCCGTAGGATGAAGGAGGTTGACCATAGGAAGTTGAAGGTCCTTTCGATTTTGATTTAGATTTCGAAGGTGTTCCATAGCTTCCAGAGGGTTTTTTAGGCGTTCCATAACTTCCCGATGGTTTGCTAGGAGCTCCGTACGACGACGTAGGCTTCTTGCCTCCCTTTCCTTTACCCTTGCTGGGGGCTCCGTACTGCGAACTTGGTCTCGGAGCTCCATAACTGCTACCTCCTCCACCCCCACCTTTTCCTTTCCCTTTGCCGCCTGAAGACGGACCAGGGTAGCCTCCCGAGGGTCCAGGATATCCACCTTCACTGCCTTTCGTATCCAACTCCTTCAGTTTTTGACCAATACTCGCTATAGCATGCCCTTTAGAAACTATCATTTGGCCAATGCCTTCCAATATTTTCCCTTTTAAGCCAAAAATAGCTCCGAAAATAGACTTGAAGTCAATCCCTCCCTAGAAAAAGCGTTTGATAATAATTTCACAGTTAATGCAAGATTCGCAAAACAGATTCGTACCTTAGAGGATGAACCTTGATTTCCATAGTCATCATAAGAGTCGTATCCATAGTCACTTCCTCCACTCGATGAATAGCCCGAATCGCCGGAGTAACCACCCCCGCCTCCGCCAGCCTGCGTGTTGGAATAGCCTGCTCCTCCACCGCTAATAGTAGAATACGATGCTCCACTTGTACCATGTCCGGCCTGAGTACCACCACCTCCCGTCTGCGTACTGGTATAGCCTGATCCTCCGCCAGTATCCGCCGAGTAACTTTGTCCACCCGCGCCGTGTCCAGCATGATGTCCACCTCCGGTATCTCTTTTCGTTATTGCGCTGGCACAAGCAAACGAAAGGAAGCTGATGAGCAGAATACCAAACACTATCTGGCCAATGCACTGCAATACGCATAAACTGAAAATTAATCTTGTCAACCACGACCATATTTATGACACTTGACAATATTTCTAAGATATTAGAAAAGTTCGGCGCACTGATTTCATATTTACTTAAATGTTCACGTAAACTATACCTTCATATTTTCAGCTCGGGGACTCGGTGTCACCAAGGAAGAAGCAATCTAAGTAACTTGTTCTTCCTTTCGCATTGCTTATATAGCTGTCACGAAATTGCCTGGTGTACATAGTTTCCTATTTTCTATGGTTTTAGGTGTACCGTATCAGAAAAGGAGAGAAGTGTAAATCCTTGCCTGTCTTCCTATTGGTTTAAACCAAATTCAATTGAAGCTCTCCTCCGTGAAATTCAGGATGTGAAGCATTTGTTTAAGGAAGAGAAACATGAAGCTGACATTTGCTACACTTCACATCCTTTTAGGAAGACCAATTTCATTGTTGATCCTAAACATGGTAAACAGCATATCGATTCAGCAAGTAGAAATCCTCGGACTACTTACACATGAGTTTACGGAACGGAATACGAACTAAGGCATATCATAATTCGTTGTAGTGCAAGCTTATTGCAACATATTCATTTAACACTAGAGAAACGTGCATAAAAACGTGCAGATATTTTTTCCGTGTAAAATTTCCTTTTTTACTTTGGAAAAGGAAAAGATATCAGCAAAGAAAGTAAGTCAAGAGTTGACCTAATAAGTTGCTAACACGTGCCGTGTTTAAAAGAAGGAAAGAAAGAGAATTGTTATGGCCAGAATTGTATAGCAAGGTGATGTAAAAAAACTAAGCATGGTAAGCCATGTATACTTTTATGATGGTACAAAAAACTTACCCTGTTGTACGTAAAAACAAATTATCACAGCAAAAACAAATGCTCGCAAATACGTAGAAGCTAGATAATTTAATATTCTAAGAAAGATCGCAGCTCATAAAAAATTAACCTTTTTATCAATACTACGAAAGACAAGGGATCCATAAACCTGTATCGACGTATTAGCTATTGCACATTTTCCCGGCTCAATTGCAAACTTGCGTGATGGGGAAATTTGCCGTACTTATAGTCTCTGGTCAAGTCACACATAATCTCTACTGAAACACAGGTCATGGTTAGCGATAAAAGAAACAAAGGAAAATAGCAACCCTGCAATTTAAGTCCCAAGCTATTTATGTAATGATTTTTCTTGGCAGACAAACAGAAAACAAGCCGAATGGTGTCAGAAAGCGTATCCTCGGGGATCTTTAGTTGGGTCATTGCTCAGGACATTGCATTGTGATTGGAACGTAAAGCTTCTAGTACTCTGACGTCGGATATAGTGTCCTGTGGTTTTTTTATCAGTTGTGAAGAAACTGCATTCTCAGGGGCCCCCATTATCATTATTGCGTCAGAAACATGTAGCCCGATTTGCCTACGATAAAGTGACTGGATTCCAAAGAAATGCTGTTTGACACGTTTGCAAAGTTGGGGCCAAGGAATATAATTTACCTTCCAGATTGTGTAAGTTGACAAACAGGCTAAATCGAGAATTGTCCTAAGAAAAAGATGCGGATGTACGTAAGGGATGAGGGACAGACCATTGGCTTTGGGGCAAAGGATGCTGCCGAGCTTTCCCAAAGGTACGAAAAAATGTTGGTCAAGGTAAGGCTGAAAGCGGTGCATAATTACAGCAGTTTTATTGCTCCCTGCTTCCAGGAACTTTCTACGCAACGTCTAAGCAAATGTGGATGTGCAGTCTATGCTTTTAAACGGCGGTTTCTAATGCTTTTTATGTGCAATTGACCAAAATTCCCAGAAAGAACAACAAGAGCACACGAAAGAGTGAAAGTATTAGTTAGATCCCTCACGACGTATGTCTCCCAAAATGCTATTTTTTCCACCCTAAATGCCACGTTATTGCGTTATTACATTCGAAACTCAAAGAGCGCCTACACGGAACAGCAGGCGACTAAACTCGCCTATGTTTGTTCATCAGTCAAGAAAATAAACAATCTACTAACTTCCTACATGGACTAAATAATTACGAGGCGCATAATTTGGACTAAACCCTGTTGCATAATTACGAAACTGTCTAAATATGGAAGTCGAGTTAACCGACCAAGGCTTCCGGTAATAACATACAGTATACTAACCGCCGATCCGCATACATCTGTACAATTACGGCTAAATTATTCGAGTAATGGGCAGAACGGAGTCTTTGTACGCGCCAGTCAAGGTTGCTTCATCCTTTTGTGCATACAGAGACGCAAATAGCGCATCCAACCGAGAGTTATGCTTGACCTGTAATTTCGTAATCCGTAAACCATCCCAGCAAGCCATAATGCCCATAAGCATACGCAAAAAGGTAACTCCCAACGAAGGAAGGACTGCCAAGTAAGTCAATGTGCAGAGAGGAATTCGAAGTGGAAAGTGAAAGTCTTCGTTCTCTTCTACTAAACTTGCTGAGCCCTGCTAATAGGTCTATCGAAACTTGACTTTTCGAGTCCAGACCTTACTCACGACAAGAACCTCGACTAGTAAAGCAGGCATCTTAATCCTTGCTATTTTGATAAACAACAACCTTGTGACTCTTTGTTTCCCGAGTGTTTCAATCACCTCTGACGAATCGAACATTGCAACTTACTGGTACTTAGACATGAAACGTTTTCTGGTAAGTTGTCCTTGTTACAAAAAGCAAAACAAGAATTTGAAGACACGATTTGTGTGTTTGGAGTCGAAAAGCTTGTTGTCCCATTCTTGCTAAATTCGTCTCTCAACGATTCCGCGACAAGGCAATTTACAATTGTTTATTTTTGTAATATTTACGAAATTTTCGGACAAATGTTTCGAAACACCCAAGCGGAAAGAAAGATGTGCAGGATAATAGAACTTTCCATTTTCAATTTCATATGTCGTAAAGGTCCAACTATTGGAAGTTGGATACAGTTAAGTGGATAAAAGAACTGGTTTTGGCAACGTACATTTTATTAATTCCGTTCGAAGAACTGGGTCGCCAAAATCGCAGAAGTGTTTTACTTTATTGCATACTATATAAAATTGAACCTTATTATGGAATTTTCTCTGTAATTTCAGTGTCTTGCTGTGCTGGCGCTCGGCATTATAGGAAATGCCTTTGCTCAACAATTACAGTTCAGTTTCCGTCCCATCGCGGCTGGGGCTCCTCAACAATTCCAACCAAGACAAGGATTTGCAGCACCTCAGCAGCAACAAAATCGCCCTGTAGCGCAAAACCAATTCGGTAGGCAATTCAGTCCCCAAGTTGCGCAACAACAAAGAAGGCCAAATCAACAGCGATTTCAACCCCGTCAGCAACAAAACTTTGCCCCTAACCAAAACAACTTTCCTCAACAACGGCCTGTCCAGCAACAAAGGGCCAACAACAATCAACCCCTTTTCCGAAACAATGTGGGTCCAGCAATTCAACCTGCTCGACAAGTGCAGCAACAAGCAGTCGCCCCGCAGTTTATTCCTCAACAGAATTTCCGTAACGTAGCGCCTCCACAGCAGCAGCAACAGCCGATTCAAAATGTACAAGCTCGAGCTCCCATCCTAAACAATGCAGCTTTCGTTCCTTTTGTTACTCAGCAGCCCGTAGTTCAGCAATCTGCTCCCCAACAATTTCAACCTAGCCAACCTCTTGTAACTCAACAGCCCATAGTGCAGCAACCTGCTCCCCAACAATTTCAACCTAGCCAACCTCTGCCTATTTCTCAGCCTTTCGTTAGCAACAACGCATTACTGCCTACAACAACCGTACAACAACCAGCTCCCCCCGCACCGGTAGCAGCTCCTGTACAGCAACCTGCTCCTATTAGGCCGGAAGCAGCTCCATTTTCAGTGCAACTACCCGGTCCTATTGTACCGGTTTCTAACCAAATAGTACAAACGCCTTTGCCGACAGCGTCTACTACAACAATTGCGGCCAATAATGTGTCACCCGCACTGACCACGCGTCAGCCCATAAGACCAGTCCCACTGTTTCCCCTTGCTCTCACCGGCAACAACGTAGAAGCCAACGCAGGAGTATTGCCTTTACAAAGCGAGACTACTGACCTAGAATTACAATTTCCAAAATATCCGCCGTTCTTAAATTAGTCGAAGTGATTATGACGTAATATAAATGCTGTATTGTCAAACAAATATTTGCCATAATACAAAGAAAATTCCCGGTAATCTATTCTTAATCCTTTTTCATTTTATTTAAACTGCAAAGCATGTGTTAAATTATAACTGCACTGATTAACTGCCCTTATAATTGAACGACTACATGGCTTAAGCCAATAATAAAACTTTCATTGCATTTTGGCTCGTTTAACCTTGCTACGCTTTTCTTTTGCTAGCTCTATGGAGTTCGCTCAAGAAGCCGTTCGTCGTATCGCCAATACAAGTACTTTGGGGGTTTTTCCATAATAAAAAAAATCACAGAGAAGAGGATGAACGTACCTAATCGATCATCGTAGATAGTCGAAACAGGTCAGATGTTCAAAAGGAACGGGTTTGGACGGAACCAAGACTTTCACTTGTTGTGGAGGGAGGTTGGGTACTGTCTTCTTAAGCTGTCTTCTCTCTTTAAGTTGCAAAAGATCCGGTAAGTGTATGTGAAAGAGGAGCAAGGTTATTAAGAGAAAGCGTTTATGTTTAAGACACTCCATACTTTTCTAGAATATAGGACCTATTCTCGTTTCTAACAAAAGAGTGACTCAAATGTCGAGGTTATCGTGTTTGCTTAGTTGCGGATATCCTTTGATGGCGATGTCAACAAGTTGTGTGCCAAAAACTACGATGCTGCAGAATGCTAATTTTCTTGTCCTGATAAATTTCTAATAACCGCTCAATGTCTTGTTACCGTGATTCTAATACTCATTAAATTTCCCCTGTTAAATGCCTTAAATCTGATTGATACATTTTCCATGAACCTATGAGGAACTAAATTTAGAATCTGAAAGCTGCTTACGTTACTAATTGTTTCCGGTAGGATAGGAAACAAAAGATGTCAGATTATTTTCTTTGCCGAAATACAAACTCGACCTTTGACAAGCGCTGTATTTCGTAAGACATTTCTTGCACGCAATACCCTTTAATTATACCGGTTCTTTATATTTTGTTATACTGCTCTTTACTTTTGACTACGGAAACAGTTTGATCGGATTTAAATTAGGCCTATCTCTAGCTTATTCCTGCACAACGAATAAACATTCGTTTATAAACTGTTATGTAAACTTAAAATTAGCGAATTCAACGTACAAGACATTCGTCCTCAATGCATCAAAACGTAAATCTATAAACCGCAGTACCCAAGAAACGTTGGAAAGCTGCAAGCGGGGCAGCTTCCATAACGGACTTTATAAACTTCGTTTATTCGTATCAACATGCCACTTCCAGCACAGTACTTCTATGATAAGAGTCGCAGACTCCCAAGAATTCCGGCCGGAAACAGGAAGTGGAATTGTGGTATACTTTCAATATCTCCTAACTGAGCAAGCCGCTTTTTTTTATCTCGTGATTTTACGCAATGTGCCGAATGACTACTACGTAGACCGAAAATCAACTGGCTTTTTTGTTTGCTAGTGTCAGACATTGCTTTCCATTGTCTTTCTTAAACTAACACCAGGATGACGTTTGGATGTCGCAACGTCGAAACAAACGTCACTGATATTGTGCCGACCTGCATCGTATCACGCTATATGCCTGGGCCCATGGGAGGTAGGTCGTGAATGACCTTTAACGCATTCTTGCTGGTACGTCGCAATCTTAATGTAAACTAGATCAATATCGTCCGGAACTGAGTGAAACGTTCCTATTCCCCTTATTATAGCTTATCTGAAAGTCGTGCCCATAAATTTGGCGAAGTATTCACGGAATTAACTACAACAGAAAAAAAGTATATATGCCGCCAGCAATGTCAACACTGGTCTTCCCTATTAAGTAGGTAGAAGTTGGAAAGGGAGGGAAAATATCAACGCTAGACAAGCGAACCCGAAGGGTTTCCGAGTCATTTTCCATTCGGAACATGAATGTAAGCGGAAGTGTAAATAGCGGCGGACGCGTGGGCGGGAAATAGCGTGTATCACCTATGCTGCAGATGAGATCATGATAGGACAGCAAATATTTTCCTCAAATCTCCTTATTTTACACCGTAAATGAACTTTAGTCTGAATCTATTAACGCGCTAACCTACGTGTCGGGTGTCGCTAGACCCTCCCCACACCCTCGGCAAACTAAATCCGGCCCAGGAATTTTTTTAAGGAGAGTCGTGTTCTCCGCTCCACCTTATCGAAGAAAAATTTGACTGCAAAAGGCAAGTCCGGGTTCGTACACATGGCACTTGTTTCTGGCTCGCGCTTGTGGTTGCTAAGCGAGAGCTGTGGTCCGTTTTGAAATCGCGCTCGAGTGCAAAAAGGACACGGAAGGTAAAAGTGAAAAGACGGCAAGCGAGGGGTGGTTCACGTGTTGTTTAATCAAACAAGCCCTTCAGCTCAGGTATACCTTTGGGTCAGTCGAACTAGAACCCACCCTGACATTTGCATGCTGTGCTCTTGATCCTTTCGGAGCATAAAAGCAGGCTCAGTACACCGGCTAAGTCCAGTTAGTTCCTTCGCATTCAAATGAACAGGTAACTCGCTGATCATCTAACGTTCTGGCCTTTGCAAGTTAACGATCAACAGTGTGATAGACAAACGTGACTGGTTGCACGTGCAAAGTCTACTATTACAGTGCGGAATTGGATACAGTGACGTCTTTTTCTCAGACTTGAGCTTCACTGTATAACGCTGACTCGATCCAGACAATTAAACGTGTACTCCTCAATTCAAAACGTGACTACTACCGTGTTTGACTTGCTCTTGCCAAAGTTTCCGTAATTACGCTAGCCTATTATAGAACGTTTATCAAACACAACATGGAACCCAGCACCAAGATTTTGTTGGTAAGGCGAACTGTAAATATAAATGTACCTAGTACATCTAAAGCTAATTTTTGTTTTTTTTTGTTTATCTTAGGTTTACGTATTGCTTAACATTGGTTTGCACGCGGGTCAAATTTCTAGTTATCCACAGCAGCAAAAGCGGCCACATATTTCCGAACAATATCCTAGGTTACTGAGCCGTGCTTATCGCCACGCTTGGGCCAGGCCGAGTGACTTGCTGTATAGCCGCTACCATTTCAACCGAAAGCCGAATCCAGAACCGGAATCGAGTTTACGTGCAGTGGACGCTATGGGCTCTGAGATGGAAGCTCTACCATCAGAAATGCTCCAACTACCAGGAGAGGACGAAGGAAATATTCACTCAGGAAGAGCTGCTTCGATTCCTACAAACTATGAAGGTATCCATTTTCCGAACGTGGACACGAATTTGCCGGCTGCCTCAAACCCGAAAAAGTCGGTCTGGGTACCAAACGACTTTAAAGCTTGCGAAAAGGAACACATGTGCGAGCGACCTGATAGTTACCCTGAGTAAGAAAGACATACCTACAGTTTATTACAAACTTAACAGCTCATTGTTATTGTTTCCATCTAATAGGCAAGCTATTAGGGATAATGTCCTGCGACAACTGGGTCATAAAGTATTCATCATAGGAGACGATGAACCAGTAACAATAAAAACAGTACGAAGCTCTTGCACAGGTTTTTGTTAATTGACAGATATCTTTTTTTCCCCTTTCGCAGCCAATCAGTACTAGGATGCGCCCATCAACACCCAACACGGAAGAAACTCTCTGCGATACTACAGTAAAGACACAAACAAATGGAGATTCTTAACATATACAGTTTTACTATCTATTCCTTAATAATTAGGAATCAGTCAAATATCCGCGATTAGCCAGATCGGCAAACGATAAAGCTTGGCGTTTTGTTATCAACCAGGGTAACTTTACTCAAGGTGTCAAGGTTGAAATGTGCAAGTAAGTTGACATGCGATAATTTTTTTTTTTACAAAAAGCCGCTAATGTGATACGTTTTTTAATTTTAACAGAAGTCCGGAAAAGGAGTGCAAGTATGCACAAAATTTTCCATTTGGTTTTACCACAATTTGCCGGCAAAAATACGCTGCACGTAAACTACTAGCTATCACGGAAAACGGAGAAACTCTCAACGACACTTTCAACATGCCTTCGTGCTGTGTTTGCTATGTTAGAACAGCTACTGTTGCCCAGCGCAATTACGGGCCCCAAACACCTAGGATAACATCCTCGGTAGAATCAAACCTAAGTTTTAGTTAAAAAGGTCCACACATATTAACGTGTCAATAATTTGTTTGTCCTTGTTCGGAATCTCTCAAATAGACGTCATGGATTAGATCTTCATAGGTCCCCAAGCCAATTGTGGCTGTAATCTTGAGAATTGTGCCATCACCCACCAGCGCGCTATTTTTTTTTATTTATTTTGTTTAAAAAAAGCATTATGTTTATTGTTTTCACTTCTTACGTGCCTTCGGGCTTCATTTTATTTTTGGTTGACATGGTCTAGTCGATTCAATCTACTAACTGGTAATAATCCCGGGAGGACCACAGACTTTTGTTTTGATCCATTCTTTATTTCCAAAAGTTTTCCTTCTCTTTCGTCAATGATCCCAAAACGTAACCTCTTTTGTGACTCCTGCTGTATCCCTCGCTCTATAACTTCGCTTTTGGTAGCGTGTTTAATTTCGTGGTAGGCTTGAAACCAAATGATGTGCTCTGACAACGAACAAACAAATCTTACTTTGTTCTTACTTAAATACCTTACTTATGAACAGTTGTTCCTGATTAGATTCTTACAAACAAACTCCGTGTTGTCGTATTGCGAAGCAACCATGTATCCACAATGCGTCTATTAATACAGATACTGTTGGAAACGAAATCAGGCGTTCCCCACTGCGCATCCTAAGACACGACACAGATGGTTAGATGTTTTCCCTACAGTCCTCGCTGTCCCAAGCGGAAAATCTAGTCTATAAAGCAGAATTATTCTTACAAAGCAGGAAACACGAAACAATTTGAAACTCTTGAAACCAACTAGTCAAGCATAGGAACATGCCACGGATTCTTCTACATTTCTTGTCGCTCTGAATTGAAAACAAACTCCCAGGAGCACACTTGGAGAAAGCACGCTACTTTCGTACGCTTCACCTACTTACGGTAGAACAAAAATGGTCATGACAATTAAAACTGAACCCGTGTGATATACCAGAAACGTTAATGACACGTACAATTTTACTGCGCTAAAACGGTAGGAGATACCTCGTTTCAGACCAAAAATTCTTATCCTGTAAACCCGTGCAGGGAAAACATGAGTCGGCAGTGTAGATGTGTATCACCATGACAGACATGGCCTACATATTAACTCTGAGCCGAGAAAGTAGAATTCTGCTCCGCTGGGAGGACTCACAAACCTGAAGCACCAACGGTGCCCAAGACCTCAATCAACATATTTTAGGCACTCCTAGCCTTTTTAGTTCCACCACGGTTAATTTTTACATGCATTCCTTAAAATATGCCCGAGATTTAGTATCTTTAAGTGCAATTATCAAATAAAAAGACATACAGCTTAAGCAAAAACAATATATTCGGCCTGCCGGCTTAGGAGAAAGCAAAATTAGTCCTTTCAGTCAGTCCCACATATCGCCGCGAGTATATGCCTTTTTGGGAAGCCCACGCCATTCTTCCACCTCCTCATCAGCTATGCAATGGACCTACTTGCGCATCAGTTACATTGGCAAGTCTCCCGACCGTTTAACATAGTCGGTCTCGCACCCACAATTTCTCCTGGCCTGCCGGGAGGCAAAGGCAGGCTTTCTTTCTTTCTTTCTTTCACCTGAACTACTCTCACGTCAAGAACGAAAACGGGCCCGACAAAAACTCCTCCATGCTCTATGCTGCTAGCCCACTATAAGACCCGAATCTTTAGCACACAACTCAGGCCAAGGCATGTGCACCAGGAGAAAATCTACTCGACTATATAAGCAGAACTCCAACAGTTTCTCCCGCTCATTCACGTAATCCTCTTCTACTTCTCACCGTTGAGCTCAAGCAGTCTATAGGCACGGAACACTGCAGCGAATATAAGTGACTTCCACGCATACTTCTGCTGACTAGAACCCAGTGACAGAATCAACTGTTGATCATCATGTGGACACCAAAAGGAGTAAGCATTTTTTAACTTCCTTATTTACGTGCGAATTAGTAAAGAATATTCTTCTTAGTAAACACTTCTTATGCTTATTCTCGTAGGACGCCATTAAGTTTAAACATTGTTTTGCTTTATATTATACATATTTTCTTTACGTTCTTGCTCCACAGTTATACAAAAGCATGTTATCTTTAATCTAGAAATTAACATGCCACTCCATCTTGATCAACATAGTATCGGAGCGACTGCTAGAACAATTTACCAGCAGACTGACAAGGCAAAGAGCCGTTTGAAAAGAAAATGTTATATATTCTGACAATAGGCTTAATTATAATGGGCTCAATGTAGTTTAATAGTATCCCCCATTCCAACCGTCGAAGCAATGAGGTCAAGCCGAGTGAAAGCGAGGAGCACGCCAAAGGAGCCTGCTTTCTCTTTGGCTTACTTCTCGTACTCCCGGCTCGTCTTGAGATAACAACTCTACCATAGGAAAGCTTTTTCACGACATAACATTTATGCCCGGGATGTCCCTCTCTGTTGTGAAAAACCGGTTTGCCTCCCGAATCAGGGCTCATGCTTCCAAACATCCAGGAAGCCTGAACTAGGAGAAAGTTGGCTGGCAGTTTTAAGAAATCTCAAATTTTCCATGTTACTATTTATCTTTTCCTTGGTCTCATTACCAGGTCCGGCTAGCGATTTTCATCACGCTATTGATTGCTTTAGCCCACGCCGACAAAGGTAGCTCCGGCAGTTATGGGAACACCAAGTCGAAGGGTAAAGGTAAAGGTGGTTCTCAAGCTTACTATGCACCTCAGCCTCACAAAGTAATCATCGTGCCAGCTGGGCCTAGTTACCAATATGGATGGGTAGGCTTCGGCGGTCACTCCAAAAAGGACAAGGACAAGAAGATTCCTAGACTCCCTTACGTACCTTTCCCGGCCGTTATTCAAAAGGGGCACAAATATGGATCGATTATCCATCAAGGCGATTATTACGGAGGAGGTCATGGTTACTCGGCCCCAGCTCCTCAAGTTTACAACTATGCTCCTTCGTATTCCCCGGCAGCAATTCCGCCAACTCCATACTACCCAAAACCCGCACCCAGCCCTGTTTACAACGTTCCCGCAGCTCCGGTTTACCAACAACAACCGCCAGTATACCAACCACAGCAGCCAGTATACCAACAGCAGCCGCCAGTATACCAGCAACAACAGCCAATACATGAACAACAACAGCCAGTATACCAACAGCAACCTGCTGCAAACTACGCCGAACAACCTATCCAAAAGCCAGTGGAAGAAGCAGCAGGAAGCGGGATTACTGTCCCTCCAGTTACGGATATCGAATCTGATTACGCCCCTGAAACGACTGACGACTATGTCCCCGTATACATTCCCGAACCCGTGAAACCTACGGGTCCTCCCTCGTACGAATATCAAGCTAATTCCGAAATCAGTGGTCAAGCAGGTAATGATTACAGTCAGCAAGGCTATGGCGAACAGATTCAACCATTCCCTGAACAGCCTGAATATTTCGAAGCAGCTGAACCAAGGCCTCTTCCCGAATCTCCTTCTTCTGGATGGTCGTCTGATAACGGGTACCAACAAGGTCCCCAGTACCGCGACGTTCCCCTTCCAGCAGCTGAGCCTGAATACAACGTTGTAATTCCTGACCCGACTCCAGCCTACATTGAAAGCCCAGTCAACTTACCAGTCTACGAAGAACAAGGACCGGCTTCGTATCAAGGCAACGCGTACGGGCAACAACAAGACGGCGCAGGCTGGGCTGGTGAAAATCAACAGCCGCAGTGGCTTCAATCTACCGTATGGGGATCAGGAGAGGCGGACTCGGCTGGCGCATGGTCGCAGCAAGCACAGCAAGTCGCTAGCGCGCCCCTTGATACGACAAACCAACCAGCTCAAGCAGTCCAGCAATACGATGCTTCAGAACCGGTATATGTCGCAGCCAATTCAGACAGCTCAGCAACCATTCAAAAGCCTGTCGAGCCCCAGCAGGAAGTTGCTCCAGAAAACGGAAGCTACGGTGATAAAATTAACCCCAATCAAGGTGCCCGGTAAAAGCATGGCAATTTCGAGACTGTACAAACACACCTTTATGACGATTCAGTAGAAACACTGAATTAAGAGGTCAAAATTTGCTCATCGCATTATTATTATGTTTTTACCATGTTGGATAATAACCATTGAAGTCCGTGATATTGTAAAGCGAGCGAAAAATCTTTACTTTCACGAATATCTTGCAGCTGGTTCTGTTGGTTATAGTTTCGAATTAGTATCGAGTCTGGATGTTAAATAAATGTTGCTTAAATCTCAAGATTAATTTCCGTTACTCATTTTGCTAATACGAGTACTGATACCTGAGAAATGGAACAACAGGGTGGTGTCAACCCAAGATCTACGACATTTTTCTACGTCAATAGCAAGTTATGGCACATCCATTAAGCACATGTCTTTGAAGTATTTAATAAAACTCGGAAAAACAGGAAGTGAACAATATTTTTCAATTACTTTTAAGGGGTCGTTTTTCGCTAAAAATACTTGTTAATTGGTTTCGTACAGAGGGGCCATCTATTTAGATTTATTGCCAACATTTGACTGCTGCGGCTTTCGTGGAAAATATATTGCAAAAGAAAAAATGCGTATCTTGCAAAGTTTATTTCGAGAATGATTGCAAGTCTGATTACCAACAAAAAAGCAAAAATGTAAATTTATTATAAGACATAAGCTTATATAGGGTTTGCAAGAGCTTGTGCAAGATTATTCTAGCTTTTGTAGCCCGTATAACCCGGTGTTTAAACAGAAGCACTGATCCTGTCTAATGCATGGATACCCTGCGCAATAACACTCCGAAAACTGAGAACTGCTTACCTTATTCTTACACTTGCCTTTGCCAGACGGAATACAAAAAGGACATGACCGCGGTAGCTTACTCGAAGATCTGTTCTTGCCTGAACGTGTCGATTTGTCTTCTTTGGGAAAATATTTTAGAACATTGACTAATCCAACTCCAGTTTCGCACTTACAGTTATTATCTTCCGTCAAAACCAGAACAAATCCTGCAGTTTCACTGTTGTACAGTACATAGCCAGAGGCCCTGTACCCTGCCTTTTGTAATTGCATACGCTTGGGAGCCACGCAAAGACGCCACCTATAGCGCATTTGGACATTAGAACTAAAAACAGTTTTTATTTAGTAACACTACTCGTGAAAGATTTTGGAATTGGACACGTAAAACACGAAAAGACAAAACCGTCAATTTTAGATCTCACATTCTACTGCATCTTCACCTTTTAAAACATGGAAGAGAGAGATGTTGACATGGAAGATGGAGAAGTTGATGATCAGGTAAATTTAAATTTTATTAGTATCAAACCAGTAAACTAACATACGTGATTTTATTCATACTCCACTATCGGTTTTAGACCGAAAATGGAAAAAAAGAAGAAAAAGTGTTTCCCAGTATAGTACCCGTGAGTTTTCTAGACATAGATTCAACAATTTACTCGCCTGTTCCTGAAGACGACCTGCTAGCCTTATATACCAGGTAAAACTAAATTATATACTCAGAGATTCCAAATTAAGATATAACTGTTTCAATTCCGTTTCTTTTCAAGCCTGGAATTACCAGAAGATGAAGTCAGTGAAATGGTTAAACAATCCACTACGAAAGCACCCCATTGGGTTCATAGGTTTGAAGCCATCCATTTGAGGGGAACTGAGGACATGAGCACAAATGATATATTTGATTATTTTAATAGCCATAAACCTGCCTCAGTCGAGTGGATAAACGACTTTTCTTGTAAGTTTACTCTCAAGTAAAACATTTTAACGCAGGTTTGTCTCACTTTAGGTAATGCCGTGTGGCTAGATGCTACGGCAGCAGCCAGGGCCATGCTTGCTTTTTCTGATGAAATCATTAAGAATACCAAGAAACCCCAAACGGAATCAGAAGAAAAGGATACCGTAAAAGACGAATCATTGCCAGATATTTCCATTCCTCCTGGTGTGTGGCGCAAAGGGAAATCTTTCGCCAAAGCTAAAGGAATGTTAATGCGTTTTGCAACGAAAAACGACAAGAAAGTGCGCGGTGCAGAAAAGCAAAGTCGTTATTATCAAAAATATGGAAACCCAAATTATGGAGGTACATATTTCTTGGTAGGGAAGTGTTGTTTTTGTCATAATTTCATTGCACCAGGTATGAAAGGGCTTATCTCCAATTCAAAGAAACGTCGACTGCGTGGTGATCACACAGACGATAAGAAAAATCCATGGGGAAATTTGGCTGAAGAATGGGGAGATAATGAGGATTTGGAAGAACGGTTTTTAAGTGAGTTTTTGCTTTCCTCTTTTTCTACATTAGACACTAAAAAACATGTTCGTCGCTTAAGGCAAACAGTTATTTCCTCCATCCTTAGCTCGATGTCTAGGGAGACAGCCACGACCATCACCTTCGAGATCAGGCGATGACGCAAGTTCGGGAAGCCAGTCAGAAAGTGACGAATCTGACAGGCACGGTGGAAAAAAGCCAAGAATGCGAATGTATGCTGACGATGAAGAGAAAAAAATCAGTCGACCAATATCCAAACATACGACCACCGTTGACTGGGGAGATAAGCTGAATGCACTCAGGCAAGGTTCAGATATGCAAGTGCCTGAGGATTTCGAGTATGGCGAAGGTAAAACTGATGATCTGCGAACTAAACTGACCAGACGGAAAGATACCCAGCCCATTGCTGGAGCGAGTTTTGATTTACGGAGCAAGTTAAAAAACCGATCGATGCCCATGGACGATGAATAATATTAAGCAACAATCACCAATATGTAACGGGGACCTGGAATACATCATGGAACATGTCCGCTAAGCACTTTCTGCCTAAATATTATTTTTGTACACTTAAAATCTCCCCATAAAACTTAAGTACATCGCAAGTTATAAAGTTGAATAGCGAAACATCACGGAAAATTATTGAATATTTGTTCCATTCCTGATTATTATTAGGCTTCTGCTTTAGCTTTCCCCTTTTTAGCAAACCAGTCATCCGATTTGTCGTTGGCGATGGCTTGTTTTAAAGTTTCCTCAGCTTTTGGATCCACTTGAGATAATTCACGGAACCCCTCGTCTCCCACAAAGCAAATCTCGTGGCCATCCTAACAAGCAAATTTAGTCAAACAAAATTGGATTCGTTCCATAAGGAAATGAGAAACTTACGGGATCCGCTAAGATGATAACTTGTACAGTAGCTTTCCCAGGAGTATCGAGGCTAACAAAAGGCGTTAATATCGTTTGGTTTTCGTTTTTCATTTTCGCTTCTATTTCAGGCAGCTGTGCAGAAGGGCAAGAGAACGCAATGCGACCAAATGCTTTGGCATGATCCACCGAAGTTCCTATGTCTATCAACTCCAACTTCGCTTGTTCCTCTGCATAGCCTAATACTACCCTATCTTTATCTTGCTCATAAATTTGCATCTCCAATAGTTTGACCCAATAATCGCAGGACTTTTGAAGATCAGAACTCGCTAAGGTCACTTTCTGGACTGGATCTAATTAGAAAAAGGGTGTCATAATCGTTCTACACAAACTGCATACCATTTTCTTACCACTCGTGACTGCTTTCTGGGGTTCATCGAGTAAATAGAATTTGTATCCACCTGGGGCCTCTACGTAAGTCTTTCCATTCTTTTCATGTACAGGCCAGCTATGTTTTCTGGCATTTTCCAAAGCTTCTTTAGAACGTATGGTGAGGCCCAAAAAGTCATTGCCCAATTTATAGGTAGACAACCCATAATTGTACGTTAGTTCAACGACGAAATGATTGTCTTCGGGCCCATAGCCAACCATAGTTTTGCTCCATTTGCCATCATACGGCCCATTACAAGCAGCCTTGCAGCCTTCTTCAAACTCTTCGTGTCTCAAGATCTAAATGGGGGGAAAATTGTTAACATACGGATCCGCTGACAGTTTATAAAGTTAACCTTCATTCCGAGTATTTCCAGGTAAAACTTAGTCGTCAAATTACGGTCGCCAACTTTGAAAACGAAATGCAAAGCTCGTTTTGAGGCCATTTCCGTATTTCTTCGTTGTTAAAGAAGCGCAAACAGGTGTTCTCTCTATGCTTTCACCGGCTCTGATTTCCTAGTAATTTTCCAGGCCCAAGGGGGAAATATAAGCAAAACCACGCAGCAAGCGCCATCTGCCACGAGTTTTGGAATCCAGAAAGTAGAGAAAACAGGATGACGTCCATAAAACACGTGCTGTTTTGTTGTTCAAAGCAACTTAATTTTATTAAGAGCGTAGCATCTAATAGTGTGTACCTAGAAAGACGATTTTATAGTCGAGGGCATATAAGAGTGCCAATTGAAGTCCTTTCAGCCCGTGAATCCGAGGTGCTACACTCAGGCAAGAAATTCAAAGTTGCAAACCGTTCAGAGCCGCATAAAGAATCCCCCTCTCAGTTCCGTGACCTTCGAAACCGAAAGGAACAAAGTAAAGAAGTAGCAGAAAGTCGGGCAAGTTCATACGGTCAAAGTAGAGCCGAGAAGTCCACTTTCGTTTCAGCCAGCCAACCAACTAACCAACGACAGCCCAAACCGAAAAAAACGGACAATGAAGAGTCCAATGGGGAATCAAAAAATCAAGCAAACGTTCCAAAGCGTACTCTTAGTCTTGCCGAAGCGGAGAAGAAACTTAAGTATATAAAAAAAAATCATAGCCGTTTTATGAGACATTTCCTTGTAATTTTCTTTTTAAAGTTCTTTGCTGGTAGATGTTAAATCGAAGAAGAGTCGAGAAAAGCAGCAAAAAATATTGTTAGAGGGTCGGCGGCTTGTCGCTGATGCAATTCAGGCAGGAGTGAAAGCTGAAGCTGTTTTTTACAGCCGCGATGATAACCTGGAAAATATTCCACTTCGTGGCATCGAGATTGTTAAGGTCCCTTATAAACAACTGGAGCTCTGGTCTGATCTCAAAACTAGCCCGGGGGTATTAGGTGAAATATAATTTGTGCTAGTTTGATGAACATTCAACTTATTCAAGGCTTCCATTTTTTAAGGCATCTTCCATCTACCGAGCAGTTCGGAGTTGAAGCTAGCAAGGCCCACGATTCCGTTAACAATAATTTGTGACAATGTGCGCGAACCCGGAAACCTGGGCGCTATTTTACGCAACGCAGCAGCTGTTGGAGCTAGTTCGGTGGTGCTAATGAAAGGTAAGTTAACTGTTGGTCATTGAAAGCTGGGTACAATTGTCGAAAATTTTAATAGGGTGCACGGACCCATGGGATAGCAAAGTCCTTAGGGCTGGAGCAGGTGCTCATTTTCGCATTAACGTTATATCGAATCTGGAATGGAGTTTGATTAATAATTACGTTCCTGAAGAATCAGTTGTGTATCTTGCTGACACTGATGCTAATCCTCCAAAGGAAATAGATGCGCGTACTGCTCGTATATTGGAAAAAGCAGAAATGTTACGAACTTCCGAAACTGAGATCATTGATAATCAGGAGCTCGTGCGGGACAGTAGCTTCGATAATCTCGACGCGGTAGAAGTTTACAAAAAGATTCCTATGCCAGTCCAGCAGTATAGTCAAACTTTGTTTGCAAAGTATGGTCCAGTTACATTAGTAATTGGTGGTGAAACTCACGGCCTAAGTGGCTCTGCTTATAAGCTCGGTCACGAGCGTAATGGCGTTAAGCTAAAAATCCCATTAGAATGCCAAGTAGATAGCCTAAATTCAGGTGTGGCTATGGGGATCCTTGCTTATGAGATTCGACGACAACTTTTGATATCTTGTCCTGACAAGGCATAACTAATAAATAATACACTAGTTCTCTCTTAAATAGCAACAATTATTTATTTCTTGACTGTATTTCGAATTTATTTTGCGTATATATGAGAATTATCAACTAAGTCATAAGCCCGTAATAAAGAATAAAATAAGGATGAGCGCTTTCAGAAATGCTAGAATGCAAATCAAAGTTTGGCCGAGATATTTGGTATCATAATAGGCCACCAGCTAGGGCGTTCGAAACAAGTTGGATCGGCTGTCATGGCCCGTTCCAAGTTTTCGTATATCTGTCGATATTCATAGTTGTATAACAATAAGCAAATACTCGTATATACTTTTCCATCAGACGCCCCCAGAGCAGAATTCAAAACGAAGTCTGTAGGTGCGAAGGTATCTACCAGTGATACAGCATCGTCTTTCAATGTCGTGCATAGTTCGGTTATATGTTGACGTAAATGCAAAGTAGAATCTCCGTCTTTCAAGAAACCACCTGCGAAAATGGGAATTGGTTTTGAGTTTCGAAGTATGGAGACTAACGTCATATACCTTGATATAGAGTCGCTAAGTGCTTTTCTAAAGACCACAAACCATAGAGCTGAATGATTTTAGTAAGCACAGGGCGTAGACTGCTCTCCACAGAAGGGTTTTCGGTTAAAGCTACGAATCTTCGCAAAACAATCAGCTGTGCAGTAGAATATAGTAACGTCAGTTGTGTAACAAGTTTGCGATTTTAGTCATTTTACCTCCATGAATGCTATTGAAAGAGTTCGGGCCAGGTATACTTGAACTTGATTTCGGGCAGTAAATGTATCGACTCCTTGTCTGAGCAGCTTTTCAATTTGAGCTGAGGTTTCGTCAAGCAAGTGAACGACTAACCACTCATAAGCTTCTACACATTCTATATGCATATATAGTTGAATATAATATGAATGGGTTAAAGAATACGCAATTCGTTAGTTACTTTGCGGGTTCATCCAATAGCTGTTTTCTGTTTGTCCAACGCTTTTCTTTTTAATTAAATCAAATGATTCCAAAAAGACGGCAGAACCAAAGGGAGATCTCGCTTCAATCCAGACTCTTCGAAGATCAGGGCGTAGTTTCTTAATTCCGTAGTAAGTTGCTAATAACCAGTTGCTAGTTTGCTGCAACAAAACGTTATTGTCCCCTTCATACGTGCAGTTCGCATCGTTGTCATCTCGTAAAGAGCCAAAACCAGACACTATAATTCGTAAATAAATGTTACTTCAGCTGAAATAAAGAAATAAAAGCCAACCGGACAGATAGCCATGGCCACCGCAAGCCTCTCTGCATTCCTGAATGGCATCCTGAGCTAGCCACCCCGCTAACGGTTTAGCAGCAGAGGATATCGCATGAATTTCAGCTCCCATCGCAGCCTATGGTAACGAGTTCACAACCCGACGTCAGATAAAGTGAAGACGAACTTACAGTTATATTAGAATTGTCTTTCCTACTGAGGCCGAGGCGGAAATCGAAGAAGTTCCTCGAGAACGTTTTCGAAAAGTACGTAAAAGTATAAGCGGCTGCGATGTAAGGAAACAAACGCCATTGCTAGAATAGCGTTTGAAACCAAAACAATGGTTAATAACATTTACAAAGAACAATACATTTGTACCTGCAGCGAATACTCAATAACGGGTAATTCCTCGGTTGACTTTTCAGGACCAAACTGCCTCCTGGCTGCCGAATACCGGACAGCAATTACTAAGGCCTTTTGCAAATTCGCCATTGCAATTTTAACAATGCCTACTCTTCCGCTCGATAAATTTCCAAGAGAAGCACCTTGAATATATATTTATAAGAAATGGGATGTCAATAATATAGTAGGTTTGATAACACAAATTAAAAATACCAAGTCGTTTTTTAGGATCTGTAAAAGGAGACACATAACACCCATTATCATCCACGTCCCCAGTTCTATTCAGCAAAGAAATCTTCGGTACCCGATACTGGTTAAACAACATAAACCTAAATCAGTATCTGATTCTAGAAACTTCGCAAATTCCTCGCAAGTCGAAAAGATTTACCCATTATCTACGCCGTTCAAGCCTAATTTAGGTCCCATATCCCCAATAAGTAGACCTGGCAAGGCCTCCAAAGTTTTCGCGTGACGGATGGGGACAAAGAATCCATGCAATCCATGGCATTGTCCATCTGGGGTATATAACTGTGCGAACACAGCAGCATGCGTAGACGTCTTGCCTAAAGAGGTAGAAATCACGAAATAGCATACAATTGAAAAAGGAAAAGTTAAAATTACCCAAGTTCCCAGCCCAACATTTGGCAGCTTCGAAGTCGGGAGTATGCAGTATAAATTCTTTCGTGCTGATATCGTACGTAGCGGTAGTGCGCATTGCTTTCGTGTTGGTTCCATGCGCAATTTCAGTAAGACAGAAACATCCCGTAATCTCACCATTTCTAAGTTGGTTGATAAAGACTTGATGTTGGGAAGTTCCTATCCCTGTCAAACTTCGAATAATGAAGTCGCATAGCAAGACTCGTTTAATAGAAAGCGACCAGTCGTACTGACCCAGGCAATTAGTGAAAGCGTCTGCCTGTTTGTGTAATGTAATCGTACAACTTTTTGTTAAAAAAATATTATATTGTTGTTGTTTTACCTTAAAAGGATTTGAAAGCAGAGCCTTTTCTGTAAGAAAATTGTACTCGTTTAAGCGTAACACACGTTTCGTTGTAAGCTCTCGATGTTCCGCCACGCTCAAAGGAATAGGACTGTGAGCGAACAAAGGGTCCTTCTCCAAAGTCAAGCAGATATGTCTCTTTGAATTATTCAAGTTAGGATAATCATAGAACCGTAAGCACATAAGTCTTACTTTAAATTGGATTATTTCTTCCCCCTCCAGCAATAAAGCCATCTTTTTCCAACAGAAGGAGGATTTCTTTCGGTACCGGTCAAGCGGACCGGGGGAGAAGTCCAGGAGAAGAGTAAAAGGCATTTTTACTGGAAATGAATTGCGGAATGTACTGTGAACAATTAAACAAGGAATAAATTTTTTATCCAATTTGAAGTGTAAAATATAAGAGAATAAATAACCCAACTCCGAGATTGTTCAGTTAACTCTTCCAATATGTTGTCATTAAGTTTTAAATTATCCGTGTTCTAATTCTGCTCCTTACACAAGAAAGTAATATAAGCAAGCAATTAAGTAGCAAATAATAAGTCGGTTACGAAACAGTGCTACAGAAGCCACGACTTCGTCCATGAAGTTTTACAAAACACTTAAAAATATCTGCATACATGCTGGTTAAATAGATTCACTGCCAAGTAAAGTTACCTTTTGAATGTATGGAAATCCTTTAATATTCAATCGAAAGCATACAAAACTGACGGCTAGTATCGTTTTACTGCTTGCACAGCAATAATTATAGACTTATCAATATAAACACTTACTAGCAGCACAACGCTTGTTTGGCCATCGTCATTGGACTTTGGCTCGTCGCCCAGTTTGTTTCCAACAACAAGCGATTACAAAAGACCAAGGTCAGATGCACTGCCCAAATTACGGAAAAATTGACTTCACAGAAACCCCTAAATTACCTTACATAAAAAGTCCTTTATTAGCAGGGACACTGATAGTGACTTATGCCGTACTTGTGTACCCATGTGTACCACTTGTGTACACATCCCAGCCGTACATACGGATGGTAGTGGTGAACTAAAATAGGAAGTACTAATTACGATATTTCAATGGTAAATTACGATGATAACTACGACATTGCAAAGGCAAGAAAACATGAGATAATACAAGTACTACAAAGATAATTCTATTATACAAGTACTGCATTCCGATAAACTTTCTGAGCAGAACAGCAGTGGGGCAATTAGTTTATTGTCCAATGAAAAAACGGCAGCAATTTCTGTTACACGAGGTGCAATAAGTCACTTCATACATGCACACTACCACGGAAGCATAAACATGCACACTATACGGAAGCATAAACTATTTAAACAAAGTGAACGATTGTCTTGTAACAACGACACCTACAATCAATATAGGCACAAGCAGGTAACAACCGTAACATACATAGTGATATATAGGAATGCTAAATGAGAAGTGCACTTCATAGTTTGGCCGAGGGCTTTGAAACCATAATAGACCACCAGTTCGGACGCTGGAAACAGGTTGGATCAGCTTTCATAGCACGTTCCAAGTTCTCATAGATCTGTCGATATAATCATAATGTGTACGCGAGTGACAAAAAAAAAATATTCATACCTTTCCATCGGACGCCCCCAAAGCAGAATTTAACACGAAGTCAGTAGGCGCGATCGCATCTACCAAAGATACAGCCTCATCTTTCAACGCGGTACATAAATCTACTACGTGTTGACGTACATGCAAAGTAGAACTTTCGTCTTTCAAGAAGCCACCTACAAAAACGAGTAATGTATGGAAGTTTCGAAGCTATACGCAATTCACCTTGGTACAAAGTGGCCAAGTGCTTTTCCAATGCCCACAAGCCATAGAGCTGAATAATTTTAGCAAGCACGGGGCGAAGGCTGTTATCCACATCGGGACTTTGAATGAAAGCTTCGAACCTTCGTAGAACGTTTAACTATCGATAAAAATTAAGCATTTTATGCAAAGCAAATTATAATTATGAATACAATTAATTGTTTTATACAAAGCAGCACGAAAGTCTTATAATTGTGTATGAAGCCCTTCAGTTATAAAGCAATTATTACCTCCATAAATGCAATAGAAAGCGTTCGGGCCAGATAGACTTGGACTTGATTGCGGGCCGTAAAAAGGTCTACACCTCGTTTTAGCAAAGTTTCCAATCGCGTAGAAGTTAGGTCCAGCAAGTAAACAACTAGCCATTCGTAGGCCTCAATGAACTCTACATTAATTAAAAAGTCAATTGCTAACTGCGTGCCATTACTTTCTCTCAGTTTACTTTTGGGATCCATCCAAAAATTCTGGCATGTTTTGGAAACACTTCGGTTTTTGATTACATCGTAATGTTGCAAAAAGGCAGCAGAACCAAAAGGCGATTTTTCTTCCACCCACGCTCCTCTGAAGTCAGGACGTACTTCCTTAATTCCGTTGTACAAACCTATTAACCAGTTACTGGTTTGTTGCAACAGTACGTTGTTGTCTCCTTCATATGTGCAATTCGCATCATTATCGTCTCGCAGGGAACCGAAGCCAGAAACTGCAACCGAAACTTGATAAGAAAACAAGATTCTAACGAACTGCAAACATACTGGCCAAATAACCATGTCCACCGCAAGCTTCTCGGCATTCTTGAATAGCATCCTGTGCTAGCCAACCTGCTAACGGTTTAGCAGCAGAGGATATCGCATGAATTTCAGCACCCATTGCCGCCTAGACAAACCAAGTCACTTCTTGAATAAAAATTCAACAAGTTTGAACTTACGGTTTTATCGGGATTGTCTTTCATAATTAAACTAAGACGAAACTCCAGAAAGTTTTGAAGGAACGTGTTTGAAAAATGCGTATATGTATACGTGGCAGCGACATACGGGAACAAACGCCATTGCTAAAAATGTGTACGGTCATCAGAGATAAAGCACAGAAAAGAACTGTATTCTTTTACTTGTAATGGGTACTCGATAACGGGTAATTCCTCTTTGGAATTTTCTGGACCAAATTGCCTCCTGACCGCCGAGTATCGGACCGCGATTACTACAGCCTTTTGCAAATTGGCCAAAGCCATAGCAATAATGCCTACTCTCCCATTGGACAGATTTCCAAGTGAAGCTCCTACACGTTATCAAACGCATAAACATTAGCGCTACACATACCATTTTCAGATTTTTTCAAAAATTACCAAGCCGTTTTTTGGGATCTTTAAAAGGAGTTACATAGCGCCCATCATCCTCTACGTCCCCCGTTCTGTTCAGCAGCGAAATTTTTGGTACTCGGTAATGGTTGAAAGAGAGAAACCTAAACGAAAATATTTAAGAAAAAGGGCAAACAGAGAAAAACGAATTCATCATACCCGTTATCTACACCATTCAAGCCAAGTTTTGGCCCCATATCCCCAATAACTACACCTGGCAATGTTTTCAGAGTTTTCTCGCTACGAACTGGGACGAAGAATGCATGCAAGCCGTGGCATTGCCCATCCGGGGTGTACAGCTGTGCAAATACAGTGGCATGCGTAGACGTTTTGCCTAACAGCAATTGACGTTAAATAAAGGGGAAGTAGGTATATAAGGAATTACCCAAGTTCCCAGCCCAACACTTAGCAGCTTCGAAATCAGGCGTATGCAATACAAACTCTTTCATGCTAATATCATACGTCGCAATTGTACGCATTGCTTTCGTATTGGTCCCATGACCAATTTCAGTTAGGCAAAAAGAGCCGGTGATCTCACTACGCTTTAGACGCTTAATAAAGACGTGATGTTTCTCAGTGCCAAGACCGGCTACACTTCCAACAACGAAGTCGCATAGCAAGATCCGCTTCACAGACAGGGACCAATCGTACTGGCCCAGGCAATTAATTAAGGTGCTCGCCTATTTATTACAATTAAAAACATGAATTAAACTGAAGAAGAAAAAATTACAGATCCTTGCTTGCTACCTTTAACGGGTTGGAGAACAAAGCTTTGTCTGGAAGGAAATCATATTCGTTCAAGCGCAAAAGTCGTTTCACTGTAACCTCTCTATAATCCTCCATGGTCAGCGAGGTAAGACTATGAGCGAACAAAGGGTCTTTCTCCAAAGTTGACCAGACATGTCGCTTTAAATATTAAAAATTCAATTACTCTTCCATACAACACCATTAATAAGCGAAATTTACCTTGAATGCGATTATTTCTTCACCCTCCAAAAGGAAAGCCATCTTTTTCCAGCAAAACGATGCATTCTTTCGATAAAGATCTAAGGGACCAGAAGGGAAGTCGGGAAGAAGAGTATTATCCATGATCAATTCGAATAAAATTGAGAAATGATGTCCCCGGTAAAGATACGCAACGCACTTGGCAGTTTCGATCTAAGAAACACGAATCACGCGAACGGATTAGCGATGCGTTTAAAATTAAATCTTTTCAGCACATGTAATGCACTATTTTGCTCTTCTTCTAGATAAGAACAAGAGATTGCCGTATCTTATCTTCTGTGTTGGATTTTATCTCTTGTAAAATACTTTTTCAAGTAGCGCGCTCTTAGCCTAGTGAGAAGAGCGCACAAGGGAAATAAACATTTCTTTTGAAGTTTACCTTTTGCGGTTTTGTGTCCTTTCGTATTCTTAGAACCAAATACAACTGACAAGTGAATTATAAAACACTGAACGGATTGCAGCCCTACGTATATTAGGAGAACGCTTGGCGGGTATTATTAAACAACTGCTCCGACGACTACTGCACTAGCTGAGCTTGTAGCCGATAAGAGATGCCGAAACGCAAAAGAGACGACGCCATTGATAACCCCCGAAGAGGCGTGACTTTTGCCGATGACATCAAAGATTCCGACGACGTCATTGGAGGGCTCGGCGGCACTCCGTCCGAAATGCTTCGCTCGAATGAAGTTTTCATGTTTGGTCAAACGGGTGATATGGGTTCAGATGATGATGACGATGATGACGAAGATGATAAAGGCGGGAAGAATTACGATGTTTTAAATGAAGACGATATTGAAGGTACAGAGATTATTTTAAATTGGCCGTATAATTAATTTTCTCCGTTCTTTGTTGAAAGGTCAAGAGGCGGGTACGGTCGACTTCGATGGAGAAACTCGTATTACACCGTTTAATATGCGCGAAGAAATGGAAGAAGGTCACTTCGATAAGGAGGGCACATACATATGGAAAGAAAAGGATAAAGATGAAGTCAAAGATGCGTGGTTGGATAACGTAGATTGGGTGAAGGTACGGATGTAACGGAGGGAATAATAATTATACCGGAAAGAGTTCATTCAACCCCCTTCCGGTTAGGTGAAGCACGTAAACAAGGATGCACAGCAAGAAGGAGACGATGAAGACGAATCAGGTTTTGATTCCCGAGCAGCATACCAAGAAATGCTACAGTTGATGAAACCTGGCGAAACGGTTGCCAAAGCACTGCGCCGATTAGGCGGGGGCAAAATTCAGACAGCGTCTGAAAGATGGAAGAAAAAAAAGCAAGGGGAAGACGTAACAAAGAATAACAATAAAGAAGAAATGCTAAGGCTGACCGGTTTGGCCGATCAAGTGTTATCCAAAATGGGCAATATGGACGTCTATCAAGAGACATTCGAAGCCATCCAGCACAAAATGAAAAGCACGCAGAAACCCGTTGCAGCCAATAAATCACAAGAAGCTATGGATATGTTTGGAGAAAGTTTCAAAGAACCGAAAAAGAGTAAAATAGAGGATGTTGATGCCGATGCTGATATGTTTGGTGATTCCTACTCGGATGGTCCAGGTAAATAGCCATGTATTTTCTCTTAAGTTTCATTATTTCATATCATAAAGAGAACCAGACTAATCTAAAAAAAAATTGTTTAGTTGCCAAGCCGGATTCAGACCAAATTATGTGGGTATATAAAAAGGAGAACGAAGACAGTGCCGAAGTCCATGGTCCTTTTGATTCGATGCAAATGTTCAACTGGAGTAAAGAAGGAATTTTTGGTTCTGGGGTTTGGGTACGGAAAGTTGGTCAAGAAGGAGATTATTACACTTCGGCCCGGATTGATTTCGAGATTTACACCTAGATTTGTCTTCTAGCTCTTATTTTTGGTTCCTCATGTATGTATTTTGAAATGAATTTATTGAGCTAATTGCATTTTGACTTTTAATTAAATTTACGTTGTTTAATATGAATGATTCTTCGTCATTTACAAATTCTAAAATTGACCAGGATTTGCATTCGTTCCAATTTTACTCAGATTATCGGATTAGGTGAAACAGCGAGCGTTTTGTTAGTTGTGCAGCAGATACCGCTAGTGTCGTGTTTCGGTAACGAAAACAGAAAGCGTGGAGCGGATTATCGTGCGCTTTGTTATGGTGATTTAAAAACAAAAAAGGTAAGTAAATCTGTCAAAGACTAATATTTTAGCATATAAAAGCGTATTTTTATCTATTAAGACGCTATGCGGTGTAACACGTGGAGTTTTTTAAGAGGCCTAAGGTCGCATCGGGTATATCATTTACCTCGAGTCTCAAGCTCAAGATCGGTAACAAATGGCTCAGATTCAAGTTGTTCCACCCCGTATGATGTTATTGTCGTTGGTGGTGGACATGCAGGGACAGAAGCGTCGGCTGCCGCTGCAAGAATGGGCTGTCGAACATTACTCCTTACTCATAAACTGGAAACCATCGGTGAAATGTCTTGCAACCCCTCTTTTGGAGGCATTGGCAAAGGCCACTTAATGAGGGAAATTGACGCCTTGGATGGCGTGTGTGGAAGAATGTGTGATTTGTCTGGTATACAGTATAAAGTATGCAATTTAAAAGACGCTGCCGTTTACGTAGTTATTGATACTCATTCTTATTTCACCAGGTGCTAAATAAAAGAAAAGGACCAGCAGTGTGGGGCCCACGAGCTCAAATTGATCGCAATTTGTACAAGAAACATCTTCAAAACGAACTTTCCCAAACCCGTCACTTAGAAATTCGTGCTGTTGCTGTAGAAGACTTGTTGTTGAATTACGAATCGTCACACAATCCTGGTATTCAGGGGGTCATTTTAAGCGATGGTAGCGTACTGCAAGCGCGGACTGTGGTCATTACTACAGGCACGTTCTTAAGAGGGCAAATTAATATCGGACTCGAAACTCGCCCTGCTGGCCGATTCGGTGATGGCCCTGCTCTTGGACTAGCGCTAACACTCGAACGGTTACAGTTTCGCTTAGGTCGTCTTAAAACAGGTAAAGCAAGTCTCATTGATTAAGACATCACTTTCCTGACATAAGTTGATCGGCGTGATAGGAACTCCACCGAGGTTAGATGGTCGTACTATTGATTATTCAAAATGCCAAAGTCAAGCGGGTGATAACCCTCCTGTTCCATTTTCGTATATGAATGAATCTGTGTGGATCAAGGTAAGCTTACATTTTTAATTAAAACGAAAGCAAAATAATAATAGCAATTATTATTATTTATACGCGCAAGTAGAATGAAGATCAGTTGCTTTGCCACATGACCTATACGACAGCTCCGGTAGAAAAAATAGTGCTGGAAAATCTACACTTAGATAGACATGTAAAAGAAGAAACGCGTGGTCCGCGTTATTGCCCATCTATTGAATCTAAAGTTTTGAGGTAAATGAACTTACACAGTTAATGTTTTTTAGGCAAGTAAACTTTAACGTGGCGCTCTTCTGCTAGGTTTGGTGGTCGTCAGCACCAAGTATGGCTTGAACCAGAAGGATTGGATACGGACGTAGTTTACCCGAATGGTTTGTCGTGCACATTACCAGCCGATGTTCAGCACCAGCTGCTGAAAACAATTCCGGGACTAAAAAACGTCAATATGATTCGACCGGGTACTGGTTAAGGTCTTTTGCTTTACTTTTCTTAAATATGTATTCATTTACCAGGTTATGGCGTTGAGTATGATTATGTCGATCCTCGCGAACTGAATAGCACATTGGAGACGCTCAAAGTGAGTGGGCTTTTCTTTGCGGGCCAAATCAATGGCACAACGGGTTATGAAGAAGCAGCTGCGCAAGGTCTTCTAGCTGGAATAAATGCAGCATTGAAAGTATGTTGTGCTACCTTCATAACAGCTAAACTGAAAGTTGTCGTTGACTTCCAGGTGCAGGGCAAAGACGGCTTTATGATTAGTCGCAGTGAAGGGTATTTAGGAGTTCTTGTCGATGACTTGACCAGTCAAGGTGCTACAGAACCGTATCGAATGTTTACGTCGCGTGCGGAGTATCGCTTAGCCCTACGACCAGATAATGCCGATTTACGACTTACAGAAAAAGGCATTCTAGCGCTAATCGCCATGAACAATACTTTAATGTATGGCTTTGACTAGGGTTTCAAATTGGCTGCGTGTCACAGGAGCGCTACGGAAGGTTGCTGAAATCGAAACAAGAAATGGAACAAGCTGCGGTCTTATTGCAAGACATATCCCTGACCAGCTATCAGTGGAGGAAAGTCTTACGCATGCCAGAAGGAAAATCTCCCCAATATAAAACGTAAACTGTAGTATGAATTAGAAATATGTACTCTAAATGTAAGTAAAAATTGCATTTCAGGGCCTTTGAAGTCTTGGCGTTACCCTGGTATGAAGGGTTTGCTAACGAAGACGGCGTTACTGTTAACCACCTGAACGAAGTACTCGGAAAGCGCTTGTCACACTTGATCGAGGACCCTGTTCTATGTCAGCGGCTAAAAATCGAAGCCTTATATGCATCTGCTCTGCAAGATCAACAATCAGAAGTGGAAGAACTTAAGAGAGAAGAGTTACTAGAACTTCCTAGCGATCTAGACTATACAAAGTAAGCGTCGTTGCAGCCTTTATCGTTAGTCTTCATCTATATCTATTAGTCGTTATATCATTAATCTGAAATGCTTACTCTACTTTTTCTAGTCCGAAACTTAGCCTGTCGAATGAAGAGCGTGGAAAATTACTGGCAGCTAAACCTTCTACCGTACGTGTTATAAAAAGTTTTAAGTTGAAAAGTGTCAGACTTATCTTGTGTAGATTGCCGCTGCATCTCGGATTCCCGGGGTAACACCGGCTGCTGTTTTGGCATTGCTTCAGTATGTAAGGCGAAAACAACCATTAACAAATTTCGTTTCGCTTTCTCAGTGAATAAGTATTTATTTGTTTAAAAAAATTAAGGATAACGAAGTTATCTAACTGTATTTATAGAATGCCTTGTCATATGGCGAATCCCATCACGACATGTATTAACTCAGTGTATGAAAAGAATTACTATGGTAATGTGAAAGAATAAAATATCGACCCCGTAAATTCATCACGAATATAATTCCGACAATTTCGTAAACACGCTTTTTGGCCTTGCATTCAATAAAAGGCATACCAGAGAATAAATACCGTGCATAAGCCAATCACAGACCCTAAAATGATCGTATCACGCCTTTTTCGAAGGTTAATACGCTGGACTAAGGAATTGATCAAGGGGAATCGGTGACTTAAATCATTCATTTTGGTTTTAATAGCCTTCAAAGATCCTCGTTGGGACACCATATGATCTCTGGTGTCCATCGCAATATGAATCTGCTCATCAACCAATCGTTCAGAACTGTCAATAATACATTAGCTTAATAACAAAGACAAACAAATGTAATACCTGCGCAGGTGTTCATTTTCTTTCAAATACAAATCGGTACGCCGGCTTAACCCCGAACTGCTCTTATAAGCACTATTGAAAAGAAGCAAATTAATTCTTAAGATCGTATTTTTATACACAACGCAAAATACTACTCAATATCTTTCTTTATGCTGCCCAGTAAGTCTTCTCGTTCTCGTCGACTTTGCAAAGTAGCGTTGGTCTTCTGAAACTCGACACTGTAGTCATTCAGGATTGATCTATGCCTTTGGATAGTATGCTGCACTGCGGCACTCGGCGCTTGAGTTGACGATACATCTGCCATCTTGTCATTCACTTCAGAGAGCTAAGAATTAATTCAATTAATTGGATTCTTATTTAATTAAAATCATTAAAAACCCTGAGGGTTACTTTATTCAAGAGCTGCTGAATTTCTGGACACATACTATCCACGGAAAACTCCGAGCTTGTTAAGAGTGGAACAGAATCGTCGCTAAAAATGAATGTTAAAAATAAATGTTACCTAAGAATTAAGATTAAGACAAAAATACCTGGATTTTCCAGCTATTTCTTTGCTCACTAGGCCATTTGCCCCCAGTTTGCTAAATGACACAAGCTTAATGTCAATTTCATTTTCTAGCTGACGAGCTTGTTTCCTCAATTCTTGATTCAAATAAATACACATGAATACTCATATATAGATAATGTTAGAGTAATATTTACCTTCCCAAGTTCCTGTTTTGGACATTTTTCACGTACCACCTACCAGAAGCAGAATGCAAACGCAAAAACCTACGGCGCATGTCCAGACGTGCGAGGGCGGAGCTCCACGTTCCGACAAATTTTGTAGATCGCTCGACATCGCATTCCGATTTCTTTCTCATCGCGTGGTCGCATCCGTATGTTGTAAAAATCTAGATCGTGAAAATGGTTCAAATTACGGGCAAGTACAAGAACACGCGTTGTGAAAATATTGACGAGCACTTCGCTGGCATAGGTTGTAATTAGTTTTTAGCTTCTTGCCGATTTTTCATGGTCTTTTATTATTAACAGGTGTTCCGTGGATTGCACGCAAATTAATGAACACTACCTATCCTACCATTGAAATTCAATGCGAGAATGATCTTTGGACCATTTCTACATCTACTTTAATGTCAACGAATACTGTCAAGTTTCGTTTTAACGAGGATTATGAAGAAACTATGTTCAATGGCTCCATTCTCAAAGTAAATGACATTCTGAAGTTTCCGCCATCTTGAACGCATGTGCATGGCCCCCCACCATGCCTTCGGTTCAAAATGGCGGACACTTAACAGTTGAGATATATAAGTCTCTAATTTTGATCATACTCATAGAACGTTACAAGTAAAGACGGGGAGAACAAGCTTTTTACCAAATCTGTCGGACCTCGTGGTAATTCGGAAAGAATTATGGAATTTTCTGAAGGTGGTTTAGTAATGGTAATTACTGCTTATTATTCAGTAATTGTTGAAGTAGTAATATTTAATTTTTCTGCAGACCATGAAGCACGAAAAAACTACTATTGAAGCTAAGAGGTTTTTTTCGAGGGTCTAATGCTACGACCGGCCATTTTCAACATTCTCAACCGTTGCATGCTCTCTATGGGGTTATCTATGGGCTAAACTGGAATCTCAATTTTCATTCCGAACTACTGCGTAGCAAACACGTTCTTTTTCGCTTTCTAAATTCCTCGGGCAACATTTTTGTCGCGCTGATTCAAACTTCCCGCTTACGTATTGTTGGGGTTAGTGAGCAAGCATTGCGATATGTATATCGGAGTCGATATCGATATCGTTCCAACCAGTATCAGGAAAATGGCGTGGTGAGAACGGACGCTGTGTTGGCTATTCTCCTGCACGCGGCCTGTTTTCTTGTCCAAAATGCATAGTGGCGTTTATTGTGGGGTACAAACTTGGAGAACATTATTCCAAATATAGGTAAATCAAATTATTATTTACGGATTACAACTGGAGAAGCGGATATTTGCAGATGTGTCTTTGAGTTGAATGCCCAGCCTTACCCTGTAAGGTCGGGCGGCTAATATGGCGGCTCACTTTCTTTATGCAAATCCTGCCATGCCTGATCGAAGCTCAATTTCGATTTTCATTATTTATACAACTTAGGTGGTAAAATGCCCGTGGAGAAGTTTGAAGAAAATGAGGAAACAACACCAGTGCGAATTACAGCAGAAGTGGAAGATTTGGAAGCCCAAAGGCACAAAGTGGAAGAGTACTTTGCCAAAAAGTTACTGGAAAGCAAAGAGAAATACTATGACTGCGTGGCCGAGCTGTTCTTTTTGGAAAATGGAGGCAACATGATGGACTTTCTATCCTGGAAGAAGAAGCGGACACCTCTTTACCTTTCTTACCTGAAACAACATGAACTTGTTGAGCACGATGAGGACATTTGCGTTTCCTCCAACACTATACCTGTTGATTCAACGCCCAAACCTATAATTATTCCACAGTCTCTTGTCAAAGGTAAACCAAAAATCAAACTCCAAATTTCTTTGTCGTAATGTTGTGTATTCTTTTTTATTTTTTTAGAAACCAAGCTCGCTTCACCTTCTATATCTCAAGATGTTGCATCTCCGTCCATTCCAAGTAGTACTCCAGTCACTTCTTTAGTTCCAAATGTGGAAACTCCAACTCCAGCAACTCCCATACCTTCCACTCCTGCAGCTGCTCCGTCTATAATAGCTAGCCGCAGCTTACCTTTCCGGACGCCTGGGCCAAATCCCGTTGGGAGGCCAGCCTCGGTACTTACACCCGAACAAATAGTGGAAAAGGCCAAACAGGTAAAAAGAAAACTGGAAATTTTTGTACACATTTGCTTTGGCTAAGTTAGGCTAGCTTTTTTTTAGTTTATCCCCATGAGGATTTCATAGATGACGAGTCTGACTTTGTTGGAGACGAAAACGAGGCATTTGTCTGAGGGATTTTAGCTTTTGCAGAAATTTTGGAAATCTTTTTATAAATTAGAAATGATAAGAGAGATGTTCTTAACTAATTTCTGGTATTTCATTTTGAAGGAAGCGTTTGTTATGCAGCGAATATCCGAGTTGCAGCGAGAAGGTTTATGGTCTGAAAAACGCCTGCCCAAAGTTCAAGAACCTGCCAGGCCCAAGTGTCACTGGGATTATCTGCTGGAAGAGATGGTTTGGTTGGCGGCGGACTTCGCTCAAGAACGCAAATGGAAAAAAGCGGCCGCCAGAAAGGTATATAACGCCATTTTCTTCCAAGTGTCATGTTCTTTTTCTGTGCTGCAGTGTGCCCGTATGGTCCAGAAGCATTTCCAAGAGAAAGCTGCTGCTGCCCTCAAAGCTGAGAGAGAGGAGGAGTTACGTCTGAAAAAGATCGCTAACTTGATGGCGAAGGAAATCAAGAACTTTTGGAACAACGCCGAAAAAGTGCGTATTTCGAATTCTTTTCTTGCGAGGTAGTCTTGGTTCTGTAGCCCTTTGATGATTTTGATGACGAGTCAGACTTCTTTGGTGACAAATCGAGGCATTTGTCTGAGGGGATTGTAACAACAAATTGATTAGATTTGCATAGTCGTCCGGTGGTTTAGATAAGTTGTTAATGATTTTACTGATTATTTTAGTTCTTGGAATATAAACAAAACACTCTACTCGAGGAAAAACGCAAGCAAGCTCTGGACCAGACCCTGAATTTTATCGTGTTCGAGACCGAGAAGTATTCGTCATGGTTGGCAGAAGGTATTGGTGGCAATGCGAAACAACCAACACAGGCTATTCAAGCCTCGCAGGAACCTGAAGATCGGTTATCTGATGGTAAGTGCAATTATTAATTAAAAGTTTGCGTTGATCTACGATGAGAACGGTTTTGGGGGAATGTTGCATCCCTATGATGATTTCAGATGACGAGTCAGAATTTACTGTTGACAAACGAGGCATTTGTCTGAGGGGAACAAGCAAAAGTTGACTTGGTGAATTGGAATGTGCACTGACATTGACTAACGAATTGTGATTTCTCTCAGGCGAGTTTGAACCTGCCAGTTCTTCGTCGGATGATGAAGAGACCATTGCAAAAGCCGAAGAAGAAGAAGACCAAGATGGTAGAAGCGGCTCGAAAAAAAGCGAATTAGATGCGTTGCTCCGAGAATCCGATTTGCCTTTGGAAGACCTTCTAAACGAGTTACCGCCCGGCTATTTGGATGCAATTGAAGGCAAGCCAAGTCAGAAGCAAGAACAACAAGAGCCTGAAGTGGAAGACGACAAGGCGTCAGATGAAGAATTCCAGGCTGATTCTGACGATGAGCCTGACGACGAAGCTACTCTCGAGGAGGAAGAGGCGCAAGGGAGTGACCAAGATCATCAAGCTGAACTCGCCGAGTTGGAAGAAGAGGGTAATTTACCTTTGGAAAAGCTTATGGAGAAGTATCGACAAAAAGAGGGCGATGATTTGGTCGAAGAAATGATAGGCAGCTCAGGAGGTAAAAATTATTTTGCTGTTGTCCTAGTCAAGATATCTAATCTCGGTTTGAGTTTAGGTGAAACGGACTCGGACGATGATGAGAGCATGGTGGCAGAAGAAGAGGAAGATGATGAAGAAGAGGAGGATGAGGACTCGGCCAAAGAAAATTCCAAGGATATGGGTTTGGCTAGCTTGTTTGACGACAGTGCCTCCAGCGGGAACCCCGAAGCTGCTAGTTCCAATCTAAATGACGTAGCCGCTTTGGCTGAAACCTTCCAACCGAAAGGCAACACCTTGGCTTCAGCTCAGGTAAAAATTGAGGGTTAAAAGGGTTTAGCAAGGCGAGGTTAGCACACCCGTTTTATCGTTTGATGAGGAAATGGGTGCTATCAATCTCGCAAATTAAACTAGTAAGTTTCAGCGTTTTTTCCTTCAAATCTATACGATTAAAAGAATACGCTGAAGCTTGTACAGTTTTGTACAAAGTTTTTCGTTTTTATTACTTTTGAGTGTGGGATGTTTTGTAACATGTTCTTTCTCTCGGTTAAGGTCCATACAAAAGTTCCCTTTCTCTTGAAACTTCCTCTTCGAGAATACCAACACGTCGGATTGGAATGGCTGGCAACTTTGTACGAAAGAAAGTTGAATGGCATCCTGGCTGATGAGATGGGCTTGGGCAAAACCATCCAGACAATCGCATTGCTCGCATGGTTGGCTTGCGAGAAAGGCATTTGGGGCCCGCATCTTGTTGTGGTACCCACTTCGGTCATGTTGAATTGGGAAATGGAGTTCAAAAAATGGTGCCCAAGTTTCAAGATCTTGACATACTATGGCTCCCAGAAGGACCGTAAATTAAAACGCACAGGCTGGACCAAACCCAATGCCTTCCACGTCTGTATTACCTCCTATAAACTCGTCATCCAAGACCACCAAGCCTTTCGAAGAAAACGTTGGAAGTACTTTATTCTCGACGAAGCCCAGAACATCAAGAACTTCAAGTCGCAACGTTGGCAACTTTTGCTCAACTTCCAAAGCCAAAGGTAATTTCATCCCTACTTCCTTTTTTTGGGAATGGAACTTATTTATGATTTTTTAGACGGTTGCTGCTGACGGGTACTCCCTTGCAAAACAACTTGATGGAACTCTGGTCCTTGATGCATTTTCTCATGCCGGACGTGTTTGAATCGCATCGGGATTTCCGTGAATGGTTTTCCAACCCAGTTACGGGCATGATCGAAGGTTCCTCAGATTATAACGAATCGGTCATCCGTCGGTTACACAAGGTTCTAAGGCCTTTCCTGCTCCGTCGCCTCAAAAGCGAAGTAGAGAAGCAATTGCCCCAAAAATACGAACACGTCGTCATGTGCCGGCTTTCAAAACGTCAGCGCTACTTGTATGACGACTTCATGTCCCGTGCCAAGTAAGTTATATTTTGTTTTTACACGTAAGAAAAAGATATCCCACTTACTGCCCCAGTCTTTTCGCTTCTGGAAATGCTGGGTTTATTTTATTTGTGGGAAAAAGCAAACGCATGGAGGCTCAAAACAGCGGAAGTTACTTTCATAGGATTTTCGACACCTGGGGCATCCAACACTTTTACATCCAAGATTTTTTTTTAAAGTTTTTCAAGGTTTTTTTTTACACGTTCTATTATAAAGTATTGCAAAAGACGCTTTGTTTACCGAAATTAGAAATTAAACCGTTTGTTGTTTTGTTACAGAACGAGAGAGACGCTATCATCTGGAAACCTGTTGAGTGTTATCAACGTTCTTATGCAATTGAGGAAAGTTTGCAACCATCCGAACCTGTTTGAGGCGCGCCCTACGATATCTCCCTTCCAGATGCAAGGATTGGTTTGTACCACTGCCTCGTGCGTTTTTGGGGCGTTGGACTATGACCCTTTCAAGGTAAGAATGACGTCTAGAAATTCGTTGGGAAAGATATGCTTTTCAATGTTTTTGTTGTCGTTTACAGCTGAATTAATACCGTTTTCATTTTTGTCTTAAGCAAGTGAACCTGTACACCCTCAACCTGTTACTGGCCGAATTGGAGCTGACCTTAACTGCCTTTGCGGCTCATCGTGTGCGGCGTTTCCAAGCCGCTCCTCCCCTGATCCAAGAAGTCGATTGGAGTGCTAGTCCACCTCCCCGTTGCCCGGCGGGTAAGATACGCTTACATGTCAGAGCGTCGTCGAATGTCCCGCTCATACCGGGTGCAGCTCCGATCAACGCATCTGCTGGGATCAAACCTGGTCTCGCGTCAACTGTACCTAGCACACCTCCAAATACTAGCCAGCTCCAAGCGCGTCTTGGACCTAGTCCTGCGACAGGCGTTACGGGCTTGAGTGCACCTCAACAACCGCGTTTGGCCTCCCCAGCCCCGTCTTTGCCAGGATCCTCTCCTCAACCAACAGCGGCCGCTATTGGTCAGTCTTCTCATGCCGTGGGAATCTTGAGAGGTAAATATTGCATAAATTACCCTTTTATTCTTTAAATTCTCATGATGACTAACGAAGGCATGCACCACTCCGAAGAACAATGAAGATTATGCTCACCATAAGGTTACTGAAGGACTTGTATTTTTAATCAGTAGGAAAATTTTATTCATTCCGGCTACTAACCAATCCTATTTTGTATTTTAGGGGCCGCTCCTGGAAATAACGGTGTTTCTCAGTCCTCACTCAACCCAGGGATATTGCGAGGTAAAAATTTTTCCTTGTTCCTGAGAATGTAAATGCAATCACCAGTTAGCCATTAAGATGATGATTTACAAAAGGCATGCACCACTCCGAAGCATTGTGACGATTATGCTCACCATTAGGTTTCTGATTATTTGGCTGTTTTAATTGAAAATTAATATTGGTGTAGTTTTAAAGATGGGAGGTTAATTTTATTTGCTGGTTAGGTTCTGCGCCAGGAAATAATGGAACTGCTGGTACGAGTTCCAGTCCGGCAACTAATGGGACTGTCACTGGAATCCGATTAGCTTCCAATGTGACCTCAGCTGGATCTATGACATCCTTGACCGTCCAACTTCCACAGGGTGGAACTACACGGTTAACCTTACCAACCTCCATCGCCCAGTTGGTTCAGCCAGGAGGTGGAAATTTGGTAGCAAGTTTAGGAGGCAGTGGAGCTAGATCTCAGGGAGCGCAACTTAGTTTAACTTCTGGTAAATAACTACTTAATTTTTCACGAATTTTCGATGAGGAAGTTGCGCTTTAAGTAGGCGGCGTAGTGTACTTTGGATCACTACGCTGCTGGACATAAGCGCGAAATAAATTTTCGAGAAGGATCACTCATGTTTACACTAGAACTGGGTTTTTTCATTTCTTGGACATTCGAATCTTATTAGTTACGTTCATTTATTAATCGCGTTTACATCGTTTATACTAATAGATACTTTGTTGTTGCTTTCTGTATTGAAATAGTTATGACCTCGGCTGGGCAGCGTTTTGTATTAACTCGTAATCCAGCTGCAGTGCGCAATACAGGGACTCCTCCCACTCCGGGGACGCCCATCACGCTGCGCGGTACGCCCCCTACAACACCACTTACAAGATTAGCTGCTACACAGAGACCCGGAGACACTCCTGCTACTCCCATACCCATTGCCAAGCCTGAAAACGGCCCCGAGCCTACAGAAACGCCCAGAAGACGAGACAGACATGCGTGGGATAAAAGCGTGTTCAGATTGGTAAGTTGAAATTTTTTTAATAGTTCGTTCTCATGAATTGATGCGAAGGAGGACTTCTTTATCTTTGGAGGGCGTGAGTCAATTCAACGGCTCTGCTCTCCGACAAAAGGGAAGGAGAGAAAAGTGCAACCCTACCAACCTGATCTGATTTCGATGTTGGATTGGGGTGCAGGGAATGCCACAATTTGTTATGTTTATTTTTGCCGTAGTTTTGAGGTACCTAGCAGTTTTTAATAACTCCTGTTTATGTCTGTTATAGCCAAACCTGGAAGACAAGAGAAGGCAAGAACGACGCGAAAAGCTGGCTTTATTGGCCCGCCTGAACAAACAACGTTGTGCTGCTTGTCCCATCTATGGTGCGGACCTCATTGAAGCGGTAGCTCACGGTACAAAGACGCCAGCAGCACAGGCTGATCTGGAGCAGTGGCAAGGCTCAGGTGCGGGCTATGTCCATTGCATAAAAGCTTTCGAGCCCTTCAGGAAGGCGGACGTCTACCTCACTAGCAGCGATGCACTCCGGCACGCCTTGTTCACCCCAGAAGAACGCATGGAGCAACTTCGGGACACTATTTCCAGGTAGAAAGATTTGTTGATCTTACGTTTATGTGCACCGGGCACGGTATCATCATCATCCTAGCGCATACAATGCTATGGCGTGACTTGTATTCCGTGAATAGAAAAAACAAGCTCCAGCATTCACAAGGGATTTATTGACCATGTGTGCTTCGGAGTTTGCTGACAATTTTGCTTTTGCATTGCAATGGGAATAATGAAGAACTAAATATTTGATGTTTTATAGGTTTGTTTTCTGTGTCCCGCCTGTCAATGCTCCTGGTATCCAATTCCACGTATCTCATCCCCAACCTTCCTTATTCTGGCAACACCAGTGCCGTGAAACAGCTCTCAAGCAAGAATTGTTTCCGAAGTGTACATTGCTTCACCCTGTATCGTCAGCCATGGTGACGCAGTTCCCAGATCCTAGGCTAATCCAGTACGATTGTGGTAAGCCAATTTATTTCATTACTTCTCGATATTGCATCCTTGTGGCGCTTTAAAAATAGACAGGATAGTTTGATCAGTCGCTATTCTGTTGAGCAAAGTCGCCAGAGTAAAAGGAATGCCATAACTCCCGGGACGGGGCTGTTGCATGGCTTGATCCGGGTTTATAGCATTTCTACAATATTAATTAGCGTTTTCTTTATTAATAAGAAATTTGTGAATTTGTTTGCTGGTTATGTAGAAGACTAATGACCGGGTTGTTTTACTGTAGGAAAACTGCAAACTTTGTCGGTACTTCTGAGGCAGTTGAAATTGGGGAAACATCGAGTGCTACTTTTCACGCAAATGACACGCATGTTGGATGTACTGGAATCTTTCCTGGCACACGAAGGCCATCTTTACTTGCGTTTGGACGGCACCACCAAAGTCGACCAGCGGCAATCTCTTATGGAGCGTTTTAATGCGGATGCGCGTATCTTTGCCTTCATTTTATCCACTCGGTCTGGCGGTGTTGGGGTCAACTTGACTGGCGCAGATACCGTTGTATTTTATGACTCGGATTGGAATCCCACAATGGACGCACAGGTGAGTCCCTAACATCTATTGTGTACCTTTTTTTGTCTTCATGGTACAAAAAGCATTGTCTCAGATAGTTATCGTTTAAAGCCAAGAGATTTTTTTAAGTTGGGTGTTAGTCATAGAAGTTAATGCGCGTTTCACCCCACACTGCTTCAAAATGGAGCAAGTGTGTTTTGATTCATGCTAAAGTATGCTGAGGACTCATCTACTGGGGAAGTGGGCCCATAACTTCTCAGTCAGTCGTATCTCACACATTGCATTCATATCAATCAATATTTATAGTTTGATAGCTCATTAAACTTACTGTATTATACTGGTTTTTAATTCTGAATAAGTAGGACTTATTATCTTCCAGTCTCTTCAAAATTATAATACTTGTGCATTTTTTAGGCTCAAGATCGTTGTCATCGGATTGGTCAGACTCGCGATGTACATATTTACCGCCTAATTAGTGAGCGCACCGTTGAAGAGAACATCTTGAAGAAGGCCAACCAGAAACGTTTGCTGGGTGATATTGCAATCGAAGGTGGTAATTTTACCACTGCACAATTGAAGAATTCGACCATCCAGGACCTGTTTGACGTGGATCAAGAAGAGGCAGATGCTTCCAAACGTATGGCAGAAGTGTTGGATAGACCACGAGCAAGCACATCAGCGATGCCGCAACAACAACCCAAACCTGAAGAGCCAACTAATAACGTAGCTGCTAATCCGAGCAGGGAAGATAAGGGAGCCTTGGGAGTCTTCGAAACGGCCTTGGCGACTGTGGAAGACGAAAGCGATGTTGTAGCAGCGCGTACTGCCCGTGCTGAGGCTGCTGCTGAGCTGGCAGAATTTGATGAATCTGCTCCCGTAGCTCAAGCCGACGACGAACTTGGTCAAGATATGAGCAAAGCGGAAGCCGGTTTACAGCAACTGGAACATCAGGTAAAATAACCGTTTTGCACTGGAACTACGGTAATGCATCGGCGATCAGTGGTAAGCCTACATGTGGCGTATTGCTTTTGCACCTTTGCTAGATCAAAATTCGCTTCGTTACCAGCCGAGAATTTCACTGTCATGAAATTGGTCGTCTAGAACACCAAGCACACTTCTTAAAAGCGGCATTTATAAATCGTGTTAATTAAAACTAAAGTATTAGTTGTCTAATTAGGATATTTTATGTTTGCTTTGTAGTTGACTCCTGTGGAACGTTACGCCATTCGTTTTATGGAAATTTGCGAGGATTCGTGGTCAGCTGAGCAATTGAAGCAGGCACAAGCGCAGATTGAAGACCAGAAAAAAGCATGGGAATTGAAGCGCTTAGCCCAGCTGAATGCATCAGAACATAACGCCGAGGAGGACGAGCCGGGAAATATGGTCCATTACAGTCGCTTCGACGCTAATCAGGTGCTGAAACAGGGTGGGACGACTAGGGGGAGAGGAAGAGGGCGGGGACGTGGTAGGGGGAGGGGAAGAGGGAGAGGGCGGGGTAGCAATGGAAGAGGAATTTCTAAAGATGGGGGAGAAGGTGAGGAAGTGGGTTTAAGTACTGTACAAATTCCCGCCGAAGCGGAAAGTACGGTGGACATTAAAGAAGAAGTTGAAAAAAGTAGTGACGAGGAAGCGGAAGAAATTGCCAGTCGCCAGTTTTCGTCTCCTTCACCCCCTCCATCGGAACCGAACGAATCTTTGGAGGAAACCCCAGTGAAGATTTCCCAAGACGCACTAAGGACAACGCCTAAGGTGACCGTCAATGGAGAAGGACCACCCAGAAAACGTCGAAGAATGACGTTAACGGGAATCGTCTTGGAAGAACCCGACGAGCCGATTCAGAGGACTTCCCCGACATGTATGAATCGAGTCACGGAGAACAGCCCGCGCCTCAGGTCACGTGGTCGGGTGGACATTAACCTGTGGACGTTAGATGTGAGTCCGGTTTTACCTGGCATCAAACCTGTACCTTTATCCAAAGGATTCCGCTCAAATTCCAGGAGCGACAAGGACGGAAGCTCGCAAGACAGTGACTCTGGCTCGGAGAAAGACGAATCTGAAAGTGGGGATGAGGAACAGGACGAAGTTTTAGTCGAAGAAGAGTTGGAGGAGGAGGAAGGCGAAGACAGCGAAAACAAATTGGACACATTGGAAGATGATGAAAATGGTATTAGCGTCGAAGGCAATGATATTGACATCGTAAGCTGATAGGAGATGTGAAAATGTACAGGGAGTTGAGCGTCCGATTAACTGTGTGACGGGTGGTTGGGGAATCCCCTCCAGTGCAGTGTGGGGTGGGCTGCAAGGGTGGAAACCACTGGTTTTCTCTGAAGATTTTTATGCCATGAATTTCTGACATTTTTCGTACCATTTCAATGATGATGTTGCTTGTGATAATAAAACTCCGCCAGGCCTTCCCTTTGCGTCAATTGCAAATTAAAGCAAAGGTGGAAGGTACCTGGAACCTTTTTCTTGCTCTAAACATGTGCTTTCCTTGATTTTCTTGAGGAGACTTCCAAAAGATCGAGAGGAGTTTTGGTGTCTGACAAACTGGGATTGGAGATTTTTAAAAACGGAATAGTATTCTTTGTTTCGGTTGTTGTTTTTCCTAGCAATCGTAATTTTCCTCTGTGCTGCTTGGTGGTCTTGAGTAGCTTTCTGGGGGACTGGCAGCGGCAGGCCTAACTTTCTGTTTTTACTTGTTTTATGCCGAAATTTCTTGGGTGAATCGCTAAATTTCAATGGGACACCAAAACACAAGCCATGCCACCCTTTGGAAGCTCTTCGAGAAATCAAGCCAGCACTGAGGGGGAGAAAAAGGGGGAGGGGTATCACAGGGAGATTATCAATGAATTAGGAATGGAAAATCACAAGTTTTTAACTGTAAGGGAAAATGGGCAATTTGTTCAGGCGACAAATGAGCTTTTCTAGGGATTAGTATTTATAGAGATTTATTTGTATCTTTGGATCAATCTAGGATTGGGTCTGGGATGGGGAAACAATGCCGGTAAGCATATCCGATTGGAGAAATTGGGGAGAGAGAGTTTGAATGTTAAAATTATTAGGTCTGGTGTCCGCCAACTCCACCTCAAGGTGAAAACGACGTATATGTGGATCACTGTCTTTCGTATCTGTACGAAAGCACTCCCATGGAGGAGAGTAGGCTTCCGCCCGTTACCGCTCGACGGGAATTGAAGCGACCGCATCCCGAGACGTTGGCAACAGTTAAGGGAGAAGAAGGTAAATGGCAAAAGGTTTCGGAGGAGCAAACTTAAGTTTTTTACGGTATTGAAAAGCAGGTCGTCGTCCGTTGAAAATCCGGAAGGAGGAGTCGTTTTACGCTCCGCGATCGCTTTTTGATCGACCTTCGCCGGCGCTTATGAAGATGCGCAGGGATATGAAGTTGCAAAAAGGTCGTGGTGTAGTTCTGTCCGCCATCCCGGGCGGACAGGCACCAGGGACCGTTGCGACAGGAGCTTTCAAAGCGCAGCCGTACGGCTTAGCACGATCGTCCGGAGGTGAAGAAAGTGAGAATGTTCCGGATTGGCTTATCCAGGAAGATATGGTGCTACTTCAAACGGTGCAAAACATGCTGGAGTTGCCAGCCAGTTTGGTGGTTCTCACACCAGCACATACTCCTAATTGGGATCTCGTATCGGATATGGTCAACGGCGTCTCTCGAACGTATAGATCGCCTAAACAGTGTCGAAATAGGTACACACGATTTGAAATAATAGCATTCGTTATGTTAATTATTTGGGGGATAGGTACTTGAACGTCATACTTCCTCGCGAAGAAGGCAAGTTGGTTTACGAACCTAGTCCGAAGAAAGCCAAGAAGAACAAACACCCGTACCGACCCTCTCAAGTAAGCTTAGCTTGACTTGAACCAGTATTCCATATTTAATCCCCCTATTTCATATTTTTTTCCCCGTTGTAGCTGCCCAAAGGTCGTCCATTGCGTACAGCACAGTTGTATGCTACCGACAACAACGCCTCTTTTACGTCCTTGTATTTGCAGCGTTTTCAGACAATCAAATCCATTTCGATCAAAAAAGCTCCTACCAGTCGTTCTGTACTTTCTTCGGCAGTCGCATGTAGTCTTCCTTCGCGAGCCAGTTCCGTGTCTGGAGCTAGTACGCCCAGTTCGGTGGCTAGTAATTCCGGTGCCAAACAGGCCATGCTGCTGAGCGAAGCTGGGATTCAGTATGACACGCCTTTATCGCCTTTGCAAGTGGCGGTGGCTAGAGCTGAAAGGGTAGCTCGAGAAAAGCAAAAAACAGCAACCGCAGCGGTAAACAATTTCCACTATTCCTTTTTATTATCATTATTATTATTATTATTGGATTCCCCGAAGTGTTGAAAACATTCGTTTCGTATAGTTGGCAGCGGAATTAGCCCAACAAGCGCCGAAGCCAAATGTTTCAGCGAGTGTGAGTCCAGCGCCGAGTTCGAGCACTCCTCCAACCCCTCGGTTATCATCACCCTCCCCAGCAGCTTCCCCACTGACTACAGCGTTAGCGAATCAGAACACGTCAGGGCAATCTGTATTGGTGAGTGTCACTCAATCGCATGCGCCGTCTTCGTTGGCTGCAGTCGTTAGTTTACCTGCCAACGTACTACAAGTAACGCGAAACGATGTGTGAGAAATTTTTTTTTACTCCTTTTGTCATTGAAGGCGTCGGGAAGCGGATCCACTATTAGGGCTCAGCGGCCAATAACAACGTTGGCTCTGCAGTCATCCGGAGGCGTAGGATTGTTGACCGTAGCTTCCAGCAGTGGTACTTTTACGACCAACACAGTGAACTTGACCACTGGACAAAACTTGAGCCAAGGAACCGTGGTTTCTGTGAGTAACCTAACGGCGGCCCAGATGCAAGCAGCAGCTCAAGTGCTGGCGTCTGCTGGTCTGACCACTCAGATCATCACTACAGCGTCTGCTCCCAGAGGTACGTACTTTTGTTCTGTACTGTTGGTAACGTTTTGGAAAGCAGAAACAACTAAAAATTTATGGTGTGATTGAAAACGAAGAGCTATTTATCATTTATTGCCGCTTATTATTATTATGCCGCTTATTATGATCACTGGTTAGTAAAATCTGCGTTTTGTGGAATCAAATTTGAAAGGACAGATTAAAAATGATAAATTTTCATAGCATTTTAATCGGTTATTAGAATCACACTTTCGGATATTAGAATCAATTTCAAAGGATCTTCACATTTACAGTAACGAAACCACAGTAATGATTGCTTCATGGACTTTGCATATTGACCAGTGACATTGCTTTTACGTCGTTTTGACCAGTCCTGTCATTTCCAGCCTACTACTACACTTATGGGAAATCCCTTCTAAACTCCCCAGTCAATTAAATGAGCAGGTTGTTCAATTGAATGACCAGTTCCTTTAATTGACTGGGAAAACTAGAAGGGATATCGTGTCGACAACCCTACCTAATCGTAGGAGTAGGCCTCAGAGGCGGTATGTAAGATACAATCAATATCCACTTGACAAACGTGATCACAATAAGCGGCATCTACTGTAGTAACGTTTTGAAAAGTAGAAAGCTAAAAAATTGAATGGTTTGATCTAAAAACAGGAAGTCATTTTTTATTTGCATAGTGTTTATTTACTTTTATTTATTTATTTTAATTTCGTTTTAACTTGTCTAGTTACAGCCATAACTGCAGTGCAGACATTGGCGGGTGCTACAATAGCAACAACTACTACTACAGGAACAATGGGAGCCACCAGCAAGACGTTTACACCAGCCCAGCTTCAGTTATTGAAACAGCAAGCTCTCTTACGTCAGCAGCGGTTGAACATAGCTGCTGGGAATGTCCAAGAAGGCACCAAAAAACCCACTACTTTAGGTGGATCGCCTGCTTTTCTTGCTGCTACCTCAGGCAGCAGTCCTACCAAAACTGCCATGGCGCTTGGAACTGGGACATTAGTTACAGCTACGCAAGGACGAGCATTAGCTAATTTAGCTACATCCAAAGCTGGCGGTACCACATTAGCACGAACACTTGTGTCGGAAGCAGATATGGCAGCTTTGTTAAGACGCCAAGTCCAGGTAGACAATTTGCTAGACTCATTTCTGAATTGCATCCTGAGAATAATTTTATTCGTGCGCGTGTTTTCGCATTAGGCTCAAGGAGGTACTTCCACGTTAGTCAAGACCGTTTCTGGGTCGCATACCGGCTCCACTGTTACTCTGCCCGTCTCTGGAGTTGGCTTGCAGCAAGTGAAAGGCCTGGTGTCTGGTACAGCATCGGCTTTGGGTGTAAAAGCTACGCCAGCCACACAGCAGCAACTACGGCAGTTAGCTTTACAGCAGCAGCTCTTGCAACAGCGACAGAAAATGGCCCAGCAACAGAAAATTGCGTTAGCTCAAGTACGTTCGAAAAGAATTCAAAAGAAAAAAGTTCTGGAAATCATGCGTGACTGTTGTAGGGTAAAGCGAATATGATGACTGTAGCGGGACAGTCGCTAGGCATGGGCACGGTGCAGTTAGTACAGCCAGTTAACGTCACACCCGTAACGGCGGGTTCGGCTGCGGGTACTTCGCTAGCTGGTACTACTCAAGGAATCGGTGGACCTAAAGCCGCGACTTTGAGCACCACAGTGACAATGCAGCAACTCCAGCAAGTTATACGCCAAGTATGGATCCGTACATAAATTTCCATAGTCCAAGAGTTAGCTAACTTGTTTAATCATGTAGGTAACCGGAGGTGGTGCCCAGGGTCAAACTCAGTTAGTACAGCAGGCTGTTCTCGCCAAGCCAGGAGCAGGTGGACATACTGTTCAGGCTCGGGTTATTCCGGTTAATCAGCAAGCGTTAAAACAAACAATTCAAGTGAGCATAAATTTGGTTATTTTTTCCATTCTTTTCCCGTCAGTACAGGATTTTAATAGAGTTGTAATAGGACACGCCAGTTGTTGTGAAAGTAGTATCTGCAGGCCAAGGTACAGGTCCACGTATGGCTGTGAGCAACGCTAGTGTGAACGCAGCAGGAGCTGTGGGAGCGCAAGACAATGCAACCTCCGGACGAAGTGGTCCTTTGTCGGTGCCCGTCCCGGTGTCTGTAGCCATGGGAACAAACATAGCATCCGCATTGGCTGCTGGAACTTTAAAAGTGGCGGCGGGAACCACCGCTCAACAACAGGCTCTTCTCTCACAAGTAAACGGGGGTTTTCTGTGTCCGACTGTCTTTGTCTAATCTACAAGACAATGTCAAGTTGTTATTATCATTATAGATATAAGGGTTTATTCTTAGACTATCTACTTAAACAAACTGTTCGTTGATTAGGTGTCCGCTGCGTTGCAGAGCGGACAGCCCGTGTCGTTGGCTGTGAGAACGGGTCCTGTGGGAGGAAGTCCGGCACGCTTAGTTGCACAGGCGGCTTCAAATTCCAATGCAAATCAACCGCCTCCCGCGCCGGAAGATCCGCCAGCTTGATCAGCGATATTTTAGTGTAAACGCATGAGCGAGTGTATGTTGATTACTTGACGCGTTGATGCAATATGCAGAACTGCAAGGTCTCAGTTCTCCGCTTTTTGCACGTTGTTAATAAATTAGAGTAACGAAAGTATGTCACTGAATCTTGGTGGATGTCAAACGTTGATACCTTGATCATTTTGTAAGGAATATGTATTTTTCTTCTTTTGCTTTTTCATGAATTTGAATGTGATGCGTATCGTTGGCGTTATCATACACATGATTAAATAAAAGTTCTTGAATGCCTAAACAAATGCTTGTCAGTTGGTAATAACTTTGAATTGGGCGCCTGAAAAGTTGACGTTGCGCTGAAGCGCGGGGAAAACCCTACTTCCTCTTTTGGGAGGCCGCGTGCTGACAACCGAGCCCTCCGGTCTCCGCCATGGCTGCTGAGGCAGGGAAGCACGCGGTAGGAAAGCGGCAGTTATGTTATAGTTTATAGAAGAGTGTGGTTGGGTATTTCTGTATGGCTAATCAATTGACGTATCGTCCGAAACCTTCTCAAACTTCTAACGTTTCCTGACGGGTAGATACCCCCGTTAGACGTAGATCTCTTGCTATTTTATTCTTACGCTATTTGCATTCACCCATATTTTGGAGTTCATTGTTGCCTTGTGACTTGAATTGTTCCTGTGAGTGAAGTTCTGCCTTGCAACCATGGATCTTTCTACGAATCCTTCAAGGCGCGTTTACAAAGTTGTTCTCACCGGAGGTATGTATACGTTTATAAGCCCGGGTTTTAATAAAATAAAATACGAAATAAATTATATTTTTCTTTATCTGATTTTTTTTTCTTGTAGGTCCATGTGGTGGCAAAACCACGGGTCAGTCAAGGTTGTGCACCTTCTTTGAAAACTTAGGATGGAAGGTGGGTTTTACCGTTTTACCTGGTGGGGTCCGATTAAAGGGCAGTCGACGAGACGAGATCTTTTAAGACACTATAAAGTCTGATTTGTATAGTGTATACCTTTCGGGTCTTATACCGTTGTAAAACTTTATATTATTTTTAATCCTTCTATTATGTCAACTTTTGTAGAAGGCCTCATGCAAGAGTCCTCGATTACCTTAATTATTTTATCTTTAAGACTTATTATTAGAATTTTACTTGGAACAAACGTGGGTAAAAATTCCCACGTTTTTTATTTCTTATCTAATACGTGATAAGGAATAGTATTAAATGGGGCAAGTGGGTTTATTTGGTTCCTAGCACCTAGTTTAGACTGCATTTTGGTTAGATCCGATCTATCATCCGGCCGTCGTACTAATCCTTTTTTGTCATTACTAAAAAATAATCAAAATTATAGTATGCATAACTAATTTTTTTATTTTCACCGACATATTAGTACGATAAAACAGAGAGGACATGTGATTAATCTAGCTTATACCAAAATTAATCCGACATTTGATGTATGCTTCACGGATTTTTCCCCGTTTTCTTTTTTCTTTTAACGTAGACGAAACAAGTTAGTCTGTAGCTTACGGACAAAAAAGGAGGTCATTACAAAAATAGTGAAGGAGGGCTAATTAGTGACTTTAACCTTGTTTTCTTTGGAGAATGCTTTATAAAATTGCCTGGTCTTGTCTTGGTTAATAGGTTTTCCGCGTACCGGAGACCGCGACCGTCTTACTAAGGCAAGTTTTATCGAAAGTTTTTTTTATTGAGTTGCATACTACCCGTATTTGTTCTGATCCTTTAATTGTACTTAACTACGCTTTTTTCTGTCTTTATTGCTTTTGGTCGATATGTGTCCTGTATCTTATTGTATTTTATGCATGAATCATTATTTACTTATCCGCCAACTTCTTAGACATTGCTTGTACTTTCTTATTCTTTCTTAGTATCGTACATGGTCCAATGCGTCCAATGTGTTGGCTATTATTGCTATGGAAACCTTTTCCTTCTCGTTAACCTTTCGTTCGAATTGTCTCCATTATATCTTTATAATCAGATTGTTTTTTCTTTCGTGTCATTATAGTGGTGGAGTTAAGTTCACGGATCTATCTCCGGAGGCAGGTAATGCATATTTCGTGATGCACGAAGATTTTGGAATCGCACGACATGATTCGAGTCTGAAGAAGACTTTCTCCAAATATATTTAACGTTTGCTATACACGATGCTGATTCAGCTTGTTTTTTTTTCCGTTCCAGCTCTGAAATTTCAGGAAAATTTGTTAAAAACCATGATTCAAATGGAAAACACTTTTTTTGCGTTGGCGGACGCGTGTCAGAAAGATTGTTTGGTAATCTGCGATAGAGGAACTATGGACGCCTCGGCATGTAATTATTATCTCTTTATTTTTATTCGTTTTTAATCATTGTATTGCTGGACTTGTCAGTTGTCACGCCGGAACAATGGGATCAGATTCTGCATGCCAATGGGTGGAATGCTGTAGAAATCCGGGATACGCGTTATAACCAGATCATCCATATGGTATCGGCAGCCAAAGGAGCGGAAGACTTCTATACTCTAGAGGTATTTCCTTTCGTATTTGGTTACTTGGTTTGATTTACAAATCTCTCCCCATTAGGATCATGCCTGTCGAAGCGAAAATCTTGACCTTGCTCGCGACCTTGATAAACGTGCTGCTCAAGCATGGATTGGACATCCCTACTTCGATGTCATTGATAATTCGACGGATTTCGATACCAAACTACGACGTATGATTTCAGTAAGTTTAAGCTTAGATTAAATTTACATTTTCACTTTGTGAGAAAATAAATTTTACTAATTAAATGTTTACACATTGTTTACTAATAGTCCGTGTGCCAAAAAATGGGATTGGATACTGGTGATAGGCTTGAAATCAACGCTCGCAAAGTCAAGTTTCTGGTCAAGTTTCTGCCTCCTGATGATAAGTTCCCGCCTTTTCAAGATTTCGATGTCGTTCATGATTATCTGCAAACAAACAGTCGCAAAATGCAAGCTAGGTTAAGAAAACGTGGGCAAAACGGTAACACTCGGATCTTTTTTTGTCATCCGCCGGGTTTAATAGAAAATAAATTTATGTATTCTTCTGATAGGTCGCTGGAGCTATACTTTGACTATTCGGCGTCCCAAGATTGCTGGTCAGGTGGTGGAAACTAAAATGCAAATCAGTCAGAGGGACTACAATACTATGCTCGCTCAGCGTGACCCGCATCATCTGACCGTCTATAAGCGCCGTCGTTGCTTTCTTTACAACAACCAGTATTTCCAAATGGACATCTATCAGGAACCATGCCATCCTCGCTGTCAGGGACTTTTGTTGCTGGAAACCTATACAACGCTACCCACATCTGAGCTGCTGACTCGTTTACCTGAGGTGATAGATATTGAGCGAGAAGTTACTGGGCATCCCGAGCATTCGATGTATAACCTGGCACTTAAAGACGAATGGTTAAACAACACTCAATACTGCACCAAGCTCACAGGTAATATCATAGTTTGTATGCCAGATTGTTTTCTGGGTTAAACTGGCGTAATTTGCTATATATAATACTGTTGGCTTTTCACACTGCTTCGCTAAGGCTGCCGAGGAAAAATTTGAGTAAGTGCTTTCGTGTGACAGCTTGTTTTCGTGACAAATTAAAATTTTCGGTGTATCTTTGTTTATGTTCTGTAAGTCCTAATGTCTTTTTTGGGGTGTTTCTTTTTCGCAGATGAAGAGGAAGAGCTGCTGCAAGCGTTTTGTGAACAGAATCTTATCAGTGGAATTCTCAACGGCCACTAACAGTAGAATGCGAAAAATTTTGTAAGGCTTGCTGACAAGGTGTGTGTTTTCATTTGTTGTTTTGGCGAAATTGTTTACGGTGTGATGACAGCAAATCACGCGAGATTTTACTATAGTGAAACCCTCTGTAGTCTAGTATTACTCATACCAGGTAGAGTTCGTGTGGTTTCACCACTCATTTTCCTATTTGCTTGCCTAGTCTATTTTTTTCTTAGTTTCTTCCTATTGCGTGTTCCCCTAGACACTAGGACGTTTACAGTTATCTTACAGTTTGAAATTTTAGTTGAAATGACCAGTAACAATACCGTATTTTCAGACAACATATACAGCCACATCCTCTTTCTTTGAGTGCAGAGTGCAATATGCGATAAAGTTGATTGAGTTAGATTTACTGTTCACTGACTGAGCGGCAAATTCTGCTTGAATGCCCGTGCGCGTCAACAATATATTAATAAAACATACACAATTCGCGCGTTTTTAATGCGAACAGAAATCGGAAGTAGGGATGCTCTTTAGTGGTTCAATAGCCATGGTGATTCTGTCTTTTGCTGGTCACGATAAAGTTTTAAGACTTTTCTACCAGGTACTAGAGTCTGGGAAAGTCCAGGACGCTTCGTTTTCGGGCGATCATTGGTACTCTTGTCGCTAAGTGTAGAAATCACGGCACTTTCATCATAAGAAGGTACAGGTTTCTTGTAGCCTGGTGGCTCTTTAAGTAGGTCTGAGTCATGAGCGTATTTACAGTAAGAGCCGAATCTGCAACGTCCTTTCCGAAAATTCCAACAAATCTTTTTGCCATTGATTTCACGGACGTCTTCCAACTTCGGAGCAAGTTTCACATGTTTTTCCAGAACGAGAGTTTTGGCGTCTTCGGCTTGCTTGAAGGGGTTGAAAAATACGGATGACGTGCAAGCTTCGCCCGCTAATAAGTTCTCGGATGGAAGAACAGCTCGAGCGGAAGGTAAGGTCAGAAGAGGTTTTCTATATTTTGCATTCGTGATTTTCGTTGGTGTCTCCTCTTCGTCACTACAATAAAGAAATGCTGAAAGCTATAAATATTTCTACTGATATCAACCTGTCATCCCGTGAAGTATTGTCAAAAAATGTCAGTGATTGTTGATCGTTCGTCGTAAAATTTTTCAAGGACGCACTTTTCGTTTTCGGATCTGATTCTTGGTTCTGAGAATTAAAATTGTCTTCTGCTTCTTCTCCATCAGAATCAGACTGTGAGCCGTAATCGGCCACCAGTGATGCCATTCTGAAAAAGCGAAGAAATAACTGGAATAAAAAAACGTATGTACACTTAAGGGAGCATTATATACAACGCACATACCGTAAACAGGAAAAATTCCAAAACCTAAACAGTCCTTTGAGTAGGGCGGGATCTAACAGCTCCGACGTACGTCAAAACTCGATAAGTTGGTTGCAGCTGATACGATGATATCGATTACCAAGTTTCCCGCCATAACGTACTTCTTTCTTCCTTGTTCGTTGTGCGGTTGAAACTTATTTTTGTGTTGAAGAATATTTCAGGTAAATAAAATTGCCTGCAAACTGATAATTTATAACCGTTTTTAGCAGTAATGAAGAAAAATAGCCGTGTTTTAGGCTCGTCGTCATCATCATCGGAGGATGACGAACCTGAAGCTGAACAACCGAAGTGTTCAAGCAATAAAGCGCAGAACAATGGCAAAATCGAAGGCAATGATTCCATGAAAGCGGACGATTCAGACGATGCTATTAAAGACAGCATGTCTTCAGAAATCAGAAGCGAAGGTCGTGCTTCAGTTGATTCGTCTAGTGACTCGGATTCGGATTCAAATTCAGAACCTGAATCGAAGCCAGAAGATCGGAAAGATCAGAAATCTAAGAAAAAGCGCAAGAGTAATGAAGAAGATGCTTCCGATGAATCAGACCCTTCTCAGTGTAGTAAAGAGAATAAGCCAAAGAAAAATAAGGTAAAACCGAATTAATAGAACTTTCAGACAATAATTTTTATGTATCAGTCGCCTGAAGAACACAAGAAAATTAAACGGATGAAGCTTTATTTTAAACTGGCTGGCATACGCATTCGTAATTATGCAACGTTCTGGGAAGGTTGTAAAACTGTCGAAGCCAAAGTGAGGAAGATGCGAGATTTTCTTCATGAAAAGGGACTCAAAGGCAAACCTACTGTTGAAAACTGTAAGAAGTTGCGTACTAAATTAGAGACACGTAGTGAGGTTGCGGAGCTGAGTCTTGAGAATATCATTGAGACGAAAGGTATGGCGGCATAAAATTTCGAAGGTTATCAAAAAGTCGTAATTAATTACTGTTCTTTAGGACGGGCTCGACGTGCTGCTGGGCTAAGGCTCAAGTCTTCAGCGTCCCCGGAAAGGAAGACACAGTTTTCTCGTATCAAAGCTCTGGCTGATAGTGACAGTGATTAGCACTGTTGTAGAGTTCTCGAGTTGTTTTATACCTTTTCATTGTATATTTAAATTATTTTTTGTGCAAGTAATCAAGGGCCCAAAATGTTTGGAGAGTAGTTTCAATGCATTTGTATTACTTATGATTGTTTCAAGTCAAATACAGACACCAGCATGTCAGTTGTTGTAGTTTTCCGTTGCTTTGATAACACACCCAAAACCTCGTTTGCTTCCAACAACGGACTAGATTGTTCGGGCAAGATATTACTTTTGAACTTCTGCATGTGCTGCATAACCACATCATAGTGCACTACAAGCACTTCTTGCAACGGAGTCAGGTCCGATAATGCTAATAGCTTAGTCAAATGGCAAAACAGCAAGCAAACCTGCCACAATATCGCATTGCTTAATACTTGACAAGTCAGATTTCAAGAATAATCTATACCTGGAATACGAGTTGTTCCTTATGTTGATATTCTCCAATCTCGTCCGAATGCTGCAGGCTACCCAACGCATTAAACCCCATTTTCCAACACTTGATGTACATATCACCGTACGAAGATCGGCAATTTGGCACCGCGAGAGCAGTAGTAGCAGCAATCTTAACTTTAAAGTTGTTGCAGCGTTCTACGATTTCCATCAAGGAACTTAGTAATGTAGGCTGCACATAAACACAAACGCGTCAATAACTTGCTACGTAATTCAATTCAATTTTCTCTTTACCAGCCATCCTGGTGCAGACGAGAGCAGTGAATGATTCTTGAGTAAATTGCCAATTGCGTAACAGGCGTTCCACCGATTCTACAATACCGAAACATTTTAAACATCTACACTTAAGGTTCCAAATCAACAAACCTTTACGACTCTACCACTTGTTGCATTCTTTTCCAGAGCTGTAACAGCTGCAGCAATATCATTACTAGCTTCGATACTCTCAAAGGGAAATACCTTAAGAAGCAAGCCCAGTGCTCTAACACCACTAATTTTTACCTAAGAATTAAAACATAACGACCCAATACGTAAGACGAAGCATAAACTCACCTTCGTATTTCCACTAGCAGCTTTCGTGCCGGCTCTTAGAAGCTTTACCACAAATACAGAAGGAAAATCTTCAGGCAGTCCACAAGTCTCCCTAAAAGCCTCTAATCAGTACTGTTCGAAAGTAACAGTATTATACCTTAGAGTTTTTATCGTATCTGCTAAATTGCCCAATGACCAAGCTGCGTTGGACTGTACAGCAACGCTTTCATCATTCATCAAATCAATGATAGATTCTGCAGCGTCCAGAAGAAAGGCACTATCCTATCCGATCAGAAGGTTAATAATATCTTTTAAAAATCATGGGAAGCTTACTTCAAGAAGTGCTGGAAACGTAACGTAAAAACCAACACCGCGGATAGCAGCAGCCTTGACAGTGGGTTCCGTGTCGCAAGTGGACCCCAAAAGCAGCGTTACACACATTAATCTAACATCTCTCTAAAATACAGACATAGCTGTAAATTAACCACACAAAAGGGATGGCCATACCTGCAAAAGGTCAAAAATTGAAGGAGACATAGCTGCCAAGCAATTACAAGCTTCGGCTCGTAATAATCCTGACTTGTCTTTATGTACAGTTGGTAATGGACCCCTAAGAACTCGCGTCCAGATATCACAGCCTTGCGTTACGTACTCGCCCTTCTGACTTTGTTCATTAATGGCACCTAGTATCATGGCCAACACTTTTCCGGCTCGCAGGCGGACGTGCACGTCAGGTTCAATGTCAGCCAAAGAAGTGCATAGCACTCCAATTACTTCATTCATGTACGGCTCGACCATTTCGAAGTTGTTTTTGCTCAAATCACCCATCACAAGCATGCTTTCCAAGCGCAAAGGTACATACGCAGCTGGTCCTCTTGTACTGGCCTTCCAGCGTGCACTTCCTCTTGCTCCGTGAAGGCAAACATTCAAAAGCCAGCTGTTTCTCACACCTGACTGCAGTGCACTTGTATCGTTTGTCACTAGCTGTAGCCCTTCCATGAGATCGGTTGGATCGACTTCTTCCTCGTCGTCATCTCCCACTTCAAGATCATTATACTGAGGAAAGATTGTCACCGAAGCAGCTAAATCCGAAGTAAGGCTTTCCAACACTTCTGGATTATGGGGATGTGTGGCGGTGATTGTTCGCAAAAGCGCCAGCGAAGCGACAAGTATCGTAATTTCTGAAAAGACAGGAAAACTCAAATAAATATAAATGAACATACATTGAATAGAATGTTGAACATATTGATTGAATAGAAACTGATGAATAGATTTTACCGGTATGTTGAAGCCAGGGTCTCACATCAGTGATTAGCTTGCTTAGCATTCCACTCGGCAACTTGTGATACGGAAAGGCTCCAGCTGCTATTGTTAAGCATTGGAATAAAGGTACAAGCACATGCGGAAAGCGTTCAGCTTTCAGAGCTAGCAGTAAACTTCTGTGCACTGCGACGCACATATATGATAACGTCTGAGCCAATGAAATGAATGAAGCGGATTCGCTCTTCCTAAGTCAAAAGCTTTATAAGAATCTAATCGCCACATGTTAAATTTTAGCTACAAATCTTGCGCCATGGCTAGCGACGGTCTGGCTGCCTCTAGCAATGCTGCTAAGGCGTGTAAAGCTGCACTCCGCACCCGTGGTGACGGATCTTTCAAAACGTGAACCAGTAAATGTCGCCCGGCTGAAGAAGGGACGTTCTCTTGTGCACTTATTAAAGGGTATTCGGAATCCGGCAAGAACGCCGTTAAGAAGCTCAAAATCAATCTTCTCTCTATATTCTAATTAGTAAAAAAACACTTATAACCCTTTAATTTTAGATTTCTTGAAAACTGTTGGATTACCTTGAACAGAGTAGTTAGCACTTGTAAGGCACTTGTACGGACCTTGTACTGCAGTTCACGCAGCGTATTTTTATGCTCGGTGTCAGAATAATCTGAATCGGTGTTGTTTGACCATCTGCTTTTCATAGGTGTTGAAGTAGGTTTGGCTACAGCATCTTTTCCTTCTTCTTCAGAATCCTCCTCGTCTTCTTTTCGCGTTTTACGTGGTTTTTGTCCTCGTTTTTTCCGACATGTTGCCTACAAAAATAGTGTTAAACAAAAACATTGCGAAAACGAGCATAGGTTATACTTTGGGCATTAAACCTTTATCGTTTTCCGGCACTACATACGTAGGAAAGCCAATGGAACACGGTCGTAGCATAGTCAGCTGTAAGGAATGTCCCGGTAATGCGAAAAACGAATATGCTTTAGCCAACCCAAGAACAGAAGAGCATTGCTGGGTATAGCTCGACGAAAATCTGGCGTAAATGTTATTTAAGCCTTGCAAGCATGACACCAAAGCCTGAAACAAATCGTCCTTAATGCTAAATGGATAAAGTACAACGAGCTTACTTTGGCTGTTAACGGATCGCTTTCATTCAGCTGAGAGTTCTCCAGAACTATAACAAAAATTTTGAAGCATTGGGCTACAAGAGGCTGGAAACTCTTATCCATGGGCTCCTCGCTTGTAAACTGGCAATAGGACTTGAGAACCTCCAGCGAAAGAATTGTATCTTCAGATATCTTCCCTTCCGACACGTTTGAAAGAGAACAAAAAAGAGCACTGCTTGGCTGGAGAAGATTTACTGTGGCCTATATGACGGACGCTGTCATTAAAATATCTGTATGTATTTACCAGGCGACTTACCTTTAACGTTTTACTATTACTCAACGAAAGAGTGATGGCTAGTGACCGCAGGCAGTCGGAACTAAACATGTCGGTTTTCTGCTCATAAACTCGATTTAGCCAATTAATATACATTTCAGTAAGGGCAGGTGTCGGAACTAGATCCTCTCGCAAAGCAACGTACCAAACCTGACATACTTTCAGGGCTTTCAAGCCATGGTTTGGAGCCATAGTATGCAGCAAATTTTCAAACAGCTAGAAATATTAAAAAAAAATATAAAATAAAAAAAAATTACATATATTTTTTTACTTGTTCATCTTTAACAATGTGCTTAGCACATTGCTGAGCAACTAGCTCATCCAGAATAAAAGCAACTCGGTCTGACATATCTACGGCCTTAAACCTTCTTAAACAAACATCGCTTAATTCGCGTAATAGTTCGGTTTGCTTCCCCATTGTCTTTATTTTGAAGAAACGAAAGTAAACAAAAACTTGTGACCATCTAGCGACTTTGCGTTGCTACCAATCAGACTACAATAAGAGCCACCTAGTGTGTTGCCATGAGTACTAGCCAATAGACATGGAAGTATAGCGTAGTACGAATTCCGTGAAATATAGGATTTCCAAAAAAACCAAGCTTAAAGCCTAGGTTTTACGGTTTCGTAACTGAACGATCTGTATAAAAGAACTAAAGTAATGTTTCGGATGGAAGAATCTTTAATTTTGAAAAATTTTCGAAATCGAATAATCGGCTAAAAAATAATTCCTGAATTTTTCAAATAAATATTTTTCAGAAGTACGAGTTGAAATCTTTCTAATTGGAATTTATTGTCGTCCATTACTTCAGCATTCAAAATTTCTCAACATATTCAGACGGATTGAACACTGTAGTACTATCACTTTGGATAGCTTCTTCACTATACACCAAGCTAGAAGGCTCAAAGAACGCTCTAGTCACAACGAATCCAGTAAAAAGTAGAAACATTAAGAACAAATAGCCACTGACTGTCCAGCCGCAAGCATAAAATACCAATCCTATTCCGAGCAAATACCCAACGAGCTGCTTATGAGCCAGCATACGCAAAGAGAGCCTAGGTGGCAAAAATTTCTTTTGTCGTGGGCTGACACCAAACTGTCTTTTCTCGACAACACTGTAAGTGGTTGGTTTCCATAAAATCTGTCTCGCTATACGTCCGAGAAAGTCAGTACGATAGTAATACTCCTTCATGAGAGTTCCATAATTCTGGTTAAGGAATGTGCTCAACTGATGAAGAATTCGCACAAGGACCGTGATTTCATAGCTTCGCACAGGTTGTGTGTCGGGGTTTCCTTGAAAAGTGATATCAAACCTTCGCGGCATTGTTGGCGGAGTCAAACGTGGAGACAAGTTGTAATTTGGATTCACTGTGGGTGAGAAGTTAGAACTGAGAACCGGGCTTTGGAACATGTGAGTCAGTTTCTTTGGCGTTCCATCTTCCTGCAAACTTATTTTTGGTAGTTCGAGCTACAAAAATTAAACAATAGTTAGATATCCTATTCTTTAGAACCTTTTCTTGGTACTTACATTATAAAGTTCTGCGATTTGACGAGAAGCTATGTCCAAATTAGCTAAGGCTTTCTGGCAATCCTCAGCTGATACCTCGTCGTTGGCAACTGATGATTGGCTAGTGAACCACGACCAGAATCCTTTGCGTGTCTCCTGAGCAAGGTTTTCTTGACTGGCTTGTATACTGAACTTTGCTTCTGCAATCGACCGAAGCAATTCTTTCACCTAATACACACAAATTAACTCAAGACCTTTCAAAATCTTGAGAAGGTACCAAAATTGTCACTTCAATGCCAAACATGGGGATGTAATTGTAGCCAGGTCCTTCGAGGTCGACTACGTGTTGGCGGACAATTACGGACAACTGGGCCAGATTACGAGAAGTCGAACTAAATGACGGACTTTCAACTAGTGAGTTTTCTGCGTTGGATATCATCTGACGCAAGTTCTTCTGAGAAAACACCTAACAGAACACAAGGAGTAATAAGCAAAGCCAGCCTGTAAGTATAATAGTCTACTTTGGTAAGACGAAATAGCATGAATGCATTCTTTGGAGAAACCAAATCTAAACGAAGGAATCTCGTAACCAGACGTTGAAAAAACACCGTGTAAAAGAGAAGGTTTTCCGAAATAAATGACTGCCAAACACCATCCACAGCCTTGTCTTTATCTTCGCTATCTGACTGCCTATTGATCAATAATACTATAGTTAGCAACGGAGCTAAAAATTTAAATAACTACCTATTTTGGGTGCCCCTATAACGCCATGGTTGAATATAACTTAACCACGTTTCCAAGAATAACCGAAACGAAGCATCCAAGGGCCAGTGCTCTAAAGAATGCCTCAAAAACACGTAAAACTGTTTCTGGCATGACAATATTAGTGTCCTGAAAGTAAAAATGAAAGAGAATTAAACTGCAAAGGTACCAAAATAAGCACACCTTTTGATGTCATCCAAAGACGTGATGTTTTGCTGAGAAGCGCTATTTGAAAAGAAATGGAAACGTTTGATTAACAATCGCACAGCGCGCAGATGATCCAAACTCGGTATGAACATTTCCTAAAATTGTAAACACTACAAACTAAACTTTCAAAAGCTAAATCACTTACTTGATGGGTCAAAAACGAGTGCTTTCCGGTATGACTTACTCCAATATTTAACCAAAATTCGGTAACTGCATGAATAACGGTTTGCGTTCTCCATGTTTCATTAGTGTTTGTAGGATAACTTCCGGCGTGCCCATTCATTCCTACCGTGTTAGTATAGGATGTCGAACTGAGCAGTGACTGTCGCAACAATGACGGTGATCCTGTTGACCTACTAGATTTTTTTTTTACTAATAACGATTTTTTTTTTTTGCGAAATGTCATACCTTGTAGAAAATGACGGTTGAGATGACACTCGTACAGTTGTCCGCATTTGCGACTGATAAGGGAGTGCCGGGACGCTCGAATCGCAAGGAAGAAAATAAGCCAGCAGATCATCCACCAAAGTCAGGTAGAGAGTATCACCATTATTCCAAGTGGGCACCTTGTTGTGCGCAGGATTTATGAGATGAAACACGAAGTGGAAAATGTAATATTCGAACGAATCTAAGGCGGGAAAAAGCATTAATTTCAAGACAGGGAACGCTGCCAATTCTTACTCAGAGACAAAGAAGCTGGTGTTCTTGAATGAGGAAAATACTGTACCCTATCAATATAGAACGACGGGATAACCCCTTCTTCTAAACAATGCCTAACAGCAGCCTACAAAATCCATGTCATTATCCGTTTCTCCTCCTATATGAGTTTAAAGAGTGTTTACCGGTAGGCAATGAAGCGGAAAGTCATACTGTAAATGTGGATCAGTAAGAAGCTTGTAACAAAGCGCAAATATCGAGCCTCTAGGTGACAGCAAATTACGCAAAACTTCGAATTCTCTTAGTTGGTTTGAGCGAATCACTGTCCTTAAACCCCAGCCAATCTGTTAAGCAAACAGTAGTTTCATGTCTTGACTCTTTGAGTTTTTCTTAAAGTATAACAATATGGAATTGATTCTTACATGGCCTCCAATTCCAAATATACTCTCAATGAGAGCAGGAAACACACTATGCAACTCCCTTGCTCCGTACTCCTCAACAAGGTATGCTATTTCCTCGCATCTCTGAATGATCGGTGCCGAAAGTATGCTACTCAACCTTACCTGAAGAGACAATAATTAATATAATGGTTAATGTTAAGTTTAAGGGTAACTGCTTTGTGAAAGGATTTACCAAAGGTGATTGAGCCGTATTCATAACGCTCATGTTCAAACGCGTAAAAGTCAACTCATCAAGTCTAGAAACACGAGTATTTCTCCGTGTCATAAACAACCAGCTTCTTGCATGCTTCTTCTAACACCAGCTAACATTGATATCGCCGAAAGCAGACGAAACGATATCGATACTACATGCGTCAAATTACGGCAAATTAGAAAACCACGACGAATAACGCAATAATGATAGAAAACTATGCCTTTTAGCAAAATTCCTTTTTGTCTCATGGTTTAATTATTTTGACTCCCGACTGATCATAAATGCTAGAATACCTTTCTAGTTTTTGTTTTATTACGATACGATAGGTTTCCGTGCGGAATTCAACCTTCAGTGAGACTTTCGGTGTCCAAATACAATTAAATTGAACAGTTTTGACTAAACGAGTTAAACGTTGCTTGGGGTAATAAAGATTCCTATTATTTCGCTCGAATTGTACAGCCTCGTTTAATAATTATTATTTTACACCCTTTTAGAGGAAGGTTCACATACACTGCGCCATGCACGGAAAAGGCGCGACTGTTCAGCATAGTGCACTGCGAAATGACGAAAATGTACGCTACCCAACACACCAGCCAATACAGTACCACCACTAATGAAAAGGAAACAAAGAGAGAGCAAGAAGAATACTTTTAACAAGCATACAATCGCGACTAATCAGTTGCACTTTTTTCGCCCTCCTTTTACAGCTCCGTTATCACAGAAAACGGACGTACTCAAACGTCCTAAGATGTTGGGGAAAAGTTGAAAAGAATAAAATTTTCGTTTTACAGTTACCGCAGTGCGAAAATGGCAAGCGAGGATTCATAACATTATACACGTCATAAACTCTTAGGCAAGAAGCAGCTTAGAGTATTGAGTGCTTTAATAAGTTAAAATAGAACTAGATAATGCAGGGCTATGCACTATTCCACCTCCATAGCAAAACTGCTAAGACTAAATTGTAACCCAGTAGGGTAAACTCATTCGGGTGTGCTGAACTGGACACATCAGCTGGTTCTGGCAATCCGGGCTCAAAGAGAGCACCTTCAGCGCCTTCCAACCTGGTTGGACATCCCATCCATACCGGAGCTGACAACGTCTGCACTGGACTTCCCACCCGCATTTGCATATCATTAAATTTCCAAAATCCTTTTCCCTTAAAGAAGTAGGTTATTCCTAGAAAAATAAAGTTGGATTGATTAGAAATTGGAAACAAAGTCGAAATGTAAAGCATCTTACCATCCTTATACTTGAACACCGAATCAATATTGTAAGGGACTCCTTGCCACATGGACATATCACGGGGGTAATCCAATTCGACATGATTGACTGTTTCATCATACCTAAATAAAGCGTACTTAAACTAGAGTTCAAGTTGCATCATTCAGCGAGCCTTACCTCCAATACATGGAACCACTAAAAAGGTACGTTTTACCATTCCAGCCCCATATCACGGCTCCGTCGATTTTTTCAAGCGATTCTGGTAATCCAAGTCTAGTCAAAGGTAACGGACCTTCTTTCCTCTTGTTCCCATCGAAGACCCAATATTGCTTCCCTTTATAAAACAAACAGTGAGCGATTGCTTTTTTTTGTTGAGAAACAACCCTCTAGACTTACCAATAAATATAACGCTTTCGCGTTGATCGGCTTTTTCATAGATAGCATCAATATGGGTTAGATTCCTGGGCAAATCATTCCAGAAACGAAGAATTTCATGGGGATAGCCAGGTACCAGCCCTTTTTGTCCAATTCGCCAAAACCACTGCAAAAAAAAAGGAGAAATCGTTGAGTTACGGCTTGCACTCTCAAGAAATGCTATAAAAGGGGCAACATACCTTTCCTTTGAAGATAAAAACTTCATTGCGAACCATTGATATAGCATCGTACGACGTATCACATGTGTCTGGTTTCTCATCTACATCTGGGCGTCTTGTAGGAGGTTGATATGGACCCGTTGGAACAGGATTTCGAGTCGTAGTGGTCTTTACTGGGTAATACGGTTTCTTTGTCGTCGTTGTTTTCGGTGGTACGGGAGGCTGCTGAGTGGTAGGATAATTTGGGTTGGTTGGGACAGGAGCACCTTCTTTAGACTGGTATAAATACTGAATCCCTCGGATATCGTCTTTCCCCAAAGCATAATTATCCGAGGCTTGGTAATACGGGTACATGATGGCATCTTGGACGGGAGTGTGCGAAAGACCCAATGAATGACCAAACTCATGGACGGCAACGGCAAAAAAGTTCATTCCTACGCGCACATTTCCGTTAAGGATTGCTCTACAACGCCTATAATTGTATTTTTACCTTCGCTTCCAGTTTTATCAGAAACCCAGCGCTCGTCATCGTCGAAATGAGCATCTCCCCCTATGGTTGGCCCTGGAAAGAAGGCATGTGCTAGTAAAGTCCCCCGACCGTCGAATGGATAGCCGTCCCCATGATACAACCTAGTAGATGACATCAGGAGAAAGAATTAGACACGAACTCATTCCAAAGGCTTGTAGACGCATTAAGCCAGCTCTCTTCCGCACAACAAGATTGTTGTAATTACACATACCTTTGAAAAGATACTCGTATATCAGCCTCATCGCTGTCGATTTCGGTGAAGGTAAGCCTGGAGACATCCGCCCACAAATCCAATGCTCTTTGGATATCGCCACGTGTCCTCCCAAAGTCCATTGAGCTGGTCGGCAGGCGCAAACTACATAAGCAGAGAAAACGAAACATTAATACCGATTCCCCACATTCAGTCGTGCGTCGCATACGCAAGGCACACATACAAAGTATGGTATGAGAACAGGATTCCCAAAACAAGAAGAAAAGACCCTCATAAAGCAGACGGCTCTGAATGCTGTGCGTGCTTACCCACAATCTTCTACCAAGAGCAACAGACGAGGCTGAGCAGCCCGGTCACTCTCACAGCGTAACATTATACTTATTACCATAATACGATATATGTTTCTCTCAGAATCACACAGCCTATTCTCCGATCATACCCTCTCTTTCTTTCCCATAAAAAAGACTTAATACTCGTAAGCGTTCGTGTGCATGAAAAACATTCCGGGTCTGCACAAGCCTATGTGTCGTTTCCACCCGTCCTTTGGAGCGAAAAGCTACAACGTCGATTTTTCTAGCCGTTTTTTTTTCCTTTTTACGTGAACCTAATACAGTTCAAAGGCCTATTCCGTAAAGGCAGGCAAAAAATTCCATTCCTTTGCATTTTCATCACCTAATTGACCTTTCCTTCTCTCGTTTCTATGCCTCGCACCTGTTGGGTATCGAGAAACGGGAAAAACGTACCCCGTTTTTAAGAAAGAGCTAAAGAAGGGGGCAGAGAGAGAGAGGGGGAGAGAGAGATGGACGAAATATTAGTGGTCGCAATTTGCTACGCTATTGACCGGAAATGTTGGAGCCCCCCGTCGGTTTAAAGGATATGCAAATGATGAAACTTTTTTCCACAGCGTATAGCAACTGACAAGCGCAACACCCACTTCCGGTTACGGCACTCGGTCACTCAAGATACCCTCACTTATGACGTTTGAAGTAGAGAAAATTTCCACCGGTCGCTTGCTTGGGTTGGGATGATTACCCATGAAACGATTTGCACTTTCTACAGCAGTTGGTCAGTTTCCGTTTCCTATACTATAAACTTCATGTTATATTACGGCCATATAAATGGCGACCAAACTTGACGTAGGGTTTACTTGTGAGTTGTAAATCGGAATTGGCTATGGCAATGGGGGTCAAAACTTGGTGGAAATAATGGAGAGGGACGATGCGTACGCTTTTCAGAGGGATGAGATGGTAGTGGTAAGAAGAAATGGTAAATTGTTGCGCCCCCCCCTTGGCCCCCCTATTGCGTTAAACCGGACTGACCGGTCACGTCTCTTATTACATACTTTTTCTTGGGCCTTTTGAATAGCCATATACCCGCGGCCAATATGGGTCTCTCTCCCTCGTTGTCGTCTCCCTCTTTTGGGTTTTCTTTTCGTCTCTTTTAACACGATAACAAGAGATTTCGAAACTCTAGCATTGTTCCCATCGTATTTTTTGTTTGGGAAGCTGAGCGACCGAAATGTAAAGGGAGTGAGTAAGGATAAAACCCCTCAATGGACTTTGAGAACGGCCAAGGAAACGGACGGAAATTAAGAATCTTGAAAAAAAAAATACACAGTTCACTGGAATCCACGGCGGCTGACAACCTCACGCATTGACCGTTGTAGATGAAGAAAAATGAGGTTAGAGAAAAGAGAACAAGAGAAGATCTTGGGTGGCGTTGCCGCGGCCAGGGCTAGGCGAGGACAAAAAGAAATAGTTGCTGGTGACCACATGGCCTCACGGTGAAAGAGAGAGGCCTTGTGCGCTTTTTAGCTTGCTCTTGTGCGGCTTGCGTTGCTTAGTTCGGTGTGCGTGTGCACAATGTCCTGCGAGGTGATACTTGATAAAAAGGAATACTTCAGCTTCCAGAAATAGTCATGGAATTTTACGAACCTACTACGTCCGTATAAACCTTGGGGTTTTTAATATATATTCTCGCTTGCCTCTCCTCACACTCATTAACGAGGAGTCCCTGCTCTCCATTGCAATGTTATTCGAGTAGCTCTTAATTAGCTCAGAACACAGCCAAGAGTAACTAGAGGAACACCATAATCATTCACGCTTGCAACAATTTCCTTCAATAAAAAAAGAAAGGGTTTTCAGGTCAGATCAGAGTAACGACAGCAGGTTTCCCAAGACAAGTTGACCAGAAGAATCATAAAGGACCACAGTAGTGAACTGAAGATAGTTGGCTTCAAAGACCGATCAATTTAGCGGGCACCCTTGCTAGCGAGATTGCGTAGTGGACTCAATCAATTACCGGGTCCTAACTACGGCGTCCTGTGGGGTTATTTGGTACAGCACTATACTATTCCTTTCTTTCCAAAACTGAAGCTAAACTCCTGTTGTGCCTTTCGATGAGATGAAAAGTTTGGAAAAATCATTCGGAAGCTTCAAATATCGCTTGGTTCGTTCAATAATTTGCAATTAGCCCGTCCAAAGCCGTTGACCGGCAAAACGAAAAATGCTGGTCTAAAATAATAACCTACGTAATAAAATAAGACAAAAAGAGTAGCAAGAAAGGACGCAGCTGTTCCTTCTGGTGCAACGATGCTGCTGCAGCATACACGTTGTTTTCGCTCCTATAGGGACGCTTGTCCCTTAAAACTGTTTTTTTTGGTGCATAACATTAGCCATCTTCCCCATTCGCCTTTGGTCAACTTTTGTTGTCATTCTCTGAAGAGCAGCTGTTGCTTCGGCGGAAGTTTGGTATTAAATTCAGAGCAGAGAAAAAAATAGAAATATTTTTATGGTAAATAATACAATCTGAAAAAAGGAGAGTAAAGGTGATTAGTTCTGCACCTTAACACATAATAACGCTTCGGCGTTAATACTTTCCAACAAAGAAAATTCCGTGATGCGACTCAAAGTTTCTATTTGGTCTCCCATCGTTTCTCCAAAAATAAATTCAGGGATCGCACAAGCATAGTGTACAAAAAATCTGTGTAAGGTATGTGACACTCAAAATAAGAACATACATTATGGGGGCTTGTCATCTGAGACTACTGGTAGCAAATGGACAGCATAAAGAACTCCTGTCGCCACAAAAGCTTAACATTCCGTAATACTTCCCCTCTTTCTGGTCTGAATACAAAAAAATAGGCAGCTGAGATCTGGATGGCTTGGCATTAAATAAAAAGGAATGAGGGACATAACAGCATGCCTAATCTGTCTACAAAAATTTATTTTCCTTCTTGGGCGTCTTTAATGTGACAAGTGACGACTTGATAGCTCGGGACTTCACTCACTCAAGGAGGTTGTGACGACATTTTTTGAATCACGCGCCACACCCAAGTTGAGTGAGGGACCTCCCGGCTAATATCTTTTTTTCCTCTTTATCAACGAAATCGGTTTGATCTCGAGATAATTTCCCGGTGTAGCGGGTTAAACTGCAAAAAGGTATTCACTAAACCACACCGAAAAACACGTTCCAGTGGGAAACGTTCTCTTTGTAGGCTAACCACCGAATGTCGACGACACGTCACTTGTCTTGTCTGACAAACAACTTTAACGGTTTGGGGATGCTCGGGAGTTCGATCTCTTAGCTGAGGAGCGTGGGACCGTTGGCAGCTTACTGACCCTCGACCATGAGGCACCAGTGGAGAAGAAGAGGGCGACGATGAAGACTGACGTGCCGGGCGCACCACGGAGGAAAGTATGTATGCTATATTACACACTATTCTACATAGTGCTCCCTACTCTGCTGGACTAGTAACGTAATAGTTACTCTAGTGCCCCCAACTTCCTCCTACATCCTCCTCCTCCTCGTCCCCTTCTCCTCTTCCTCTTCGTGCCTCTTGGCTCCCAAACACACCACTAAAATTTGTAACAAAACTTCAGATTCGCTAACTACGTCTACGAGTATATACGGAGAGTCCAAAGAACCGACTGGAACGTTAACGTCCCGCAATCAATGCACCAAACCCGGAAAGTTTTATAACGCGGTGAGCGGAAGAACTTATCAGAAATGAAGGGAAATATAAACAGCAGCAGGATGAGATTGAAAAGTAACCGAATTTCTTTTGATGGGACGATGACAGACTTGCTAGATGTTCTCAATCAGCTTATACGCATAGCAGAGCTGGAACTATGACAGACTGTAATCACTAAATTGCATCTCGCTTCCCATTCCGGTCATAAATTGGTATTGCCACAGAAGATTACTACCCAAATGGGTACAACGAGCTCCTACATCTTTGTCCTGGCCGAAAATATTAAAGCCACCAACCCCCAAATGGGAAACTTCATTCTGCGCAGTTAAAGAACATTTAATGGCTATGTTTTGTCCTGGAGTATGTTAACGAACTGACGTGTTTGAGATAATACATCTTCTCAGAACGAGGCTAATGTCACTCGAGATTCGTAGCTAAAGGAACTATATAGCTAACCGCTGTCTTTCAAGGGGCATGGCATTCCTGGTTTTCTGTCAACGACATACAACCCAACCAGCAGCATGGCATGGGTACGACATGGTCAACGGTTTTCCATTTGGCGTTCGGTTCAAGTTTAAGACAAGTTTTTCGAAAATCTTACTCAACGCATGACCACCACTCTCTATATACCAATAAGAAACCACCTTCCCTTTGGAGAGATTTCCAGCCTCAGTCCTCCAGCTTCGCCCTTTCAACTCACTCAAAGGTGTAAGGTTACAAGCCATATGAACTATAGGAGAATACAGCGAAGGGTAATTGCCTCCTAAAAGGGAGTCTGTTACTAACTGCGTGGAGCGTAGGTTACACCAGCGCAAGAGGGATGCTTATATGCTTATTACGCCTAAACCGCTTTCCTGTTATGTCATACACACAATATGCTATGTTGCATTTCTCGTCGATGTTCATTAACTGAAAAACACCCAACCACTCTACAACCTTCTTGAAACCCCCTCCGTTTGCAACCTTCAGATATTTTCCTGCTGCCTATCTAGTCAAGCAAGCTGCCAACTTGCGTGTGAAACTCATTAAATGGCAAAAGGAGGCAGGGTCATCTGCCTATCGTGAAACTTCCCGTCACTAACTACGGTTTTCAAAAGGCCATTACACAAAAGAAGTATCAGGGTTTAAACTGTAATGCTCGTAAAAAAAAACGATAGAAATATTTTTCCTTTTTTTAAAAAAAGAAAAAAGGGACTTTTACGACATGTCCAGCTCTCTGTTAAATGTCTGTTTTCTGTCAACCACGTTCCGGAAGCTGTCATTCCTAGTCAACTTGGAACTCTTGAGTTCCAAGACGTTTTCGTCCTGCGCCCCAAAGCCCCAGGTTGGGTATAATAGAGAAGAACAAAAATTAACTGCATCTACACAGACGGGCAATTCAAAAGCCGTGAAGTTAATGAATATAAGGGCGACAACTACAAAGCCGCACCCTTTTATCTATTTAATATGAGCCTGCCTAATATAAAAAGAGTGGGAAAAAACTAAATGACATGCCTTTTAACTGCTCAGGCCCGCCAACTTCATGCTTCCAACACAAAAAGAGGAAGCAATTATTTAGAACAACTGATTAATCTAGTCCATATCATAGTAAACAGCAACACGGAACAATCCTACAAGGATCAAAGTATCTAAGAAGCTTGGAAGAATTCCACTATCCGTATTACGCCGTAACTTTTCAATGGAAATCATCGTTTTCAAAGTGTAATTGCTTTTCACCGTAGCTGAATCATATTTTGATTAGTACAGCGACGCCAAACACTCAAATGAAAGGTTTTTGGGGAAAAAGAAAATGCGTGGCGTTGGCAAAAAGAAAACCCCCACGCAAGCTTGAAACAGAACAACTCCATCCTTTCGTGCCCCCTTTTGATATCCGGTTAAAATTTTACCCCAGCTATACATAAGAGTGAACGGAGCCATATTGCGAAATTTGATAGGACACGCGAGCTGAAAACCTTGGTTCCACGGACCCGATATGGTGCTCTAACCCTCTTTCGCTTGAATACTAATAAAAAAATCTGCGAAACGAACGGAAGAGAACCCCTCTTTCAGTATCAGGACCAAGAGAATAGCATGACCCCACTACGCAAAAGAGAAGAGGTATAGAAGAGCTAAAATAAAACTCAAAGAAGACCGGTTGTGCAAGAGAAGAGGAACAGAGAGGCGAGGGCTTTTGCCCCCCTTTTGTGTAATTCTCCCCAGCTGCAGCTGTCACGTGGATTTCAATCACCGAGAACACCAAAACCGAATGAACGGAACCGAGCGACCCAAACGCGAGTAAGCAGAATCAGAAGAGCAGGAAACTGATCGTTATGTAATGCAGCGTCAGGCAAAACGTTACGTTGCAATACTTTGGTACGATACACATACGAGTATCCAACGCGGGTTCATGTTATTACGCACACGGCTTTGCTTTTCCTTCGACTGTGCTTTCAATACATCCCGTCATTGAGTAGTGGTCTTCCTAAACTCTGCCTCTCCCTGTTACTATCATTGATCGCACAGCAATAAATCCTCAAAGTGCCAAGGTAAAGGTACCTTTGTAACAGCTAACTATACCTTTTGGTACATACATAAGAGATTGAGAGAGTGAGAGAGAGAGACGCACACAAAACTAATGGACTACAATGGTCCCGTTGTCAATTGCAGGAATAGACGAAGCGTCCCTAAGCAGTGCTTTACAGCATATTTGCGTAAGTTGGGCAAAAATTCTGCAGTAAGGATTTTCGCCCTCCGCAGTATGACTGGGAAGCGAAGGGGGAGAAACGAACGACGTAACAAGCCAGAAAGATCGATAGTGAGTCAACCACATTCGCATCGTCAGAGGAATGACTAAACCTCAATGCTATTATATAGAGGATGTTATGGAGCAATTGGAAGATTTTCGCCCTGGGGTTTGATTACGAGAAGCTGGAAGGAACCCAAATGACGCTGAGGCTGTCAGCTAAAAATATGGTGGGAACTGTGGCAAGACGCTGAGAGAAGAAGAGCGGTGTCTCAATTTTAGGCTGATGAACGACGTGGGCTTGGTTTAAATAATATGCCGCACAGCTTTGTTTTGCTCGCCGTGGATAAAAACAAGGGCGACACACAAGGCAACGCCCTTTCAATTGGGACCGTCATGTTGGCGTCTGCCATTTGTTTATGCAAGTTGGGGGCTACAAGTTGTATGTTTGCAAAGCTAGTCGGCAAACCAAATCAGGTCGTCGAGAACCTCTCTTCTGTTCGTTGACTCCCGAGGTTTGGCACTTCGTTTAGTTTGGAAACCGTCAACCGTCTTGCACATAACAACAAAAAGTCGCCTTTGTTTGCACTCGACGTCTGTCATCTTAGTTAGCACAGATTTTATGCTTTCATTTAGGATTAGGAGGAACAACGAGTTACAGGGAAAATCATCTTGGCAAGGAAATAAGCGCGAGAAAAATAGTTTACGCTATTCAGATTGCCCATGTTATTTTCTGTTTCACGTCGAGATTTGTGATAGTTTACGCCATCTAACGGCACTGTCGAGACGCTTCAGCTGCATCTTGGACCCGCGAAACCATTTCAACAATTATTCCTACAGCGATATCCGAGTCTTATGCGAATTAACGGGATTTTAAAAAATAATATTGCGAACTAGAGCTCAATTTATCATTTAATAAATGAAACTTTGTCGTTTCTTGTTATATAAGATGATTAGATATATAAACTCTTAGCACGAAAAGAACTTCAATCAGATTCTAATTTTGTAGCTGTTGATTGCAGGTCGGGTTAAAATGATTAATAATCTAATTTCCAACTCGCGAATATCTACACCTCAAGACCTCAGGAAAGCAGAGCACAAATAAATAACGCGTTCAACCCTCAAACACACGTCTAGGACAGGTCTTAAATACGGGGCGGAAATGGAAGCAACTTTTCTTTTTTTTTCTTAAAAAAAGTATGAGCCATTAAGGAATACGAGAAAATGCTAAGGTTGGGTGTCATTCATTCCTGCACTTCATCTGGCAGCTAAGGGTTCGTCATTCATCACATAAATCTGGATAAACAATCGTAGAGTGAAAACTGCAAGTAAAAAACCCCAAAGAATAACACTAGCGTGGCTGAAATGTCAGTGAAGACATACGTGAGTCGAAGAAGATCTAGTAGAAGAAAAGCTAGGGAAAGGGCGAACGAGACAACTGGGCTCGCCCAACCAAAAACTACCGTCAAGCCTACGCATACGCGTATTATGCATGTGCCAGCAGCTGCTCATGGGTTTCCAGAGAGACGAGATTTTCTATGGTGAACTGGGCTTCAGCCAAAATTAACACGCCTGTAACGCTCGCATATTGATCAAAGACCCGCTACAATCATCGTGACCTTAAGGAGCTAGAGACGGCGTGGTCCACCGTCGAGAAAGAACAGTTCCTGCCTGCTGTGATCAACAGGGCATACACCATGCAGAGCAGCAACTCGAAAGTAAGCACAACGGGGAACACAAAAGACCTTACAAATGGGATGACGGGGCAATTTTTGATTGTTTTCCTCTACAGAAGCGCCAAGAGCCTACTCCATATGGTTTGTAGGACCTAAATAGAGACGCGTGCCACTCTGTTCATAGACAGGTGAAAATTGTCAAACTAATGACAAAACAACCCCGCCTGGTCACCACGGTGATAATAATGTGGGGCATAAGTTCGCAGTTTGCAGGGTGACGGAGGATTTGGAGAAATAAAAGTGGGTATAGAAAACGACACTTACCTCCAGGTAAGATTAGTATGGTGCCACTTTTGTCCTTGGATGATGTAGCGTTTTGAACGTCGCCTAGCATAATGACGGGCCGTACGGGGGATCGTTGCGTGACGCCTGTAAGGAATAACAAAATATTAGACACGCCTGACAGAAGATGACATCGCAGTGTCCCTTTGTTGGTTTCTCCGCATTTTTTCCACGTCTTGGATACTTACTTTGATCGAAATGACTCCGACAGGATGTCCGGAAGACCGCAACGTGGTTTTTTCATTAGGGCTTTAGTGGCTTCATCGACTTTTCCTGTCACTTCAACTCCAGCGTACGACTGTCAAGAAAAAGTGTTCAGGAAGTTGCACATAAAACACGGTGGAAATATGTACTTGTAAATTTTTAACCGCTTGAACGATCTGGTCGTCTGTCCGCAGGTTGCCTGTCTCCAAATCAGACTGAGGCAAATACCCAAAGTTGGTCAAATACATGATCTGTAAGAAAAACAAGAAATATAATTACTTTCCGTAACCCAAATGCCACTGAATTGTCAACATGCCTGACTAATCCAATAAACTCACTACAGAAAGTGAAAAGGAGGTTTATCATGACAGGTTTGAAAACATTATGACATTTCTAATTTAGATTGAAAGATGTGAAAAGCGATCGTTAAAATTCGGGTTTTAGGTCCTCTTTCCCCCCGAATCTTTTAATAGGAACTAACTGGAAGCTAAACCATGTAGGGTTACGGAGTGAAAGAAATGTTCCACATTAAATCTTCTCTCTGAGAAACGTTCTACCATTAACAAAACTCTCTATATCATTAATCCTCTCTATGTCGCTCTCCTTCATAGGCTCGACACTTTAGCTAACTGTGTATACATAAAAGTTTGAGTTTACAAAATTTCTTTTTTTTTTCGAGTTCATCTATTTGCATGTTTTTAGGCCCAGGATTCTGTTTTTCTCCTACAAATGCTGATTGACTGATAACCTTGTTCGTTTCCCCTGTTGGCCCCCCTTGTAATAGGATGTCTTCCTAAGTGTGTCTGGAGCTCTGGACAACATTTATTCCTAAGCTGAAAAAAGTTGGGATGTCCATTCATTCCAAAGGAAAAGTTAAACTCGAGAGAAAAAGAAGGAAATAAAAATAAAGAAAAATTGTGTTATCACCAAAAGCAGGAGACAAACAGCCTCCGCCAGCTTGTACAAGCCCACATCCTAAGTCCCGGATTTAGGATGCGGTCCCGTCATTTAATGTAAACAAAATCTCTGCTGAATGGCATCGAAAAGGCAAGGTTATGAAGCCATCTAAATCCGCCTCAAAAGTACAATAATCACTGTGCTCTATCGAACAGCGGTGACGTCACTCCATGAGGAGCGTGTAAAGAACTCCGGACACATACCGCACCAATGAGACAAGTCATTGGTGCGGCACGCTGGGGACCTATCGAGTTTATTTTTCTCGTACGTATCATTGAATCCAATCCAGCATCCCTAAGCAAACGATGACTCAGGATACGTTCATCGTTTTTTACCCACACTGGTTATAAGGTCCTTTCTATCTATCCCCAGCGTTTTTCGCCCTCCTGTCTTCCTTTTTTTTCCTTTCTGCCCCTCTCCTTTTTTTCAACGCGCGTGCCCATTACGCTATTCCACGCATAGCACAGACATATGTCTTGCTCACATTCACCCCGACTCAATATGCATTAGAATGGACGTTTCCGGTACACTCTACGCTCCCTGAAATGACAACTGTTTAACATAGAATGGGCTATGCAATGCAAATTTTAACCTGCACATCCCTACCCGGGGCGCAGTTTAACTTGTTTGCATAATTGAGGTGAAACAATTGTAACGGTGGGAGGGTGTAACGGTATGTTTAAATTCTAAAGCTTTGCGACCATACATACAAGGAAAGCGAATTCAACTCACTCAATGCGAACTATTTTAAGGACCACCGAACCCGTGAAAGGCCAGGGGGCGTTAAGGGTCACAGTGGGAGTTATGTTTGTCATGGTAGCAATGCAAACTTTTGAAGGCTTGGGTGTTTAGGGGTGCAATGCATCTGTATGGTGGTGAAAACAACTTGAACGTTACTTGAAGTGAGGGTGGAGCCATTAGGCTATTGCCACGCTACTGTTTAAAGTGTGCGTACGCAAAGCGGAAATTATTTAGACCAGCAGGGTGTTTAACGATAAAAACCAGAAGCCTTCTGCTCCCCTGCTGCCACTTGAATGTCCCTCCCTAGACTTCCCACTTCGTTCCTTTACGGTATTCATACACAAAATGCAAGAATGGGCCAGTCAAAAGCGTTTTTGACAGGATATTTTAAGAATACAAATGTTTCAACTTTCACATCGTGAAAAATGACAGCATATATTGAACCCCTGAACTGCTCTCTAACTCATGTGTTAACGACACGTATAACAATGCGGCATTCATCAAAACAGAGAAACTCGTAAAGTCACTCTGCGATTTTATGTATACCCCGGAAAGAATGATAAATTTACAAGCATTTTCTCTAGGGATCTACCCCTAACGAGCCAAGAGCCAAAAGTGTTTCTAGGTATGCCTGCGCGCGCGCGTGTGTGTGTATAACATACACGTGCGTGTGTTCTGCAAAATTTAGGAGTCGCTGCTCCGGACGAAAAGGTAGGGCGCGAATTCTAAAGTTGGAGGCCAAGGCAAATGGGAAGAGGCCATGTTGGCTGGGGAACTAAAAACAGTGCTTCTAAAAACACAACGGAGGACGTCGTCTTAAAACACATCCATATACACGACGACGACGTCCTAGCTTTTGGGACCCAGCGCTTGTCTCGTCTTTTCTTCCACTTGAATATACATACACGTTTCTTCCTCATGACAGGCAGGGACACTCCCTGTGGAATTTCTTTCCGACTCTCTTCCTTATTTTTAAGCTTCAACATAATCTCATTTGGTCTGCTTGGGCCCGTTGTGCCGTAGTCTACACGCGAAAAAATAACTAACAGAAATGACACATACCTCATTTGCATAAAGAACGCGGCTAGGTCTTCTCACACAGATTAGCCATGGCCCTCACGTCTTCCCGATGGCCTCGAGGCCCTCCTATTAGTGTGTAACCTCCTCTTCTGCATGGCATTGTTTTTCTTTGCCTTCTCTAAAGACCAGCTAGCGACTTGGCAAGTTTAAATTAGGGGGCAGTTCCCGGTTTTGAAAAAGAAGTGAGCCCCTCTTACAACAAAATCGAGGGAAGTGGACTAGAAATTTACTTTAAAAACAAAAAAAGACCCTCAGAAGCCGTAGGAACACCCTAGCCATGGCCATGAAGTTATCTCTAAATATTAAGTAATTGATATGATGGTCGCGTTCCCGACAACTTTTTTTTTTCGTTCTATGTCCGTGCTTACACGACTCACATACGTCTATGAAATTGTAGTCAAGTTTTTTGCCCGGTTAATAAGATCCGCTGTTTAGACAAACAAGTGGAAATTATAAAGTGGGCGGTCTTGAGTTACGATACACTATTCCATATCAATTCTCCAATCCGAGCGAAATGCAGATGACCATGAAATTTTACACTCCGAACCCAATCCGGAGGTAAAACTTAGTCCGTAAACAAACAAAGGAATAAAAGCTATGGGTATAAGCCATTCGCTGAGAGTGTAATGGGAAACAGGAACCATAATCTCAAATGGTCTTTCGTTAAGTGCAAAAGGAGTTGGAGTTGCCGAGTCGTGGCCATGGGGTTAAAAAAGAAACTTATATGCCTTGCAATCAAATGGCGAAACGTACTCGCTTATAGAATGCCGCGTTCCGGCCCACCAGTGCTGAGCATTTTTTTTTCTTTTTTTCTTTTTTTTAAGATGGAGATAATGTGAGCTACTCATTTGCATGTGACGGATTTATGTTTTCCATTTCCGTTCTCTGTGGTCTGGTTCGTCACGCCTGTATAAGCCTCGGCATACACCATACACCCTGCCACTACCGTGTAATAGTTACCAGAAGGCCTCCCTGCATCTCAAACAAAAACCACAAGAAATAACCCGACAAGACGTATTTTTTTAAGCAATGCGAAGAGGCTGCCTCAGTATTACAGGCATTTTATAGCTTTCTCGCATAGCAATGTAATTCACTAATGGCGGTAGGGAAGCCACGATCACGAACCGCTAGAAGGATTAGCGTATGATTGCGAAGCCATTCAACAGTTCCCAAACTCAACATTTCCAATTGCTGTGCTGCAGACGGGACCATTTTACCATCCGTTTTGAAGTCTCTTATATAACCCTCGGCAACCGACGAGCCAACAATGCTCAGACACACATAACCTCCCGTCCTTCCGAGGTGGCTAGTATTGATCGCGGAGTGGGGTCGGACGCTGACGCTGATCCTGCTCATAAATAATTCTTCCAAAAAGTCTCTTCCTCTCTATAGTCTGGCTCTAGAAAAACTACACAAGTTCCGGTTGGGGGTTATCGAGTCCATTTATTCCCTGTCTCTGGGTATCGCATATCGAGTCGAACGATCAACTATACGACCTTCTAATATAAAAGTATTTGAAGATAACCCTCTGTATGGAGACTGCGAAAGTCAACGAGAAGACCAGCTTCCCCTCTCCAGACATGCGGTGGCGTACAATGGCGAACAAACCCATAACCCGCAACCCTTATCAGCTAGCCAAGGCTAAAGTTCAACTTCTACCCTCCCGTCACAGTTATTTTCACTGGCGTAAAGCCACTCCGACTTATAACTGGGCGTGGTATGAAAATTTACGTCGAGGGAATGTTGATTTGCATGCTAAGCCAGACCCTGCCCTGTGTGTGTGTATGTATGCCAATTTTAGCTCGGGAGCCGCTAATGTGGAAACAAAAAAGGTGTAAAACAGAATGATAAAAAGAAGATACTTACAATATTGTCGTTAATATTGTAGCTCCTTTTAGCTCGTTCGTGGGCGTCTTCGTCTTCTTCCGCGTGTTGAGAGCCATTCACAAGCTGCTCGCCCACTTTAATTTGAGGAGCACTTTCTTGTTGCTCGTGATGTTGGGCAAGGGGCCAAGACCGAGTTTCCACTACCATGTGCAAGGCTATGACCACCAGTACCATCACAGGCCGCCACATGGACCGTGTTAGCCGCTGCACTTTTGATCTGTCCTCCATATTAATATATCAGCGCTGCACTCTCTCAATGTGATAAGCCCAGAATCAAGTTACTTTCACTACCCAATTCAAGGTGAGAAGCACTCTACGGCACAAACGTAAACGTACTGTTGCACTTGGGACCCCGTAGGGGAAGCTCTCAGTGTAGTTCCTATAAACTTCTGTTCCCCTGGCAACATTTAATGAGGCTTAAATGCAAAACGCATCTGTACGCAAATTGGTAAAAGGGGGTGGTCCAAAGCTGTTTATATTTGCTCTCTTCTAAATACTTGTGGTGAACAAACCGGTAAATTTTCACACGTAATTTGTTAACTTGTTTGCTTGGGGAATTAACAAGATGAGTTGGCAAGGTTCCGACCGTTTTCAAAGTTTTCCACCGCAGCTTCCTCTTCCTTCCTTCCTTCCGTCGTTAAAGCGGTTCATACGAGTCAATCGCGTTCTTAGAAGTTAAACCTGGAGGGGGGAAAAAGGAAAAATAGTAATTGGAGTTAGTTACCCGAGTTACGCATAACTGCACTCCCGCTCAATTCATCATTGTCAAGCCATGGTAGTCCCAAAATTTGCCTACCACATTAACACCGAATCCCTAGGCTTTAGGACGCTTCCGGTATCAAGTTGCCCATGACTGGGAATTAATGAAGCGGCCCCGTTATAAACACTTAACTGTCTGTCAAACTTTAAATTTCCTCCCTATTCCCCGGCAATTGGGAAAAGCTACTAAAAATATAGAAGCAGACCTGTGTGACACTGAACGAGACAGTGAGATCATTGTCGCCAGTGATACATTACAATCACGGCTTCGTTGGAGAGCACTGGCTAGCCGACTGGGCATTCGATTTCCGTATAGGGTCTTTCTCATGCATGAATAAACTAGAAGCATAAAAACCGTTTCCACCTCCTAACAAATAAAGAGGGACAGCGACATTCCGATTGCCATTCCAAACACATACCACTGCGGAAAAGTTATAACGGCTGATTTACTCCTTAGCTTTGCAAAGCAACTCAAACGTTAGAGCCATTAACCCCAACTTCCTTTTTCTAATCTACAAATTTTTCCCCAACCAAAGTTACCAACCGTATAAATTCCCACAAACTTCCCATTTTAGTCAAGACACTTCCTTTTGGAATAAGACTTACGGCGTTTGTATATTACAAGAAAATAGCCGCTACCAGCTTGACAGAGAAACGTGGTGCTTAATCTCCCACTTGGGGTTTATAATTTCGATAACTCGATCGGATACGAATAAAAAAATAAATAAGAAAAAACAGAAGGGAACAATGGGTTCAAAATAGAGCAAGACTTTCAATGCCAAAGCAAGAGTGACTTGCTGGGCTTCCGTAGGCTGTCTGGAGCAGTCGAGTCGCTCGAAACAACTAACGAAGACATTAGTTAGCCACTCACACCTAGAACAAGAGCGGCAGCCACGAGACACACATGGTCGTCCAACAACCAAGAACGACTGTCACAAAAGACGACCGATCCTCGCGTTTGGTTTCACATTTGTAATCTGGGCTGCCAATGGCCCTTTTGCTTCATTAGAACAAGAAACCGGGTGCAGAAACATTGCAAATTAAAATGTACCATTTTTGTCAACAAAGACCTAACGTACCGTAAACAGACGACTAAGAAGGTCGATAGGCTGCGACAACAAAGCAAACTTTTCCCGTGTGTCTACAATGCATTCATCGACCGAGAATACCTACCAACACGCGTACTCAGAAACACATGCACTACAAACCGGGCACGAATCAAGGAGGACCCCAAGCTCAAGACATTCTTCTCCCTTCTACACACGCTCAGCTTCTCCCGCATCTCTCTCCTCACCAAAAATACAAACTTACGCTCGATAGGGCCTCCCGCTTCCACATCCTTGAGCCCTGAAACGAGCAAACTGTCTGCGTGGACTAGCTAACTTTGTCTCTCCCTATTCACACTACTCACGCCCCGCCCCGACGGTCCCGACGTAGACGACGCTACTACAAGACCCAAACTACAGAGCAACTACGGTTATAGGTACCGCCCGAGTCTTACCTATCATTACGCCACCACCTCGTCACCTCATGAGTGTCCCTGTGTACGCTATAAATGTCGGCTATATAAAAGGGCATGCACTTTCCTTTTACTCGGCATCGGCCGTACAACTTGCACGCATAAGTCTCATTGAACAAGGGGAGGATTTTCAGTATAGTAAAAAAAAAGTTACAGCACTACAGGATGAACAAAGAAACGCATAGGGCACAGGAGAAAAAAGATTGTTCGTTGCTAGGCGTTTAATTTTACGACCATTTTCTGTTCTGCTGGCTGCCTTACGCTAAAAAAAATGTTTCTGGCTTATTTATACGGAGGCAAAAGTGGACCTCTAATGAGATGCGGTGCATTACTGCACAAGAATGCACATCTCATTATCTCCGTGCCTCTCACCACAAGGCATCGCCATGTAGGGAAGATTTGCTATAGAAAACTAGAGGGAGAAAGGGATGTTCGAACCTGGGCTCAGAAAGATCCAATAAGACTTCAAACTTTTGAATCTTTGAATTTAAACATGCCATTATTTCCTTTTTTCAAAAGTGACCACTTTCAATCCCCAAAGCGTGCGTGAACAGGTAATCAAATAACGTGCAAAGGAAAGGTTTTTGCTTTGCAATGTGGATAAAGCCGTCTATGGCGAATTCGTCTGTCATGCCAGGTAATATATGAAGTGCATTAGGAACACATGAAAGCACTACACTCGTATTGAGTAACTTTAACCTAAGTGAAAAACATACACGCCAACTCACCATTTGGCTGACTTGCTTAACGAAAAATAGTTTTTTTCTAAAAAAAGTTCACGGTAAGAAAGGAACCAAAACATTAAAAACAAAGGTCTTCCATCAATCACCGGGCTAATGAGTCTAGTCTGCTCATTAACATAACTCACCCACAATAAACCTTTCTTCAAAAAACGCTCCTGTTCTCATAAATGTTCAAGTCCGCTGTTTCGAACGTTTATAAAAGTTAGCCTATTTTGCACTGATAAAAGCCTTTAATGATGCCTATAATTCTTGTTAGCTACAATTGCATGAGAACGATTCCCTTTCACCTCTCACCGAAACCAGTATATCACTTGGTTAACTTTGTCAGATCAATGCGAGATTTAATGCAAGTGTCTTGTATTAGTCGCATGCGCGGGGACTATTTTGGCCCGGCTTTGCACTTGCGAATATTTGGCAAGGATAAGCAAGGGTTAGAAGGCTAAAATAAAGAGGAAATCCTGTGTCATGCCGTGCATACCACCATTTCCTATAGTCAAGCAGGCGTCAGACGAATGGACCTGATTCCAAAAAGGACACGCTCTATCTATGTTGAGCTGCCCGGCAGAAAAAAATTAAACAAATTTTCCCTTTTGAAAAAACATACAAGCCTGAAAGCGGTGGAGAACATACACCTCGCTTCTTTTCCAGCTAAAATGTACAGCAACAAAGCTGGAGGTCCCCTCATCATCCATCGCGTGTGGTGATGTCATGCCAAGCCATCACACAAGGTCGTAGTTATTGTCCATAAGCAACGTCCATAACAAATGCTTCATCAAAAGCTGAGTGAGAGAAAGTCGAGTTAAGACTCGAGAAGGATTGCAGTCTAATAGTTGGCGAGACGACTCATAGCTCGTGTTAATAACCAACGGCACATATTAAGCGCAAAAAAAATGCGCGTTGAGATAAAAGCCGAATGAAAAAGCGAAAGGGATGCCCCAAGTAAGAAAAAGCGCCCTAGTTGATGGCTATTGTTGAGAACCGACATGTCATAAATTAGTCGGGCAAGTCGTTGTCCTCGACTTGAGGTTGCTAACCAATCAGGCGATAGGGTCCTTACATAGACACAACTGGGAAGAAATTGCTTCACACGTACTTACTCAAAACGTATATAAGCAAATCCATGGCAACCACCACCCGGAGGAATCGGTCTCTCGATAAGACAAAAGCAGACACTGTTCTGATTGCTTTCTCATCGAAGTTTTTTTTCTTTCTTTTTTTAACTCGCAAAAAACGAACCGATGGTAAAAAATGGTTTGGTTATGTGTTCTAGGCACGACAGCTATAAAACTGCCAACGAAAGCTTCCCATATGGCAACTTATAACATACGCTGACGCACAGAGGTCCTTTTCCAACTTTAAATTTTATAATCAAGCTCCCATCGTGGGTAACCGGGTGGGGCCCTATTGCCACTCAAATTTGCGAGACCGAAGAAGTTTTTACTCGCAATACACCCAACAAAGTAGCGAGCAGACAACCCGCAAACTATAATGTAGATTATCACGTGGTATGGCGTGGCTCGTTTTGCAATCGGCAACCTAAAGGCCAAATAACTAAGCCAAATCAGCGCTTTATTGGACAACCACAAATGTGTCCGGTCAGGAAAATTACAAAGAAATCCTCACTTAAACGGTTCTTGACCTGGAAGCTTACAAACATGATAATAGCAGAAAACGGTTACTTACATGAAGTATCCACAACCTTCAAGCAAGCATCGGCGAGTTCTAGGAAAATTGGTTCCTGCATGGCTGATTGCATGGCCGATTTGGGATTCGGGTTGTTGACGAGAGAAATTAAAATCTGACGAAGGTGAGGATTTTCCAAACATTTGTTTAAGTATTCGTCGTTCTCTACAGAAAAGAAAACGTGCATCGTTGTTATCGTTGGTGTGATGTTGATGCTTTAACTTTATAAGATATTACTTACTGAGTAAAGCAAGCTGTTCAACTGGAACCGTATCTTCTGTAGGATATGTATACGTCACACTGGTAGGTTGTGAAAATAGAGCAACTGAAGATAGTGATGCATCTGGTTGATTTTGTACTTCACAGGTCTTTTCTTTATGCAATTTATAGCACGCTACTTTACAACTAAAAGAACAAATATTTAACATTAGTGACTCATTGCATTACTTCTGCACCTGTAATAAAAATCAACGTGGGTTGAAACATGAAAGGCCACAAATATATATGCTATACTTACTACTTTATTCCGCATGTGGCGCATTTATATACCGATCGATCTGCTTGGCACACTTCACATGTTACAACCATTTCCTTTTTTATATTTATATATACGAGATCCTGAATTCAAATCAATTTAATCAGACACTACCATTTAGGGCAATCTGTTGCTAAACACCGCATGCCTGCAGGGAACTTGGCGAAAACATCGGTAGAGGGCCGAATAAAAATAATATTAGCCAGCATCCGCCACCTTGTGAGCATAAAATGACTTGACCGAAACTTGAATTTGACTGAAAACGGGTTTCAGTCAAATTGCCGACCAGTTTTGGTGAAAAAACATGTCAACTTTAAATTTGTTAAATGGTACCCTGAGCTGAACTGTAATTTCGGATTTTTCTTAATGTAGTCGCTGAAAGACCTATGCCAGCTTTTACCCAGGCCAACTCCAAAGTAACTGGTTTGGCCTTGTTCGTACACAGGCTATATATAGCGAATCTAACAGAGGAATTGGCTTGAAACAATGTGAGATTTCAAACAAAAAAGGAAATCGGATTTTAAATGCGAACCATTTCTAAAATCATTTTTTTAAATCCTATGTGTTCACCAAGTTCTCTAACTTCTGTTTCATGTGCTGCCCTATACCCACTCGGTCATAGCGTTCCCATCGAAATATTTTTGTAAGATCTAATTTAGCAATGAACTCACAATATATATATACATTCGATCAGAGCCTCCTCAAACAAATGCATCCACCAAGTCAGGCGCATTTTGGTTATGAACTACTCATCGGAATTCTGGTCCAAATTGTACTATACTTAATTTCACTCTTCTTTTTCACTCAGAATTTGATTAACCACAAATACATCTTTTCTTTTACAGATCTGAAAAGGTTGTCTTTAGGCTCGAGCTACAATGTGTGTCCGTAGCAATACCTCCGTAATGCCGCAACGAAACCGAATACCCCTGTCTCTCAGTCTCATTCAACAGATATTGCGAACCAATGCTCGTATTGAAAGTAAGAAATAGTGTACGAAAAGCTTATCTTGTATAAAAACAAAAAATTAACATGTGAATCAAAGTTAGTTTAAAAAAAGATAAAGACACGGAAGCAATAAATCATTTAAGGAAAGAATAAACAACAATAATTACACAAAAATATTCCAAATTTTTTAAAAAAGAAAGAAAATTTCGTAATTTTACTATTGCATTATTAGTTATTCTTTGTTTTTTTCTTCACGTCTCCCATCATTATACACTTTTTTATGTGATTTTGTGCATAATAGCTGAATCCATTTTCGAACACTTTTTACATCGGCACCTTTCTTTGTACATACGTACACAATGACGTCTTCCACAGTTGAAGGACTTAGCTGTGGTTTTGTAGGCTTTTTGAGGATTTGGTTAATCGGCGTTGGTCCACCCGTCAACGTTTTAATGGCCAATTCATGGCCGAAGATTTTCGTCATAAGCGCGTCCGTCAGCTGGCGACCAGTTGTTAGGGGCGAATCTACCAAACAGAGTGCGAGGTCTTCTTTGGTTAAAGCATGGTCACCAAATTTAATCATCTGCCGGAAAAAAAATTGGAATGTGAAGTACATTAATACACAAAGTTAACAAAATATCAACACACATGTATTAAATACTTACTTCGGGAACCGGTAGTTCCTTGTTCACGTGCTGCTTCAGTCTTCGTTCAAGCTGCTCCAGTTTTTGTTCAATCTGCTCCAGCACGTTATCCACCCGCGGTCGTGTTTGCCTGGCGTCCTCCCCCGATTGCCCGGGTTCGTCCCGCGATGATGGTCTGGGTCTGACGGAACATGAGGGTCTGGGTCTGACGGAGCATGATGGTCCCGTGTCCGCCAGCGGCGTTCTTCTTTGAAAATTACGAGATTCTACGTCCTCTCTATCACTCTGCTGTTAAATGTAGTATAATTTTATAATAAGTGAAAACTTCGTCTGTAGCAAAGTCAATTACAGTCAATTACAGATGAGAAAAAAATACCCAACAAACTTACAGAATCTGATTCTGAAGCTTCCGATGAAGACGGATCCGAATTGCGAAGAGAAATTTGACCTGGCGATGTACTCGTGGTTCGTGCAAATGAACTACTGGGCTTTAGAGGAAGGTTTGATGATGGCTTTAGAGGAAGAGCGACGTAATAAGAGCTAGAACAGAAAAGGTGGTGTGAATATAAATAAAATGAATAAATGTCTACAGTCAAGTACAGTTGAGAAAATATTCCTTCACTTACAGAATCTGATGAAGTTTCATCGGATGAAAACGAATCCGAATAGCGAAGGCAAATTTGATCTGGTGATGTACACTTGGTTCGTGCAAATGAACTACTTTTCTCTGGAGGAAGATCTTTGGCTTTGGAGGAAGAGCGACGCAATAAGAGCTGGAACAAAAAATGTAGTGTGAATATAAATACAGTGAATAAAGTGGACATATAGTGAACATATAGTGAATACAAATACCAGTAACAAATTCACTCTCAAACTTTAATACGAACCTCATTCAAAGCTTTCGAAATCTTCGGTTGCCGTTCAGATACTCGAAGGTCTGAGAAACCGGGAGCCTTACGTTTTCTCTTTTTCGCCTCTGCTTTTGAGTTTGCTTCAGACATGCCTAAGTACGTAATGCAAACAGACTGTTGGTATTGTCGTCATTCACTTTTCCCCAAAATGCTGTATTTCCTTCTCCGTCTAAAACCGAACTGGCCTTTTCTTTGCCTCAGCCTCTGCTCATCTTCTCCTCCGGCGACCTTTCATCTACACAGATGCTTCTTTCAACTTGGTCCTTTAGTGACCCAACCTCGCCCTTTACCAAGAATCCCCCACTTTTTTTCCAAAATCAGGCGTAGGCTCACGCCTATTGCCATAGCTTTATTATAGCCGCCTGGGGAATACATATCTCCGGTGAATGACAATTGTACATGAACCAGTTGTAGTACAATTAGTACAATTGTACATGGACCCCCACTTAGTCACAAACATGCAAATCAGCCAAGACAAACGTTTAAAAAAAAATCACTCGCAACAATATTTTACATCTCGCAAGACTTTTTATATACCTGCTTGATGTCCGGGTCTGCCCTTCCCGACTCTTCCCCAACAGAAACCCCTACACCTTGACCGTGTATAGCAGAAGGTTGACTTGGGTTCAACAAAATAGTGAGGAAGGGGAAGAGCAGGGATGACCCAATGTCACTAAAAGAATGTGAAAAGGCAACAAGAAAGTCAACAAGAAAGGCCAAGGTTAACTGACACTGCCACCTCTGATAATTCTACTTGTTGCCTAGTTCTCTTATTCCATGGTCGATGGCTCCATGGCTAATCCATGCCCTATCCCATTTATTTTCCCTTGGTCCTGCTGCAGGCAGCATTTATTCCTCTCATCCTGTATTTGACCTGGCAAATTTTTCAATTCTCAGAGGATAAAGTTCATTATATGAGGTTAAGAATCACTACTTTCCCAGAGGACAGTTAGAAGTTCGCGGTTAGTCAACAGTTGTAGATAATACAGCGAAATTGCTTAAAATATAACGGTGTTGCTTTTTTACATGACAACATAAGGGCACGGACAGCCACAGAAGAATCTTCCATGGGATATGAGGGCATGGTCTAGCCATGTAGAAATCAACCATGGAAAATATGAGATCGCTAACTTATGTCAAAAACCATCAACCCATTCTTATGTAGTTATGGTGAGGAAATAATGAAGCGCAAATGATGTGTTAAAACTTTTTCGTTATTCATTCGTTGTACTATGAAATGTGGAAATATAGTACACTTTGTACGACAAAGGCGAGTATATGCTCAGGGTTTTTTCTCCCTCTAATGTAGCTTCCAAGGGAAAGAAGAATCAAGTTGAGGAATTTAACATGAATGCGTATAAATGGGGCTTCTCTTTTCACGGGATAGGGCCGTAGGCCATTTAACCATGCTAAAAACGGTTGCTAAGGGAAATTGCAGCTACTTCCTTGGCAAAAGATGTCCCTGTAATTAGCACCTAGCCCAGTTTCCCTTTCTAAGGAAACCGATGTTGTCGAAGATACGACTTTTTCACTTTTTTCTTCGAAACGAATTAATTTAAAACCCGTGTTGTCCCATCGGTCAACAAGAGCTGTGTCCGTCTCTCCCATTTCCAAGTTATGTGACCTGTATCTACTTTTGATTACTTGTAATAAAAAAATGGACGTTACGTAGTCCTTTTTGTCCCTGAAAACGCTGCGGGGGGCTCAAAAGAGGTTTCGCGTACTCTTTGAGAAGTCCCTGCTGGAAAGCGTCGAGTCCGGTCCTCTCGGCAAATTCTCATTTGGTAGTATCCTTCCCGGCAAATACCAAGTCCGCGCTTCTCAGTCCAAGTGGAAACTGCTTTATTCCACTATTAATGTTAACCTTGAGAATTAAACATTCAAATTAGACTCCTATACAATAGTTTTTCGCTTTTTTCATCGTCATGCTACGGGAGCATCTATAAAGCTATGAAAAGGGTAGCGACGACGTGTTCGCGCAAGGACCTGAGACCACTTGATGCTATATTACTTTCATATTGCGGGGTCGTCGGCAGGGTGCTTTACAGTCTCATTTAGAATTCTCCATAGGTACAGTACCAAACTTATTGATCGTGTTATGGAGTTTCGGAATTGATGAATCACAGTGACGAATCAGTGTGAACTAGTCTTTGACTTGCGAAAGTGAAAAAATGTTCCTTCGGTGACTACATGACTCGGATTACACAAAGCATTATACTTAAAAATATATAATAAAAAAGAAAAACTTAGTTTAAAAGACTTCTAGATACCCTACATTAAAGAATTTTGTTTAACAACCGTAAACATGTATACCCGAAATAACGGTCAGCTATTGGTATTGTATTATATGCGACGCTATTTATTCCGCATGGCCAAATCTTCGCGCAAAACTTAAGTAATGATTCGAAACGGGGCCATTTCTTCATTGATCTTGGGAATTTTGAGTTGATCTTAGCGATCGAGGAGGAATCTAAAGTATTGTACTTCTAGAATACCGAAAAGTGTAGGCAAAGTCAAGGGTTGTAAAAACATAAACTAATTGGAACCGAAGCAGAAAGGACTGTCTGTGTGGTGCTATTACCCATTTGGAAACCATCTAGACATCCCCGAAACAGGAAAACAAGGTCATAATTTTCACTGAGACTAAAGGGGAGGCTAAAGGACTAAGTAACATCTATTTTTTATTACAACTTAAGCATTCAGACGCCTATCGACACGGGTCAAAATCACACATTAACTTTTGTACATTAATCTTAATATCTTGATGAATGTGGAGCAACGCAAGGCCTGTTAGTTCTAGCTTGTCGGCATCAATTAAGTTTTATTTTATATGGAGACCTATATCTTTGCAGAGGTGTGCTGAAATGGAGCTACTTGGCCCAGAATCGCCATTCGTGCAGTTCGAAACGGTGCCGTTTCTTCATTGATCTTGGGAATGTCGAGTTGATCTTAGCGATCGAGGAGGAATTTAAAGCATTGTACTTCTAGAATACCGAAAAGTGTAGGCAAAGTCAAAGGGTTGTAAAAACATAAACCAATTGGAACTGAAGCAGAAGGACGGCCTGTGTGGGATCTTGCCTATCTCGACACCATCTGGTCCATCCCAAAACAGAAAAACAAGGTCATAACTTATACTGAGACGGAGGTGCAGAATACAGGGTTTCTTACGAGCGTGCTTTTTGCCGAACGAATGTAACTCAGACTTTGGAAACTTCAAATCGCAAAACGCAAAATCGTAGATTAGACTTCGACTGACTTGATACTTATAACCTGTTGAATAAGACGATTGTTACCGACCAGCGCCCAATTGAAAACTTTTCCATGCTTTAGCGTTGGGGAACAGGTGGAATGATTTAAACCAAGAAAGTAAACGCTGTCTTTCGTAATAATTCTATTGTCTTATTTAGCGCTGGGGAACAGGGGGAACAAAGAGAAAAGTTAGAAAGGTACTTGGAAATTGACGGAGTAAAAAGAAAAATTACTTAAAATTAGGACGAGAAGAAAAGTTTAGAGTTCATAAGGGACTTCGAATTTGTATTATAGCAGAAAGAGAAGAAAAGTTAATTCGCCCCACTGATGGCGTGGTGTCAGGGATAAGTTAAAAAGAGTGCTGACATGTCAGTAATTAGTTTTTTTTATGTAATTGCTTCTGATTACCTTTTTTGTTATACACTCTTCCGTGGCCGCTATAATAATGCTGTTGCCGCATTACCCATAGAACAGACGGCTTGGCCTCACTTTTTCACACCGGGTCACTTCAAATACTTCCGATGCCCGAAGACATGAAGCAAGGGAAATATTTCCAATGAGTAAGGAATTTTCTATTTGGAAATCTTTCCAAGTTGAGTTTCTCCATTCAAATTCGACACCTATAGTAAGTTTGCCCTTCGCCCTTTGCCCTTGGTCGCCCGGGGCGAGTATACTCAATTGCCCGAAATTGAGTTTCGGGCAAATACGAAATTGTAAAACGCGAAATGGGCCGTGTAACAGCTCTCTCATTCACTGAAGATGTTGGGCTCAAAATTGCCGTTTCGGTTAGAGTTTTAAAAATATTTAATATGTTTTTCTTAAATATTATTTGAAAATTTCATACAATTTCTCTCAAGTTACAGTTTCGCAGTGTACCCCGTTTCGCGGTATGATTTCAGTTTTACCATTTCGTGGCTTGCAATTCGCATTCGCCTTTGATCGACGCCCTTCAAAGGTTCAAACAGACAAACAGCTGATCGAGCTTGTTTATTTGGATTTACCTAGGCAAAGGCCAGTTATAGTAATGAATGAAACTAACTTTACGGCTAAGTGTGTGAATGAACTGGACAACATACCTAACTTTTGGGAAAATTCACAATTATCCTATCAGGACACATCACAGATGGAAGAACCTGCGGAATCTATTCCAACAGTAACTACAAAAAGGAAAGAACCTGCGGAGACAATTCCAGTAGTAAAAACACAAATGGAAGAATCTGAGGAGATAATACCAACATTAAGTACACAAATTGGCGAAACTGTAACACCTATACCGATCGAGTTAAAGGACGAGGAAGAAAAGATTTTTCAAGGTTGGTTTTATGTACACACCAATCGTAGCCTTACCAATTAGTTCTTGTTCTGGGGATATAGCTAATGGAGTGCTCAATGATGTTGCAAAGAGGCGTAAACCTGGTAGGCTTCGGATAAGTCTATACCAGTGTTCACCGGCGCAACTTTTTCAAGCAATCTTCGGAAATAAGTCCTATGAGAATTGCTCTTTTGAGACAATACCGACGAAAAATAAAGGCAAACCCTACCATGAAGCTATTTTAAAAGTAAAGTTTCGTCGTACCTTAATAATTCAAATAAGCCAAATCTGTTAATTTCGACAGGTTGAAGGAATAACGTATACTGGCCGCGGAAAAACAAAGAAGAAAGCAAGGGGTGTCGCGATACACAACAGTCTTAAAGCAAAATTAGCCGTATTGTTGTCGTCAGCTTTGACAAATTCCGAGAACACCCTTGAGCACTCCAACACCGAAGAAGATGATTCACTTTGGCCTGTGCTAGTTGCGTATGCCGTGACACAATTATATGAAAGCGTTACGGAGAATAGGGAAGAAGTCGTCGGTGGAGTTTCAGTCTCGCCACGTGCTGTTAAGCGACCTAAAGTTAAAAGTCAAGCTAGCGATATTATGAACAAGAAGCAAAAGATGACGCCGCCTTTAGAAAATGCGGTGGAAGAGTCTTACTACTGTGATCCAGATACAACGAAGGACGAATCGAATTTTGTGCAACAAAGCAACCAAGCCCAATTTGGTTCGTTACTGCATTCTAAAGGATTTGTGAAACCAAAGGAAGAGCAAGCGAATGCTTGGACTCCTGACATAAAAGAGGAGTTTTACGACTGCGAATACGAGGAATATGAACCAAACATCAACTACAATTATTACACAAATCCCAGTTACAACTATTACAGTTATGACTATGACATGTCCGGCAGCACTCTATACCCAACAACATCATCGGTTTGTGGAACATGGCCTAATCCTTTACGCCAAGAAACTGAGGAACCTGATGTTAAACCACCTTTGGTACCTTAGAGTAAATTTAGTTTGTCATAAAATTAACTATGATTGTGATAGAATATGCCAGCTAAGAAGATTCCCGCTGATGCTGGAACCCGCAACCCGTTATCTGTGCTTAATGAGCTTATGCCTGGAACCCAATTCGATGTAAGCCAAATCAAGGAAGGTCCACTGATGGTTTTCACTGCGACGATAAATTTACGGGGTGTCAAGTACTACGGCCGTGGTGAGTTATTTGCAGGTGTCCGTTTTAGCTTTCATGTTCATAAAATTATTTGGCAGGTGCCACGAAAAAGCACGCCAAAGCAGCCGCCGCCGTTGATGTATTGAAGTCCGAATTTGGCATTGAGAACCAATCAGTTAATTTTTCTTGTTCTCCTTAAAGTTAAAAAGATGTTTATTTTAGTGCGTAATTCACTATTCAGGAAAGTTCTTGTTGTATGTATTTTTCGATCAAACCCTCCGACAACCACTCTCCTACAAGTTGGTCAAGTAACGCGGGTAAATTATTCAGAAGTATGTCTTGTGTTTGATTTGGAATAGAAGTGTTCAAACTTAAATGCTTTTCTTCGCTGCAAGAGTCTTTGGGACTCACCTCTTTATCATTATTTTTTCGAAACAGACGTGTGCCTGCCAAAGTTAGTAACGAAGGAGATATGTTTTCGTTGTGTAAAATACGGCTTTGGCTTTCTACAGGGTAACAGGGTGCTCTGACAAAGGAGACACAGTCTCCAATATTATTGCGAAATTTACTAGAACTTCTCAATCTTTCTCCTGTTTCCTTCTCATTTTGCTCGATTTTTGCAAGCTGAGACGCCACGGAATTATATTTGACCGAGTCAAGAGCTGATTCGGATTTTTCAAATTCATCTATTGAATGTAAGAATTCAGAATTCTCAAACTCCGATCTCGGCAGTCTTAAAATCGGATTTCGATGTACAGGTAAACGAGCGGCCTTTCCAAGCCAGGCTTCGTCTGTTGTGTGCATTCTAGGGCAATTTTTTTCCGCTGTTTGTTTTACGTGCTTTGAATTTCGCGTTCCTTGCTTATTTGTCTTCTTATTTGTACGACTTATTGGCACTTCAAGCTTGTTTTTTAATTCGTCAACGGCCGCGTCAATCTCCAGGAAAAGATCCGCGATTACAGAATATCCAGGACCCAGATTATAAGCCATGACTGTTGAAAAAGAATTCAAAGTGTTACATAAATATACTAACACGGGATTATCGAATTTTACCTATTTAAAGGAACAAAATAAGAAAATCTCCGTATGCGCACCTAGATTCGAAATACAGAAATATGATTTTAAATAAACGCGGCACTATACAATGACAACAATGAAATGAAACGGTTGATAGGCGTGTCCTCTGAAAAGATGCAGGGAGGCGCAGACTGAAAGGCGGGGCAGACTGCCAATACACTTTGGTGATTTTCTGCGTGCGCACAAAAGAGTTTTGGTTTCCTGCCTTTACACTTAAATAATCAAGCATGGCCGGTCTGAGAATATGTTATTTGAGGCTTGTAAGGCCGCTTTTTGAAAAGGAGTGCTCAAGATTTTTCCAAACAAGTATAAACAGCACAAAACTCTACCCAGCTAGTTTAGGTGGCTTTTCCAGTCCATTTCTTTCAGTAAGATCAAACACTAATTTTGGTTGCGTCATCAGTGCTAGGAATTTTTCGATCAAAACAGCGCTGTACGATGTGAACCAAACACCTAGACCTAGCAATAATGATTCACTCCCAGTTAATGCTCACGGTCAAGGAATACAGCAAACAGTCACTGCCAAGAAAAGGGCCCAGCGCAAACGAAGAACGCCTGTTGAAACCGAGGCGGGAGGCACCCCTTCAAGTCCCCAGTGGGACGTTTGTGCGTATGCTACCTCCGAAGATTATGACTTAGAAAAGCTAATGGATGGCTTGCAACATCAAGGGCTGTACCATGCTACATCCATGTCAGAAGGTATGAAGCGTTTATTATTTCCTGCCTTTCTTCTTTCTAATCTGTCTCTGTTTTTGCTTTATGTTTCTACAAGGAAGTAAGTACAAGGCCGTCACGATTTCCGTTCGTTGGGATTGGTTTAATTTTTGACGATTTTATTTTTCTTCGGCAGATATCCATGACGTTCTGCATGTTTCTGCCAGATATCAAGTAGGACGAGAACCAAGAGAAATTTACTTCTTTCGCGAGGGATCTGTTGTCTTCTGGAATGTAGCCGAATTAGAGCGCCAGAGTGTCTTGAAATTCCTTAGAACGTACGAAGATGGGAGCTATGATTCGGAGATAGTTTCAGAAGAAACTGAAATGATGGTCTACACTTACACCGAAGTCTTGTATACTAACGGGATTCGTACAAAGAAATACTTGTTTATTTAATTAATATTATTTTTTAGCAACAAAACGCGACTAATGAATGGACGAATTTTGCTCAATGCTGAAGGGTCTACGGACCTGGAGAAGTACACATTCTCGAATGCGATGGCTTTGTCAGTCAAACTGGGGATATGGGAAGCTTCGCTCGATCGTTACGTGGACTCCATCGAATGCGTCACCGAAGATTTAAAGAACAAAGGGAGAATTAAGTTGTCCCGGGCGGAAGTACTTAAAAAGCAAGGGGAATTGTTTACTCTCCGGCATTTAATTAACCTAAGCTCGGATTTGTTGGATACACCTGATTTCTATTGGGACCGCGAAAACTTGGAAACCCTTTACCACAAAACTTGTAACCATCTAAATATTGCCAAGAGGACAAAGGTGAAACTTTTTTTAATGTGTTCGGGGTCGGTTGCTAATTGATTGCGTTTCTTCTGATTTTTTAGGTCATGAACGAAAAGTTAAACCATTGTTGTGAACTTGTCGATCTGCTGTCGCACAAATTGACCGATAACCATCATACTCGACTGGAGTGGATGATTATCGCGCTCATTACGGTGGAAGTTATATTCGAAGTGGTGCACCTAGTTCGATAGGTTTCCTTTTCTCTTTGTATAGAAAAATTGGAGAGCGTGACCATTGCCATTACTAGCGAGAACATTTCTTTATTATATTGGTGAAGGAGTAGTCTAAAACTAACTATAGGGTTCTTCTAATAAGGTGATACGTACGAGATGATAATAGGTTAGAGTTGTAGCCTATTCTTGCCATAAATCTGATCAAACCAGTATGTTTAGCAAACACAAAAGCGTAAATATAGCCCTCATTCTTGCGGAGCAGAACACCTGGCGCCTGGCTCACTAATTAATCCCACCCTCTGGCTTTTGTCATTTGATCCCTAAACTCCATTGGGAAGGTGTAGGTAAAGTGCGGCACAAGTTGCGCGCAGGTTACAGCTTAATAAAGTTAAAAGATGTCCGATCCATCCATATCTACACTTTGTTGCTTGCACACATTGCGAGACTCTTGGAATAGTAAAGAAAGCGGCGAAAATAATCGTTTCTGGGGTTTGCAGGATAGTCCCTATCACATTGTGTGCTTAGTGGCGGCATGCTTTGGTCTAATTGGGGCGTTGTACCAAGTAGAATTGTCCAGCAGGCGAGGGAAGAGTTTTTTAACCTTTGAAATCGTCTGTTTCAGATTCTGACACGAAAAATAACACAGTATGCATGTGGATCTCAATTATCCTTAGCAGTTAAGCGTGGGAATAATGTAGTAACGTGGTTGGCTGTTGCCGATGGATTTGCCTCTATTGGTAAATTTTGTTTTTGCAAAAAAATAATTATATATATACTTTTCTCTTGTTATGCATTTAACGTGTTGTGCTCAGCCGTAATAATTAGATCAGCGTTGTGGCTATCCAACCAAGGGATGGTTGAAGGGCAAATGTGGTGTCCCTTTCTGTCTGTGAGTCCTTAACCGTGTGCAGAAATATTAGCTATAGCTATAGCGTAGTTTTATTATATCTGTAGACATTCACTTAATTCCATCGATTTAATCCATACGAAGCTATATTAACTCGTATTTCGTACAGGGTTTCATACAGTATTTCTATACGGCGGCTACATTATGGACGCTCTGTTATGCGATAGATATTAGTCGTATAATACTCGAGAAAGGACCGTTGTTCCGAACCTATCATACCATTTGTTGGGGTTTGTCAGCTCTGCTCTGCCTAACGGGCCTTACAATCCTATACTACCCCAAGTTCGAGTAAGATAATCTCCGGCACTATAACCTTATGTACTAATTTCAATTTTCGCGTAACAAAAAAGATGTCACAATCCTCGTATAAATCCGTTCACTAGAGTGTTGCCAAATTTCGTCGTCACGTACCTACCGATAGTTGTCATCATGGTTACCAATCCAGTACTATACTGGGTTTCTTCCGGGAAAGCGAAGGAAATACTTATTCGACGTATGGCCAAATATACGAGGACAGAACAGCGGTTAGTTCGCAACATGAACCAGCGGTTTTTGGGAATTATTGTGGTTTATTTTATTTGTTGGGTGCCGAACATCGTGAACGCCGTTTTGCTCTGGACTCAATGGGAGTATTTGCCACAAGATTTTCTGCTCTTCAATTGGTATTGCATGGTAAGTGTACCTTGACTTCTGACAACCCGGCAATTTTGTTTCTATCAGGCTTGGCTGAATCCTTTGCAAGCGCTATTAAACGCCGCGGTCTATCGAAGCAAGTTTCAAGGCGAGATTAGCTACCGAAGCATTCCCATGCCTTGGAGGCGGACAGCGCCTTCAGAAGACTCGAGCGATTTGTTCCATTCTATTAGCGAAGTTAATGAAGAGACTCCGCTGATCAATGGCTCTTGATGTCCTTTTAATGTAAACCGACGCAGACATCTTTTTGACCTCGTTTGCTTCGTGTCACATCAATCGTTAACGAGTTCTTGATAATGGTAGCAATACAACGAAACTACGAAACTCCCGCTGAATTTTAATCCCGCCCCGCGTCCGTGTTGGAGTACGACATCTCGCGCGACCTTGAACTTTTGTTTATCTCGTACGTTACCCATTGGGCAAGTCTTTAAATTCTTTTTACGAGAAAAACGTTTTGTTTCTGTGTTACATACGATTAATTTCATAAGACATTTAACAGGACATGGTGTTCTGACAGTATTGTATAGAAATGGCGTCTTTCTTCAAGAAATTTGGTATAAAATACACATATTATTAATTGTCTGAACTGAACTGTAATGCTAATTGTCTTAAAGCAGGCAAGCCAAGGGAAAAGCCTTCCATTCCTGGGGGGAACGGTGTTAAAATGAATGGTCATAATTTTGTGAACGATTCAGCAATCCTAGTTAAGTCACAGTCTACTCACATTTTAAATGGCGATTTGGGCGGTGAAGATAGCATGACTTTTTCTGAGGAACTACATCATCATAAGAATACCTACGAAACTGCTTGTATTATGGCTCGTAATACTAACAGTTCCTCACTCGAAGACCTAGGTAAGTTTTGGTAGTAAACTCTTACATGTCCTGACTTTCGTTTCGTTCAGGGTCCCTGTCTGCACAGCAGATATTAGATTTAACGACTGCTAGGCCCATCAAATCTAGGTTGTCTTTACCCGTTGAAGATCTGCTAATGGATTCCGATGCGTCCCCTTATTTTTTGCAGTTCATGGATTCAAAACATCTAAGTTACCTGGCCAGATTTTGTCAAGAGGCTTATACGTTTTCACAGCAGTACTTACCAATAAGCTATGACTCGCCATCGAACAGAAGTAGACGATCCTTCGATTCTCACGACGATTCCATTAAGTTTTCGCTCCATTCTCCCTTACCACCTTCAGTTCGACTCTCCCTGTCGAGCAGTTCCGGATTTTCAGAGCGAAGTTCTTCACCCCTTGGCGAAGAATTCAAACTTCGGAAATCCAGCCGGGCAGAAGAACTCACTAGTGAGCGTTGTGAAAGTGCCATGAAAATATATAAGACTTATTTGGAGTCGGATTCCAATCCTGTCATATCAGAAGATGATATACGCATCCGAATAGAAAGCAGGTTAAAATCAGGACATTGGATTGACCCTCATGTTTTTGAGGAAGCCCGTCAATCTGTTCTCAATGAAATTCGAAAGTAAATTCTTAATCTCTAAGGAATTAAAAACTACTTAAATCTTGAATAGGTGCTATGATGAATATCAGCAAAGCGTATTCCATTACAGGCACCAGATGAACATCTTAACCAGCAGCAGAGTTTTGTTATCTGATATCCTCTATTGTGAACAAACTTTATTCTACTTTGTAGAGGTAACCTTCGAACTTTTCTGTTGAACTCTAGCCTCAAATTTGTTTTTCTAGTACATGGAACAAGAAGGAAGAAGTAATACAATGGAATTTTGGCTAGCAGCTGATACCTTCCGACAAGAGTTACAAGTTGGAAAAGTCAGCGGTCAACAAGCTCAAGATGACGCCATGGTTTTATATGATAAGTAAGTACTATTTGTAAAGTAACCCAAAGTTGGAACCCCAAATCTTGTTGTTGTTTCTTTTTTTTGCAGATATTTTTCTTTGCAAGCATCCAAACCCTTGGGACTTGATGACGCAGTTCGCTTAGAAATAGAAGAAAATATATGTCGAGTGGAAGGTCCACAATGGGACTGTTTTGAAAGGCCCATAAGGATGGTTTGTCATGATTTAGAAAAAGTAATAGCGACGTGACCTGGTTTAAGTTAAGATACTAATCTGTCACAATTCTTAGCATTACCTACCGGCTTTTCTGTCGTCACAGTTGTTTTTCAAATATTTATCCGAGTTAATTGCTGCCATTCAAACGAGCCCACAGAACCTCAAAGTGCTCTCAGGTAAACTTTCCAAACTAGAGTTATCCTTCATAAATTAAACATCTTTTCTAGGGTCAGACAGTACGTTAAATAGCGAAACAAGCGCCGTGAGTATTAGTGCTCAGAATACTTTACTAGCGATGGGGACTGTTGGGAATCATGGTATTCGGCAGAATCGTATCCTGCGAAATGTTGATGACCGGGATATGTGCATAGATTCGAGAGAGTTGAACGACCCCGATACCTTATGGAAAAGGAAAAAGTACAAATCGCTAAGCATTGGCAAAATTAACGCCCTAGGAAGATTCATAAGAGAAATTGAGCCAGAACCGGTTAAGAAGTCAGGTGATTAGGTTTCTATGTTGGTTACTCACGTACTGAAATTACATATTAGAATCCAAGCTTTCGAAGGCTGTCAGACGATTTGTATACTTGGAAGAAGACAAAGTAAACCCTTCTTACAACTTCTAATGAAATGTGCTAACCAGAACTTACGTTTAGGCTCAAGAAGAATTAGCATGGCAAGTTGCAGAAATGATTGTGAAGGATGTTACAACAATAACGCTTGGTATCGACCCTTGTGTGGCTATACCACCTCCAAATTCCCTGCCTCCCAGCCTGAGTTTTGAATAATACTTAATTTCTATCTTTTGTCCCCTATCCCTGTGACACAGTTTATACCTAAATTGTCTTCCGTCTTTCTGAGTTCTAACTTATTTTATTGCATTGTCATATTCAGACGTCATTTGGGTTGAATGTGGAAGAAGCGAGAGTAAGGCCGTGCTAGTCGTGTACGTAAAATCAATCCATAAGTTTCGACTGATTTATCCAGTCCTGTCTGTGATTGGGAGTAAGAAATGTAACCGAAAAGATTGCTTTAGTAAGACCTGTTGAAAATAGACTATTTGGGGTATCAAGATACCTTTGTTCTTGTAAAATACTACGTTTTGACTTTATTTTTTGTTTTATGTTCCAAACTTTGGTGTTGTTCATAGTTGGCGCCTCAGTTTGCACATGACTAGAGCACCCAATAGGTGAGCTTCAATGTCGCCTTTTATGAGTCGTCTCCGCACGGGGTGGTCGTCTTCGTTTTCCGGATAACTTTGGCAGTGATCTTTTGAAAGTCTCTTCTTCAAATGGCTCTGAAAACTGCAAAAGATGCGATAGTTATTAATGGTGAGCAAGAGAACAAAAGCAGCAAAAATGCAGGTAAAGGCTAAATATTAAATAAGACAAAGCATAAGGTAATATGAGTATGGTCGTTTTGTCAAAAAACGTGGTGTCCATTAAGCAGTCATTTGGATTACGCAGTGTATATTATTCTTTGTTACCTTTCTTGAACTGAAATTTCCAATCGATGTGTTTTAAAATTAAGTTTCCCGATCTCTTCTTAAGCAGAGTCACCGAAGCTAAAAAGTGAAGAGGCTCAAGAAACGGACAAAAAAGACGAAGGAAAATCTGACGACGACAAGGCTGAGGAATCAGACGATCAAAAGAAAGACAAAGATGACCAAGAAGTGGTTTTCATTCAAGATTTGGGTTTCACCGTGAAAATTTCAGCTCCCGGAATTGAACCCTTTGATATCCAAGTCTCCAGCATGGAGTTGGTCCAGGAAATCCATCAGTTACTCATGGATAGAGAAGATACTTGTCATCGCACCTGTTTCTCTCTCCAGTTGGATGGTAACACGCTGGATAATTTCGCCGAGCTTAAATCCATCGATGGTTTGAAAGAAGGATCATGCGTTAAGGTAAACCGGCTTGAACTCTCTTAAACAATAAATATCCAAATAAATCTGCATTATAGGTAGTGGAAGAGCCATACACCATGAGGGAAGCACGAATTCACGTGCGGCATGTAAGGGACCTACTAAAATCGTTAGATACTACGGATGCTTATAATGGAATGGATGGAAGCTCTTTAGCCTTCCTGAATGTTGTCACCCAAGGTGATATCATGGGTGAGTACCGTATTCCCCGTAATAGGTGTAAAATTCAGCTATGTTCTTTTAATAGAATTATAACCACTTACAAATGAAACTAGTTAGAAGATGACTTGGTAAAAATTCTTCATTTTAAATACCTACAAAGTTTAGTCTATACTTTTTCATGAACATGTGAATCTATTCTGTTCCTTTAGATTGTTTAGAAAGAGCGGTAATAGCATTTTTAATCGATATTAATTATAAAAAGAAAGAAAGAAAATTGAATGGTGGCCATCATGTAAAACGATGCTTGTTTGTAACATTTGCAGTTGTTGCTCACTACAATCGATAAAAAAAAATTATCGTGTGGTTAAACAAATGCAAATGTAGCTTATACCAGGGGTCAGAATCTGTTAGTGTTAGCCTTAAATGAAAACCTATTTTGGTTGCAACTAAAATGTATATTACCCTCTTATGCCGCTAGTTGCTCTTAAAGGCAAGTTGGGGCTTTTATCTGCAGTATAAAAATGACTAACTTTACTTTTGTCTTACCCTTAACAGAGAAAAAGAAGAGTCGCCCGGAGAGCGTCGATTGCACGCCGCCTGATTATATTCTGCCTGGATCTAAGGATCGTCCTTTGGCCCCTTTGCAACCGCAAGTGAAGGAACAGAAAGGACCGTCTTGTGCCAAAGTAATTCCTCGTTCTGAATAGAATGTCTTGGAACTAAAATTTCGTCGCATAGGTTCTTACAACCTCTGGCTGGAATCCTCCTCCTGGTTTCCGCAAACTACGGGGTGATTTGCTCTATTTGTATGTGGTTACGCTTGAAGACAAGCGTTATCATATTACAGCATGTACCAGAGGCTTTTACCTCAATCAGTAAGTTACTTAATTTTTTTTCCCAAGAATAAAAGCAATCAACGTTTTTTCGGTTAGGTCCACTGATGATGACTTCAATCCAAAGCCGGCTTCTCCTAATCATCTGTCGCACTCCTTGATTGAACTATTGCAGCAAGTTTCCCCGTCTTTCAAACGAAACTTTGCCACCCTGCAAAGGAAGCGTACGCAACGTCATCCTTTCGAACGTGTGGCAACACCGTACCAAGTTTTTACTTGGATTGCACCTCCTAGTGAACACAGCATCGATGCCATCCGTGCGGAAGATGGTAAATTCGTCTAAAAATATTTTTTAAACTCTAACTTTTTCAACTTGGGCATGTTTTGCAGCCTTCTCCTCCAAGTTGGGGTACGAGGAACATATTCCTGGCCAGACTCGTGACTGGAATGAGGAGCTTCAAACAACACGGGAATTGCCACGCAAAAACTTACCTGAAAGACTATTGCGAGAACGTGCCATTTTCAAAGTACATAGCGACTTTGTAGCAGCTGCCTTACGTGGTGCTCAGGCTGTTATTGACGGGAATGTCATGGCCATCAATCCCGGAGAAGAAGCAAAGATGCAAATGTTTATTTGGAACAACATTTTCTTCTCTTTGGGATTCGATGTCAGGGACCACTACAAAGAGCTGGGAGGGGATGCTGCGGCATATGTTGCACCGGTAACCATTGTTTATCCCTTTTTGTCTGGTTTTTAATACGGTCTTTTTTTGCCCCGGATTGCAGAGGAACGATTTGCAAGGCGTGCGCGTGTACTCGAATGTGGACTTGGAAGGATTGTATACCTTGGGAACTGTCGTCATTGATTATCGTGGGTACAGAATCACGGCCCAATCCATTATACCTGGCATTTTGGAACGCGAGCAAGAGCAATCTGTTGTTTATGGCTCCATTGATTTTGGCAAAACTGTCGTAACCCACCCAAAGTACCTAGATCTGGTAAGGATGTGAATTAGAGTTGATTGCGTATTTATTCATTACTGTATGCTTCAGTTGAACAAAGCTGGTCAACAATTGAAGATTTTACCGCACAAGGTTCTGAACGACAAGAACGAAGAAGTGGAATTGTGCTCATCGGTGGAATGCAAGGGCATCATTGGCAACGATGGACGGCACTATATCTTGGATTTGCTGCGTACTTTTCCTCCTGATGTCAATTTCCTGAAATGTAGGCTAAAACTTATAGTAATATTGGAAAGAACTTTCTCTAAAACAAACATATTTAGTGGAAGGTGAAGAGTTGAGCAAAGAAGCAAGAGCGTTGGGCTTCCCAATCGAGCACAAGCACAAGTTATGTACCTTAAGGCAAGAGCTGATTGACTCCTTTGTTGAGTAAGTTAGATGTTTATGTCCCGGCAATTATTTCTTAATTAACTTATTTTATTTTTAGAGCTCGTTATATGATGTTTATCAAGTTCGCCGCGTATCACTTGCAACAAGTAGGCCTTAAAAAACAAAAGAATGATCGATCGTCGCAAGAAAAAGACTCTGTCAAAGCTGTAACTGAAAAAGAAGCAGTTAAAGAAGAAGATGGGAAAGGCTTTGAGCCCGAAAAGGAGGCTGAAAACCAATTGGACTCGGATGAAGCTAAAAAGATTGTGGAAAGCATTACGGATTCCATTACAAGTGGTGAAAAGCAAGACGGTAAGTTTCTAAATTATTGTTGTAGGCCTTATGAGGTTGGTTAACGGTTATCATGTATGCTTTACAGTCGAAGAAAGCACAAAGGAAATAGTGAAGAAAGCCGCCCAAGCTGTGGGATCTCTGAAAGAAACTGAGTTCGACATTCGTTTTAACCCTGATGTCTATTCGCCTGGTGTCAAGCATACCACTTCGAGTCCTGACCAGCTGAAAAAGGAAAGGCAGTTGGTGAAAGAGGCGGCTGATTTCTTGCTAACTGTTCAAATCCCTACTTTTGTAAGTTTTGTCTCTAATCTTTCTGTTTTCCAATTAGCCTTCTCACGTTTTGTATTTGAACTCCAGATTCGCGATTGCTTGGACCATAGCGCTGCTCCTTTGGATGGAACTACTTTAATTGAGTCTATGCATCATCGCGGCATCAATATCCGTTATTTAGGAAAAGTTGCAACTATGTTGGGGAAAGTGCCCCAGTTGGAGTACGTTTATTGCATTGCCGTGTGCGAGTTGATTGTCCGTGCCGCCAAGCATCTTTTTACCCAGTATATGCAGGTGAGTTTATCAGTTTCACTTTATAAAATTACACGAATCTAAAATGTGGGTTTTTCCGTAGGGGGTGGAAATGATGTCTTTGTCAGCAGCCGTAAGCCACTTCCTAAATTGTCTCCTTTCTTCTTGCCCAACGCCTGTTGCGGCCACAGGAGCTGATGAAGTAAGTCTAACTTAATTTAAGTTTAAATTTGATTTGACTTTTGGTAAATTTTTGAAATATTCTAGTTGCAAAGCAAGACAGCCAAACGACGTAATAAGCGCAAAGGAAAGCAAAATCCAGCACTAGCCAATGACAGCAATGAGTGGGCTTCTTTGACTCCTAAAGCCCTCTGGGCTCAATTAAAGATGGAATTGAAGGCCTACTGGGATTTCGAATTGCAAGCCGATGGAGTGGATATCTGCGTGGAGAAATATTTGCTGCAAAAAGTATCCTTACTCAGGTATGCTCATCGTTATTATCAAGAGACCTATTCCTTTACTCTTATTTCATTTTGTAGAGCCAGTTGCATTAAAATGGGTATCCAGATTTCACTGAAGGAATACGCTTTCGATTCCAAGAATCGCAATACTTTCTTTGAAGAGGATGTAATCAATTTGAATCCGGTTGTAAAACACATCAATCCAAGGGTATGCAAAACCCAAGCCACGAAAACATTCCTGTAATGCGTTACTGTAATTCTTCTAGGCAACTGATGCATTTAACTTTTATACGACTGGTCAGCAAAAAATCCAGCAAGGCTTTTTGAAAGAAGGCTATGAACTAATTAGCGAAGCTCTGAACTTACTAAACAATGTGTACGGCGCTATGCATCCCGAAATTGCTCAATGCTTAAGAATGTTGGCCAGGTTAAATTATATTATGGGAGAGCATGGGGAAGCCATGGCTTTCCAGCAGAAGGCTGTCTTGATGGCCGAAAGGGTAAACGGGTACGATCACCCCTATACCATTACGGAATACGTAAGTTTTGCAACGCCAGTTTTCCTGTAGTACAGCACTTGGTTCTAGACGCACTTGGCTCTATACTGCTTCGCCAATAATCAAATCAGTACTGCTCTTAAGCTGCTTTACCGTGCAAGATACTTGGCTCTGGTCGTGTGCGGAGAAAGTCATCCTGAAGTTGCGTTGTTGGATGTAAGTCGTAAATACTTTATTAACGTCAGGCGGAAAACTAATTTTGCACATGTAGAGCAATATTGGATTGATTTTGCACGCAGTGGGCGAGTATGATCTCTCGTTACGATTCCTAGATAAAGCTCTAGCTTTGCACATCAAATTTTATGGACCACGGTCTTTGAAAGTAGCCGTTTCGCATCATTTGGTGGCCAGGACCCAAAGCTGTATGGGAGATTTCCGTTCCGCGTTGCAAAACGAAAAAGAAACGTATGCTATCTATAAACAGCAAGTGAGTTTATTATTATTTTTTAATAATTCGTTATGGCCCAATTGTCATTAATAACAAATAACTAATTGTCATTAGTTAACAATAATCGAGTAATTAATAATTATTCTATTATTGATATATATCCTTTTTATTGTGAAAAAATTCTAAAGCTAAAATTTGTTTCCTTTACCTAGTTAGGTGAAGAGCATGAGAAGACCAAGGAATCCTCCGAGTGCCTTCGTCATTTGACGCAGCAAGCTGTGGTATTGCAAAAGAAAATGAACGAGTTGTATCAAGTGAAAACAGGCAGCGGTGCAGCTGGAACTGTCAATAATTTGCCCATGCCGCCCATCCAGATCCAGCCTCCTTCAATGAGCTCGGTGTTGGATATGCTCAACGTGATAAACGGCATTCTTTTTGTTCAGATAAGGTATGAACAACGCAACTGATGGCGAAGGTTTTAATTGTGTTTTTTGTGTGTTTTTTAGCCCGCAAGATATCGAGACTTTCCGTGCCGAATTTGAAAAGAGACAACAAGGTGAAAGTGGGTCTACGGACAAATTGAAGATAACGGAGAGCAGTCCAGAACAAGATGCTATAACACCTTTAGCCAGTAGTACAAGTTGAAGGGTGTCATTAAAATATTTGGAGTTGGGTAGGGTTGTGCGTTATTGACAGACAGAGAAAGCCAGAGAGAGATTTAATTCGCTAGCATTTGTCATCATCACTCGTATCGTAGTCCATTGTAGTCATTTTGTATGCCAGAGTACTTCAAGGAGACTGAGATTGTAGTGTATTCACATTGGCTGCTGGGAGGGGCAAAGTTGCAAGGTTAAAACATTCAACGCTGAACAAATAACCCATTCTTTAGCGCAGCTTTCTTCATGTGCTTCCTATTCAGAAGTTTGAAAAACGTAGAGGCATTCCTAGAATTGTTGCATTTATACGTTGGGGAAAAAAGGAACAGATTTGGCCATTGTTTGTTGGGGTTTACGTTTTGTTGAAGAATCTCGAACACTGGCCAGTTAGTTTCTGAAAATCCTTTGGAGATTAGTTAATGTAGAGAACGGTATCAGGTTAAACTGGGCAATATTTTAGGGCGTGCCAAATGTAGGAGCTAGTCAGACCAGAAAGGCCCCCTTCGAACCTTTGCTACATATCCGTAGTTGTTCTTTTATATGGATAAAGCAAATGGAATTTTTTTTATTTAGTATATTCTTGTTCCTCGAGTCTTATATTTTGCATGCCTCAGCAGCCAATGAAATGCGCCCGTTTTTCTAGCGAGAGAAGCGTGTTTGTAAGGTGTGCCATGGCCTGATCATTGGCAAATCCTTTATTGTAAGAAAAAGTCGAGTTTATTTCGCGTTTTCTTTTGAAACATCTTCACTAACAGCAGTACTTGTGGAAGCACAGGTACTTAATCTGTTTTTCAGGTATTGGAGAACTTGATGCATAGCTTCTCGGCCTAGTTCACCTTCAAGCCAATTAAAGTGCAAAGCAATAGTGGGACCGGCTTGTTGTATCTGCAAGGAGCAACGCAAGGCTATGGAATTGCCTTGTTGGGTTGACCCGCTGGTATCACCGTTCTGGTCCGTTTTTGGACGTTTCGAAGGTGGCTCATCCGTTTCCGCCTCGTTTGTTCTAGGCTTTTCTAGTTCAGTTTTGGTTTCTTCAAACGAAGTTTCCTGAGTCTCTGAATCCCGTTTGATTCGGCGTCTTCTGCGTCGATCGTGAGACCATGTATTTCTCGCCGCATTGAGGGTATACGAAATGGACTTCTTTGATAATTTCTCCAAGGTGAACTCGACCTAACAAATCATTATTCACTCGCTAAAACAGGGTTAGTTTGTATCTTTACTTGAATGTCGGTCAGAATTGTTCGAATTTTGTTAGCGATTTCTTGAATGTTATAGTTTTCCGTACGAGGGACCAGGTAAGTGAGTGGTTGTTTCTGCTTCACTTTCTTGAAGTGCGACGTATCTGATAATTGGGTATCTGGTTGGAATGTCCAAGCAATACCCCAGCGCATTGTATTCCCTTGGCAAAATTCGGTGCTGCTAATTGAAGCCACCTGGGTATTCCCTAGCGCTTGTTTCACTGGATTGACGCTGGACTTGTGTCCGAGCATTGTAGTAAAAATTCTAAAAATAAATTACTGTTTGATTAATCGATACTTGACTTCATTTGTATTTTTTACCGGATTTGGTCTTTGAGTTGAACACTTTCCTCAATAAGTGTCTTGACGAAAGCCACCTCGCCACCTTCTACTACTGTTTCCGGCAGACTGCCGGTTGGGGTACTGTGGGGCTCATGGCGGTTAGATTTTCGTGATTTGTTTTCTGAAATTGCGTCTTTCTCGTTCGCAAAGAAAGGAGGATTGCACATACAGAAGTCGTACACATGATCCAATCGACCCACTAGAATTGGGTCCCCTTCCGACTTCGAAACTAGGCGTTATTCTATTACGCTTTTTATGCCTGATTATTGTAGAAAAATACCTTGAATCAGATTGCCGAGATTGTTAGCTTCTACGTTTTTCTTCGCATATTCATAGTTTAGGTCATCTTTCTCTATCGCCAGCATCTTCCATCCGTTTTTCCTTACAGCCAGCAAAGGATATACACAAGAAGCACCAGTTCCTTTGATAGCAGAAAGATTTAACATATAATTAAATATAAATTTGATTAAAAAACCTATGTCTATGCCATTGATGCTCTCCGTTTTGGGACTTAGCAAATCTTCAATCCAGAGTATATAGTTGAGGCGCAAAGGAAGAGTAGGAACTAGCCTGTTTGGTGGTAAATCCAGTAAGAGTTTAAAATCTCGTTGCAGCAAACATGTTGTAAGGGCACGTAGAGCGTCAGGGTCTTTATAGTCCAGTATTATTTTTCCTGCCAGGCTCTGAAACGGGAACCAGAAAATTTATTAAAAACTTGGTTACTTTTCTTGGTTGATTTTGATAATCGCACCTGTTTAGCATGTTTTCTGAATTCTGGGTAATCCAAAGCAAGCCGTCGAAAGTCTGGGGGTATTGTATAGGGATTTCTTGGGTGCATAAACTTATTAAGCGACATTATTATTAGTAATTAGTTCTTACAAATATAAACGCACGTGACATTTTCCCGCGGCCCACAATTGTTTAGTCCGAAAGATAGCCGCTACAATCGCTGCCTTCGTGAAAGTACTCCACGTCACCTGTAAAATAAAAACAATGGAGTTTTTACGAATTACGTGATAATTTGAAGCGAGCAGGTCGCCCAGAGTTTTTAAATCGATCCATATGTGTATTTTTAACAGTAATATATTAGTGTTTTCAAGGTGAAAGCAGGGGTGAGTTTTCCAGCTCACACTTTCACTCTCCCGTGTTATTTTTTTTTCGGGGCTGGGGGGATTCTGCAGTTGCTGGCAGAATACCAGTGTTTTTCCCATTCATATTTTTTACAAGCTCCGTTTTTATTCTTATTCCGCCATTTGAAGTATTTGCCCTGTTATAATGGCTGATAAAGAGATGGATGGTTTTACCAAAAATGGGTCAGCCGTTCCCAACGAGGTATCTTCTTGATAGAAGTTTAATTAACTATGAATGTATATAGTAGTTGCTAAGATACATATGTTTTTAGGGAGCAGCTATTAAGGTTACAGCACATAGTAAGATGACGTTACTTAGGCAACAAATGGAAGAGAATAGGAAGAAGCTTCAGCGAAGGGAGCAAGAGATATCGAATTCCAAACGAAATTTTGAGCAACTGATGGGCAGTTTCGAAGGAATGGAAAGGTCGCTTAGCATTTCAAGCGTAGCTAGTGAATCCGATTTTGCCATGTCCGACACCTCTGCCACTACGAGAAACCCTAAGGAAATTTTTTCGCCTGATGATTCCAGGTCTTCTTCATACGACAAAGACTGCCAGCTTCTCAAGGTACGCCATAATTTTGTAGATTTATAATTTCGTAACACCTTTTGTTTTCTATAATGCATTGTGCGCTGTAGTCTAAGTTGTCCAAGGTTGAGGAGGAGAAGAAAAAGATCAAAGAAGAGTGCGATAAACGATATCGTAATTTGGATGAACTCAACAAAACTAATGAAGAGAAATGTTCCAAATTGAAGGCCGAAAATGCGCAGCTGTCTGAAAAAGTCAAGCTGCTTACCAACACCACCGACAAGCTCGAAGAAGAGAAGCGCAAATTGAAGGAAGAACTCAACGACAAGGAAGATGAAAAGGAACTGGGTCAAATTGAAGTTGAAACTCGTTACAATCACTTACGGAAAGAGCACCAACAAATGCAAGACAGGTTCCATTATCTCCACGAGGAAGTAAACGGCAAGAACCAGCTTATCTCCGATTGGAAAACCCGTTACCAGTCCCTCGAAGAAACGTACGAGGAAATGAGTAACCGCTACCAAGTTCTGTCAGCGCAGTCCAAGTCGTTATCCAACGAGCAACAAGAAGATGATCAAGTCTGGAAAAATCGCTATCAACTTTTGGAATCTGAGCTCGAGTCAGTCATGCAGACCAAACATGATCTCGAAAAGGATTACAAGGAGCGTTCCGACGAGTTAAATATCCGAATTCAATCACTGGAGTCCGAGAAGGAGAAGCAAGCTGAAGATCTTCAAACTGCCCAACAACTCCTCGATCAAGAGCGCGAAACGAGTCAATCCTTGCGAGTTGAGCTTACTTTTTTCGAATCCGAAGCTGGTCGATTCACACAGCTACTCCTCGAACACGAAGCTCTCAGCAAAGAATTCCAAACTTTGAAAGATGCTTACGAGAAGCAAAGTGAAGATTACGGCTATTTAACTCACAAATACCAAGAAGCTTCCCAATCTAATGGACCCCAAGCTCAGCCTGTACCAATTTCTCCCAATGACGCTGCTTCTGCCAAATCCAAGAACCAGCATGGGAAGAAAAAGGCTAAGAAATTCAGCGAAATGGTTCCCCAACCTACAGTAAATGGAAGCGACACTACTCCCAAGGCTGACACTACGCTCCCCAACGAAATAACTGCCCTAGAATCCAAATTGGAAGAAGCTCTTCAGAGTAAAGAAGTGCTGGAGGCTGAAAAGTTAGCATTAACAGGCCAATGGAGACAAGACGTTCAAGATCTCTGTGCATCCTTACTGGACAACTTGAATAAACTCTGTCAAGCGGAAGAGCTTATTCATACATTACACGATCGTCTGAATGTTTTGGAAGCTCAGCAGCCACAGTCGGTAACAGAGCATTTCGATGAGAGCTGGAAGGCTGAGAGAGCAAGTCTAGAAGCTGACCTATCTAATATGCAACAAGAGTTGAGTAAAAAGGAAAGTGAGATTAGCCGACTAAAGCTCGAACTGACCGAATGGGGCACAAGCGAAGAAATGGGATCACCTCAAGATGCAGGCAAATTCGAAAAAGATTTCACGAATTTAGAAGCTCAGATAGCATTGAAAGAAGCCGAATTGGAAGACGCCAACCAGGAGCTGTCGTTACTGCGTATGGAATTGGAAGAATTGCGAGCTCAGACTGGCGACGAAGCCGGAAATGCGCAAGGAGAAGTTTTCAAACTAAACGCCAAAATGAAGGACTTGGAGTATTGGTTGTCTGAGCGAAATAGTGCCATCCATGTCTTGGAACAAGACTTGCAAGCCAAGTGCGGGTTAGTTCAGGAATTGAAGTTGCAGGTGGAAGTCGATTCCCGCACGTTGCGCAACGCAGAAGAGCAACTGGCAGATGACGCAGCGAACCGAGAGGCAGTGGAGGAGCGACTGGAAGCTAAAGAAGCAGAAGTTCAACGGTTGCACCAAGCTCTACGGAAACTAGAAGCTCTAGTCCAAGGCTTGGATACTCAAATCTTGGAAAAATCTGCGGAACTGACGCGTTTGGGCGAAGACTTGGAAGAAGCTGAGTTGGTTTTGAACGAAAAAGATGCTAAAATCAAGGCCCTGGTTGAAGAGAATCGCGATTTGAAGATCAAGCGTGATAGCGACGCGGATTCATTAGCTAGTTTCACCGAGATATCGAAACATTGCCAAACCCTGGAAACGCAGTTGCAAGATAGAGAAGACCAGATGCACAAACTGCAGAGTTATACCAATCTGTCAGTCGCGCATGTGCAGGAAGCCGAAGGCTCGCGTAAGGAATCCGAGAGCCAGTACCAAGCCTTGAAGGAACAAATGAAGCAGACCCAGGACTCTTTAGCTGAAAAGGAGGACACGCTCGAAAAACTGACTGAAAAGTACAAGAAAGTGGCTGCGCTTTTAAAGCAAAAATTGGTTTTGATCCAAAACTTGGAGGCCAAATCAAAGTCCCAAACAGCGGCTGCAAAAGCAGTGACTGGTGCTCCTACTGGTTCTGAACTTCAAGCTTTGACGGACCACGTGGCCAAATTGGAAGCCTCCAACAATCTGTTGTCAGCAGAGCTACAGCAGAGAAAAAGTGACGTAGTAGCGCTTCGTGATGAAATTGCGGCCAAGGACCAGATCTTCGCTGCTAACGAGCAGGATATGCGTCAGTTTTATGAACAACAACTCACGCAGTTACATCAGCGTTTGGGTGAAACTGAAGAGGCATTGAAAGGCCGATTAAGCGAGGCGAAAACCGAGATTGCGACTCTGAAACGCGATTTGGAATCTTCCAGCTGTCTTGTAGATGAACTTAATCGAGGAATTGAGAGCAGCCGAGCTCGTGTGGACGAGCTCGAAATCCAGTCCCGTGAAACTGTTCAACAAGCTTCTGAAACCCAGTTGCAGTCCTTGCAAGAGACGGGTTCTCCTGCGTTGTCCGAAGTTGCGGCCTTGCAAGAGCAATTAGCCAACTTGGGGACCGTCTGCGATCGCCAGTCAGCGGAGCTGGAGCAAAGCAAAATAAACGTTGTAGCACTTCGCGAAGAAATCTTGGCGAAAGATGAAATGCTATCTGTCAGCGAGCAGGATTTACGTCAGTTTTACGAAGAGCAGCTCTTGCAGCTGCACCAACGTTTGAGCGAAACGGATGAGGCTTGGAAAGGCCGTCTAAGTGAGGCGGAAAGCGAGATTGCGAGTCTGGAACACGATTTGAAGAAATCGAACCATCTTGTCCATCAGCTCACCCAAGAGTTTGAAAGCTGTCGAATTCGAGCAGATCAACTGCAAAACCAGTGTGATGCGTCTATTCAGCATGCCAGCACGTCGGAAAGCCAATTGAGTTCCTTGCAAGAGAATTTAGCAATAACGCAGAACTACTTGCAAGACGCAGAGAAACAGATTGAAGCTTTGGAGACGGATTTGGACCGTTGCAAGTCTACTATGGAGAAGCGTACTACAGAGCTGTCGCAAGCACAGCAACACATCGACGCTTTGTCAGCGGCCCAAGTGTCTCCGGCAGAACTACGAGAAGCTCAAAACCATATCGAGCACTTGCGTAGCCAAGTAGGAAGCCTAGTGGATCAGTTAAAAAGCGCCGAAGAGGATGGACAGCGTCTAGAAGATCAGATATACTTGTTGGAACAATCTCTAAGCGAAGTTAATGCTGAATGTGATGCCGTCCGCAATAAAAACAAGACCTTTTATGAAGAGCTGCAGAAGTTACGCGAACAGTTACGTTTTACGGAAGAGTTAAGCGAAAAGCTGCGTGCGCAATTGGTTGAATCGCAGCAAGAAGCCGAGCAAGTGAAGGTTCAAGTTCAGCACAGTCAATCTGCGAATGAAGCATTGGAACAGGAATTGACTGCTTTGCGGGAACAATTGGAGCAGATTGTGAGCTTGGAAAACGAGTTGTTCCAAGTACGTGGAGCGTTGGCCGATGCGTTGCAAAAGTACGAAGAAGCCCAAGCACGTGTCGTTCAACTGGAAGCAATGACTGCCGCTAGTGAAGTGGAGAAAGAATTGGAAGTTGTGAAAATGCAATGGGAAGAGTCCCGTCGCGGCCATGAATACTATTACCAAGAATGCCAAAACGTGTTTGCCCAGTTGGAGTATGCCCAAACTGAATTAGCACGCATCCAAGCCGAATTAGAAACTTCCGAAGCGGCGAGAGCCGATCTTATTCAAGAGTTAGAAGAAAGTCGAGTCAAGTCCGAAGAATATCCACTACATTTTGCAACGCTGACCTCTGAGCGTAAGAATCTAGAAGAAGAATTGAACCAAGTGAAGGAGTCTTTCGACCAATACCGTTCCAACATGCAAAGTCAGGTCGTACAGTACCAACACGCGTTACAGCTCCTTAAAACGAGCTATGCGGAAACCAGGGTGCAAACAGAAGCCTATTTAAAGCAAGGGCGGGATGATTTGTGTCAAGACTTAGCCATTTCTTTGGCAAAGTGGCAAGAATTGGAAAGTATTATTCACCCAGTCCAAGTCCAGTTGAGCCAAGAGCAAAATCACTCGGCTGCCCTACAATCTCAACTCGAAGGAATGGTTACGCAGATGGAGGGATTGCAAACTACCTGCAACTATAACTTGGCCCAATGGCGTGCTTTGGAAGCGGAATTGGAGCGCGTCAAAGCTGAGCATACTACGCCGGATTTGGCTCAGACGGTGGACGAATTGAAAACGCAGTTATTGGAAAGCCAGAAGAATGTCGAATACTACACCCAAGAATGGCACAACCAAAACGCCCAGCTTTGGCATTTGGATGGTCTGCTGCGTTCCGCCCAGCAAGAATGCGAAGAAACCAAAGCGGCAAACGCGATTCAAACCCAAGAATTGACGGATTTGAAGATTCAATTAGAACAGGCTACCCAAGAACGCCAACATTACCAGGACGAATGGGAAAAACTAACGTTGAGCAGCCAAGAGAGTGTAGCTCTTATTTCGGGTTTGCAGAGCGAAATTGCAGTACTGCAGAAGTACCAGGAAGATTTTGAAAGCCAGACCGAAACGTTGGTTGACACCCAGAGATTGCTCAGCGAACTGAACAAGAAATCTTTCGATTACGAGCAAGATACTGAAGCCCTCCGCGTGCAATTGTCAAGCGAGCAGGATGTCCGACAAGCTTTGGAAATGAAAGAAGAGAAACTGCGTGAACAGGTCCGCAATTTGCAAGGACAGTTGGAACGTTTGCAGGTCGATTTGAGCGAGTTGCAAAGTTTAATGACAACCAAAACTGAGCAAGTTGAATACTACCAGACAGAGTGGCAAAAGGCGTTGAATCAACTTGACGGCTTACATAGCGAGTTGAGTTTAGTAAGAAGTCGAGAAGAAGCTTCTCAAACGTCTCATCAGGAATTAGAAGAGCTTCGTCATCAATGGCAAGAGCTACAAGCCAAGTTTGATGAGCTCGAAGGGGAAGCTCGCGTTGCCAAAGCCCAAAACCAAGACTTGGCGGTCACGGCCGAGACTCAAGCTGTCAGAGTAGCCGAATTGCTCGCTATGATGAAAGACCTCGAACAGAGCGTGAGCAGTTCGGAGCAAACACGTTCAACAATGAACGACGATATCCTGCAGTTGAGGGGCATGTTGAGTCAAGCCGAAGAAGACAAGAGTAATTTGCAGAGCCAAATTGACCAGATGCAGGATCAAATTTCGACTTTACAAAGCGAAGCTGGGCACGTAGAAACTTCGTCCGAAAATCTGTCTAATCAGGTCACAATTCTGCAGGGAGCACTGCAAGAGAAGGAAACGCAATGGGTTGCCCTAACGCAAGACTTTGAGCGATTGCAGAGGGACCGCCGGAATTTGCAACAAGTCTGTAATCTGTTAGAGGAGGAAAAGGAGGAGTTGGAAGCCAAATGGGCAGCTTTGGAATTGGATAAGGAAACGTGGGAAACTGACATTTCTCAATTGAAAGACCGCAATGCCACATTACAGGCAGAGATTGTTGGCTTGAAGGAAGAGTTTGTCCATAAGCGGGAAAGCGTGCCGTTACAGCAAGCCGCAGGACCGGATAATCGCATGGTGGAAGAATTGGAGAACTTGCTAGCTACTTCGAGGCAAGAAAGCGAGCGGTTGGCGGCTGAATTGCAAAGCACCAAAGTCAAAAGTGCGAAATTCCTGCGGCAAGTCAAGCAATTGCAAGCTGAGCGCGAGAAATCCAAGTCCCCCAAGCTGGTCGATGATCCTTTGCAGCAATTGGCTCAAGAAGAAATGCAAAGCCAGATTGACCAAGCCAACCAATCTAGCAGTGCCCTCAAGGAGAAGTTAACTGCTCTTCAAACCGATCGCGACCGTTTGGCTACCCAATTGGATGTCATGCATACCGCCCAAGATACTTATTTGGAGCATAAAGAGAAACTGGAAGCGGAGAACTCGCTATTGTTGCAGAGCAATAAAGCTCTCTCAGCCACGGTAGCGTCTCTGGAGTGGAGGATCAGCGAACTGGAAGAAAATCTGCAGTCGCTGAAGGAATCTACAGTTGAAGAGAAAACGGATACTGGCAAAGCTGAGGCAGTTCTTACTGGCGATGGGGAAGTAGTGGAGGAGGTTGTAGTAGCGCATAAAGCTTGGGAAACTACCGATGACAAGGAGCTTGTAAACCTGCGAGAAGAAATTACATCGCTTTTGGAAGAAAAGGCTCAGTTGGCCCAAGAAAATGAGGAATTCCAAGATGTTTTAGACGAGTTTAAAGTGGAAGTTGATCGCTTGAAGTCCGAAAATGATTTTTACATTGATATCGTTCGACAACTGTCTATGACGGGCACTTTGAGTCCGTCAACCGTCGCGAAATTGAGAGAAGAGCTGCAGAGCAGTAACGTGGATTTGGATGTGAGTTTAAGCGAAGACGACTATGCGAACGAGCCGAACTACTGGCAAAAAACGTTGAACGACTTGCAAATGGAAGTCGAGTTCTTGCGCTCGCGCAATTCCATGCTCATGTTCCGCCTCAAAGAAGCAGGGCTGGACTTGGAGGAAGATTTAAATGAAGAAGATAACCCTGAAGCGCTGGAACTGATGCACATGAAAGCAGCATTGGATAATTCGATGATGAATCTACACGAGCGAGATGTACGCTGCCAAGAATTAGGATGGGAAATTTCCAAGGTACCCATAATTCTTTTCTATTTTAGACGGAAGTATACTGACGATCTATTTTTTTTAATAGCTGGTAGAAGAACGCGATACTTTACAGATTCGATTGTCAGATGCATTGAGGCAGTTGTATGGTCAAGCAGTTCCGATTGCCTCAGAAGCTGAGTCGCACTTAGATTTAGATAAAAAGTTAGTCTAGTTAATTAATTAAGAAATAGGAAACTTAATTATTTGGTATGTAGGTTACGTGCTATAAAGGATGCTAGTGTACAAATTGACCGAAATATGCAAGCGTATGGGAAAAATGCACGGGATGCGGGAGAGAAAATTCGTAAGTTGTTTTAATACGGTTTAACGAGCTAGTCTATATTGACGATATACCTATAGAACGTCCTTCGCCTGGTACGACAGCATTGTTGGCCCAGTGGCTTAGAGGAAAAAGGTAAGTTACTGGATATACTTGTTTCTTTCAAAATGAATGTAATTAATTTTGTTTTGGTGTTCGTTTTAGCCTTCATCGTGTCCATCATGTGTGAAACCTTTTTTTCAAAGGAATGTTCATAGCTGAATTTGCTGTAAGGAAAGTAAAAGAACGGGTGGCGTTTTATTCAACTTTATTGTTTCAAAAGAGAAGTCAGTTAAGAAGTTAAACAGTAGAAGGGCGGGGAGGGTTAATACAAAAGTTCTGTACAAGAGCTGCAAAGATTCTTTACACACTTGGCAGGCTCGTCTAATTCAACTTCCATATAAGCCTAGTTGAAGAGTTCGTTTTTTAAGATCACTATGTGCTTTTATGTAGCGTTAGTTCCAGGCTACGACGTTAAGTTCAAGTTTCTTCTTCTACCCTTACCGCTGCACGTTGCTGCTCTAACTATGCAATGGTTAAAACCCTTCAAACCCTGCGTTAATTGATTAGAGTATTCCCCAACTGTAATGATTGAAGTCCAAACTTTGGCACACTTGTGTTTTTCGCATCTGTTATATGAAGGGTTAACAACTGCCTCATTAAGAGTTAAAGTTAAGCACACGCAGCAACACTGCAATGCAATGCAAAAAACTGCAATGCCACCGAAAAGAAAAAAAGGGAACGCAGAAAAACACTAAAGCTGTCTTTTGTCAAAAGTGGGGATAACAGAACCTTATTTCAATAATTCATTTGCACTTCGTGCAAAAAAAGTTGCATGGAGTTTCGTTTCTTTGTGCATTTGCATTGACCTCGGTAATGCACTGATTGCCAAAAAGAGGTTCCAAAAAAGCTGGGTAATTTGTATTTTTTAATTATAGTCACAAAAATATGTCCTCTCTTTGCTGATTCCTTTATCCTAACCTAAAATGTTTTGCGCTGCTCTAGCTTTCGTCTTAGCTTCGTTTCGCAACATTTGGGGTGATTTAGAGGATGATGCATTTGCTGCGACTCCTTTTCTTGCCGGGCGGTCTTTGGGGAGGTCTCTCCAATGTTTGGAATCGTCGAACCAAACGAACCAGCTCGTGGAAAGCCATGTCCACGTTCATGCGAAGTTTCGCACTGACTTCCACGTAAGGGATTTTAAGCTGCCTAGCCAGAGTCATGGCTTCATCTGAGCTTACCTAGAACGGAAAAAAACGAAGGTGTTAGCTTAGGAGGCGTCAGACTTGGCGGTTTTGTTTAATGTATGCCTTCTTTGCAAACTTACAGCGCGTTGATGCTCCAAGTCAGCCTTGTTTCCTACCAGCAACATGGGAAACTCGTCCCTGTCTTTAACGCGTAAGATTTGTCGATGGAATTTGTAGATTTCATCGAAGGAAGATCTGTCTGCCACACTGAAAACCAGCAAGAAGCCTTCTCCAGACCTCATATATTGTTCTCTCATGGCTGAAAATTCTTCTTGTCCAGCCGTGTCCAATACTACAATGCATTATTTAGCTGGTGCCTTATCTAACTTGTATAGTAAATAAAGCAAAGGATAACGAAACTTACTGTCGAGCTTAGCAACCACATCATCAATAACGCATTGCTTGGTATATGAGTCTTCAATTGTGGGATCATAATCGGTTACGAAGTAACTCTAAAAATGTAAGAGTTCAGAAAGTTCTCACAAGGGAAACATGCAAATTACCTGAATGAACTGAATGGTAATGGCTGATTTGCCTACACCTCCCCCACCCACTACCACTAATTTGTACGTCTGTGCGCTGCTTTGACGGTCTCCAGCTTTGGACATGTTCGCAAGTAATAAGAACTAAAACTGTTAATTCCTGCACCTGCTCAAGTCCTGAACTGACAGCCCTCCACTCAGAAAAAGTATAAAATACGACCAGGTTTTCCTAGCCTTTTAAAGTTGCCAAGGACGCCGTCACTATCTTGTGACGCTAGACAGATGACGTCATTCCTCAGGGGAAGAGGGGGCATGGTCATGTTTGGATTCATCTTTCGCATTCACGCATCCGCAACGATTTCTAAATAAACTTCCCGGCGGGTTGGATACGTAATTCAGCTAGTTTGCCAACTTTATTTTGAAATGTACGTATAAAGTCACAAATGTGCCGCAATTCTAATTTTTTATATGGATATAGAAAGACATCATTTGCCTTTGCTGCCTGCTGATCCGCCTATAATCTGGAGTTTTCGTTTTTAAAACACTTATATACTTGAACAGAATGAGCCTAAGTAGGCTTGCTACGTCTTTTAGCTGTCTCTCGAGACATACAGCGAAGTATAACTTCAATTCTCCGTTTTTAAAGCAGCCGTTGAGACTTTTTAAGTCCCAGGGCGGAAGAAGGCCTACAGAAGAGCTGGGAGAGAAACTCTTTGGACCGCTTGACAAAGTTGGTATTGCCAAGAATGGTGTTAGCTCACAGCCTTCCGGACCAAGCCTTATAAAGCCATTTCTGTTCACGATTGGAGTAATATCCATGATTACATTTTCCATTGCCGCTAATTTTAGCTTTATTTATACCTAGTTTTCTGGGTCGGTATTTGTTGGTGCCACCATCTGGCAATATGAAAGTGCTCTTAAAAAGGCCCACTTAACAAAAGAAAAGGTTTCCTCATGGTTCTCACAGAAGTTCAACCCACCAAAACATGTAATAATTACAATTCGCTTCGAAATTAATGATCTTTTCATCGCTTCTTCTAGGGAGAATTGCGTCAGCGTTTGAATGCTTGGTGGAGCACGCAAACAGAAGGCCAGAAATGGTTCTATGCCATTTTAATGCTAAATACGTGTGTATTCCTAGCATGGAGGAATCCTAACTGGACTAGAGCTATGACTACATACTTCGCTTCTTCACCTCAATCTAGTTTGTCTATACCCGTGAGATTTCTAGGTTATCTTTATACAGTTTACTCCCAGGTGTCACATCCTTACCTCTGCTCTTGTCCACATTTTCGCATTACTCGCTGTTCCATTTGGGAGCGAATATGTACGTTCTTCACAGCTTCGCTTCGTGTAAAATTCTTAATGGTCAGTTGTTTAAAAATAATGGGACTAATATCAATTCTAGGGGCGGCCCATGGTATGGGAAAGGAACATTTCACGGCATTTTATCTTAGCGCTGGCGTGATTGCCTCGTTTGTCAGTCTCGTTCATAAAGTGGCGCGAGGATCAGCGGGTTTTAGCCTCGGGGCGGTATTATTACTGTGTTAAATTTATATTTCTTGTATATAAGCTGCGTTTTCTAGTCTGGAGCGTTGATGGGGGTTGTTGCTTATGTATGCACACGTTTCCCGGATGTTCAGTTGTCGATATTATTTCTCCCCCAAATTTCGTTCTCAGCTGATACCGTATGTTAAAAAGCCATCAATTCAAACAACAAGATTTATCGTCTAAATTCTAGGCTTTGAAAGCGCTCATTATTTTCGATGCTGCCGGTCTTATACTTCGGTGGCGAATGCTGGATCACGCAGCGCATTTAGGAGGAGCCTTTTTTGGCTTGTAAGTATATAGTACAATCTTTATTGACGGGATAAGTCTATCGTTTGTACTTGTAACACCGAAGTTGGGCCAAAGGGAAGATTTATTCGAGAGTTTTAAAATTTGATACATTTTAATTTCAGGTGGTGGGCATACAGAGGGGAACAGATGATATGGCACAATAGAGAACCTTTGCTTCGACGGTATCACGATTTTCGATCGAGACCGCAATAAGTCTTGATATATATAGCCTCTGCATACATAATGTTATATGATAAATTGTCTTTGTGGTACTAAATCCTTTCACTAATTTGCGCCGAAGTAAATTCTTCGATTGCACTTATTATTACTGCGGCTGAGATTCCGGTAAATATTGCTTCCACGAGCGATAAAGATAACGTGTAAATTTCCGAAGTTGCCGGAACTTGCAAAATGTAGCTCCGGTATTGGCTTGAATTTCTTCCGTTTTGATTAAGAAACCTTTTTCCTTAAACTTGCTTTCGAGCTGTTCGCGGTGGGAAACTTTCCCCTGTTTCCGTTTACGCTGGAAACTTCCAGCTGTCACGGATTGCGATGCTGATTGTAATTTGACAGAAGATGTGTTAGCCGATATTGAGGAAGATTCGACATTAGGATTGTTCGGTTTCGTGAAATGGACTACATTACCAGGGTCCAGTTTTATCAACTTTGGTAGTTTCTTAACAGGCTTATTTGTATTAGGTAAAATGTATTGACTAGGCTTCAGTGGCCTGGGTTCGAGGGCCTGGGGTTCAGCTAATAGCATCGATACGTTATTATCGCTATCACAGGGTTTGTAATTGATGAATTTCATAGGACTGGTTGTTGTAGTGTTTGAAGTCGCAGTCGGGGTTAGTGCTGATGACGAGGTGGTGTTCACAAAAGACAAATTCTTCTGATTTAGCTTACTAGTGGATACCGGTTGCGGTATTGGGGAATAAGTATTTTGTTGAGGAATACTGGTCAAAAGGTTATCTAAGACGAGCTTGTGCTTGTCCATAGGCATAAATGTCCAAGGGTCGAAATTAATACTAGTCGAGGGTGAGGGCACCGACATTTGCATGGAATTGATAGCTGGGTTGATCACGGAGTTTCCAGATGATGTGAATTTTAAATTCCCTCGTCCATCCACGTGCAACATTTTCTTTTCAGTTAGGCTTGGTGCTCGTCCACCGACGAATTTGAATTTGCCAATGGAGACCTCGTTATTGAGCTTAGTACTCGGTATTATAGAATTCGGGACGAACAAAGCTGACCGGGGCTTTCTTTGTCTGAGGCTTTTGTTGGGTTTAATTTTGCTAGGCAAGCAACAATCGTCATCTTTGGGTAAAATCGGGATGGGGAAAGATGTCTGAACACGTGTGTCTTGGTTAGCTTCCAGGCAGATTTGTGCTGGAAGGAAAGGTTGCGTTTGGATAACGTGACACACAACGCCATCGCTGTCTTTTAGGCACAGATTCAAGGGCGAATCTTGCGAAGAGCTTGGCGGATCCTTGACAACCAAGCGGCAGATTTGGGATTTCTGCGGCTTACGCCGTCTCGTAGACAAGTCGCTCATAGTTGTGGGTGGTGTAGAACGAATTAAATAACACTTGTTACGACGGATATTTCTTTTCGGGGTCGTCCCGATCACTTTAGCAATGAAGCCCCTCACTGTTCAGCAACTTGCTGTTTAATGCTGTCTTTGGATATAAGCGGGGCACACACGGCAGCTGTCTGGAAGTTGGTATTTATTTTTAGAGTCGCCTATAGACAAATCTTCGTCTGTATAAGGCAAAGAAATTCCGAGCCTTCTCTGGCAGAGAATAGAACTATCCCTTTCCGGGGATAGCAAGTATTTCTAGACTTACCTGTAACCTTTCTGTGTTAGTTTTTGTAACAGACATATTTTTATCGTTCGGAAATTATAGTTCAGAACTCTAAGACGCACTTGTTTTTGTGTGTGTAGAAATTCGTTGTCAATATATTTTTTTTACTTAATGTACTTAAGATTAAACATCCGGTGTCCATCACTAAGTATGCCATATCGTTTACAGTTACGTAGAGGTAGCCGCAACACCGTACGTTTTTTTCGGAGCTGTTCATTCGCAACATGCCCTTATATGGAATACGTGCTATTTATAACCTAAAAACGTCGTTGGTTCATGGAACAGACAGCAATGACTTCAAGTTCTCCATATAATTATTAGCTCATCAACCAAACTAAATCTCTGTTTTCTGAACCCCTTTTGTTTAGTTCGAAATAGGATACATTCATTACATTGTATGAATCCACTCGTACGAACTAGAAGTACGTGTGTTCCAAGATTCAAAAGCGCGCCTGAACTCTGGCGTCGAAAAATACAATTCCGTTTCATAGTCATAGCAACACCTTCGTTTGCGCAGATTTCGTTGGCAAAGGGTTGTTTATGAAGAACTGCTGTCCACCTGCCAGTTTCGTTCATAGTAATGTCTGTACTGTAGTGTTGTGCTTGCATAATAATGCATGACAATGGGGTCTCACTCTGGTTTGAAAAATAGTTTTGGAAGTTACAACTAAGTTCGGCCGGCCTTAGACATGAAGCCTACAGGAGAATCGGTCAAAGTGGTGGTCAGGTGCCGGCCCATCAACGAAAAAGAAACACAAGACGGTCATACAAGGTAAGATTACTTTTTATTTAAACGTCGATCACGCTAACTCTAATAATTTAAATTGTTGTGTCATCACTTCAAAAATAGGATTGTCCAAGTATGGACAGACCGCGGTGTAATTGAAATCCATAATCCCAAAGGTCAAGCTGCGGATCCACCCAAACCATTTACCTTTGACTCGGTCTATGACTGGAAGTAATGATCCAAAAAAAATTCGTAGCTATTTCCTGACAACAAATGTTGTCCCTAGTTGCCATCAGATTGATATATACGAAGAAACGTTCCGGCCTTTAGTTGACTCGGTTTTGCAAGGCTACAATGGCACCATATTTGCATATGGCCAAACCGGAACTGGAAAGACATACACCATGGAAGGCATTAAAGAGAGTCCAGAAAAGCGTGGGTTGATTCCCAACTCGTTTGAGCATATCTTTAGCCATATATCTCAGTCAAGAAACACCCAATTCCTTGTTAGAGCTTCGTACCTGGAAATTTACCAGGAACACATAAGGTCTGCTTTCATTATAGCTATAAATTACTCTTGTAACACCTTTTAATGTGTATTTTTGTCGCTTCATTTTTTTTTATTATTTTTTTGCAGAGACTTGCTGGCGAAGGACCAAAAAAAGCGTTTGGAATTAAAAGAGAGGCCAGACACGGGCGTTTATGTCAAAGATCTTTCTTCATTTGTCTGTAAAAGCGTCAAGGAAATCGATCACGTGATGAACGTGGGTAATCAAAATCGCTCGGTTGGGTAAGTTCAATATTTACGATTTGGGAAAGTTACAATTAAATTAATGGGATGGGGTCTTGCAGTGCAACCAACATGAACGAACACAGTTCACGGTCCCATGCCATCTTCATCGTCACGGTAGAAGCTTGCGATTTGCAAAACCATGGACAAAGTCAAGGTGGCCGAGTTCCTATTCGCGTAGGAAAACTGAATCTGGTGGACTTGGCTGGAAGCGAGCGACAAGCTAAAACCGGAGCCACTGTAAGAATGAGTTCTCACAAACCACCTTGTTTACTGGACTCTTTCCCTACCTGACTTTTTTATTAGGGTGATCGTCTGAAAGAGGCCACGAAAATCAATCTCTCCTTGTCGGCCTTGGGGAATGTAATCTCTGCATTGGTAGACGGGAAAAGTTCTCATATACCTTACAGGGACTCGAAACTTACTAGGTTATTACAAGGTAGGCGTCACTCGTAGAAGAAGTGCCGTTTTTTTTAATTTAACGAGTATAAATGATAGATTCTTTGGGTGGAAACTCTCGTACGGTCATGGTAGCAAATGTGGGTCCAGCCTCGTACAATTACGAGGAAACCTTGACAACGCTACGCTACGCGCACCGAGCAAAGAGCATCAAGAACGCGCCTCACATAAATGAAGATCCCAAGGATGCTCTTTTGCGCGAATTCCAGCAAGAAATAGCTCGCTTAAAAGCTCACGTAGCCGACAAGAAGAAGAAGCGTGGTAGACGCAGAAAAAGACACAAAGGCGGCGACGAGTTGGAAGAAGCTGAAGAAACTGAAGAGACGGAAGAAGAGGATGAAAAAGACGTGGAAAAAGATATTCGCGAACAGGAAACGAAATTGGAAGCTGAACGGGCAGCAATTGTAGGCAACAAACAGCTTATTACTGAAGTAAATCGATTATTAACAGAAAATCCAAAAGAAACCGTTGCTGAGAAAAGTTTTTTTAAACAGGAAAAGGAACGCTTGCTGAAAGCATTGCAAGAAAAGGAACTGGAACTGCAAAAACAACGACAGAACCAAGAAAAACTGGCGAGCCGCATCAAAGCCTTGGAAAGTAAACTGCTCATGGGAGGAGTTAACATGGATTTGGAGGGAGATAACAGTAAGTCGATTATCGAACATACCAACGAACAACAACGAGCTTTAGAACAACGTCGACAAGAAATCATGGAACGAAAAGTAAACTGAACCGGCTTTAGGATCGTACCTAATGGTTGTGTCTTTAGCGTTTGGAGCGTGAAATCCAACAAAAGCTTGAAGCCCAGGAAGAAGAAACTTCCGATCTCCGTGAAACTTTTGGGTCCTTGCAACAGGAAGTGGATGTCAAGACAAAAAAATTGAAAAAATTGTACGCAAAGTGGCAAGCTGCCAGACAAGATGTAGCCGATTTGAGCGATGAATTTGCCAGAGAGCGAAGGGAATTGGAAGAAGCTCAAGAGGCATTGACAAAGTAATTTGTTGTTAATGTTTTGGCCTTTTGCGTTAACGTCGTGTGCATTATACTAAAAAAAAAGCAAAGAAAAAATGTACAACTAATTTATAATTCTGTGATTAACGTAGGGAGCTGAAGCTTAAGTACCTCATTATGGATAATTTCATTCCGCCTGCTTTTCGCCACCAAATTGTATCGCGTGCCTACTTTGACGAAGATGAAGACGCCTTCAAACTCCGCCCATTTTCCCAGTCGTCGGCGCATCCCTTACCAAGACCAAAAGCTACAGCAGAAGCCCCAAGACCTTCTACGGAATACGAGCGTCTGATGATACAGTCTTCACTTACTCCTAGCGAACTTTATCGTTTCAAATCCGAAAACGTGCTCGTTTTAGAGTTGGACTTACCCACGCCTACCACTGGACCTTACGTAGCCCCCACAGTTAGCCCCAGTTTACAAGAAGCCTTACACCGAGCTATGGAAGCGCATAGCACGCCTATGGAAGTTGGTTGTCATTCTGCTCCTGCAGTCAAAGATGTCAGGGCATTCTTGAAGTCTGCCGCTAGCAAACAGAGACGAGCTGCTACGGCTAGGTATTAACCCTTGTCGGATTTTTTTCCCCTTTATTTTAAGTCAACATGGATTTTCAGTTTATTACTTTGTTCCGTTCTACATGGTTGGTTGGTTGGTTCACTGTATTGATACTCGTTTTTTTCTTTTTATTTTGTCCGATTTATTAGGTCTCGAAGCGCTCATAGTTCTCGTCACGGCCACGCCCCTTTACAACCTCACCACCCCCAATCCGATACGCCGGATGGAGCCATTACCTTTGCTCGTATGTACCCTCAGCCCAGAGGTCTGGTGCCCAAGTAATTCTGTCGGTTTGGCAGAGTTTGCCAGGTAGGACTTTGAACCACTTTTTAAGCGTTAAGAGCAAGCGCCTCTGCCAGGCCCATTCCAAACGAGCACTATTAAAATGCCATGTCAGCCAACTTCAGAAATTGCACTATAGGAAGCGTTTACAAGCTTGGGTTAGCTTAAGCAAGGCTGAAACACAGCTTCCGTTCCAGTTTCTGCCTAAAGAGGAAAAGCCCGAAAAAACGGAGTTAGCACAGAAGGATACGGAGTGGGTTAACCAAGCCTTGTTCTGGATAGCTTGGCTCTTGTTTGGCTACTACATTATTAGAGCATTCTTGACTATGCTATGGTTCTAAAAAAAAAAGAAAGGAAGATATCGTGACGGAAGCTTTCTATGGAGTTCGTTAACGTCAAATTTTAAAGCAATTTTAAGCACCGTTTTCATAAATAGTTCGAACTTGAGCGCGTGTTGCTTTTTTGGGTCTAGGCCGCACAATTTTGAATTAATTTTTGGAGCTCTTGATCCGTCCCTGTCATGTTCCTCTACCGCTTAGTGTTTTAGGTTTAGACGTTGTGCTGGCACAAAAGATTTTAAGTGCGCTCATCGGCTTGTGCTCCGTTTCGAAGCTTTTTGTAAGGTTTTTCCTTTGGCTGCCATGGCAGAGTGCTTTCGCAAAGTTTACTTGAGTTACGTTTTGATTCAGTCCAGGGACCAAGATTTTAAGTTGAAAGACGGTATGTCCATTCATACAGAGTGAGAGTCGAAGTAAAGGGAACTGGTATACATTCAGGCTCCATCCGGCGTTAAATATAATAAACAAAAATATAATAATTTTAGGTTGTAAGTTACGAAAAATTAACACATTTCTTGGTTGTTACTATTGATACTATTTGGTTGCATTAACTCAGGTCCAACTTAACGAACCTCCAGACAAGTTATTGCGTTTGACAATTGAATTTTGTATTTGTTGCGGTTTTCATCGACTTTCCTTCCTTATTTCCCCTTTTGCCTACGCCTAATTAATATTGTAATTCCCTTGGGGTTTTTTTTCGTGTTGTAGCTATCAAAAGTTTGATCCCTATAATCTCAGCTTATTGATTAGCTAGCCCTAGTCTTAAAATAAAATAAAATAAAAACACGTAGACCGCCTATCCCTTTATCTCATGGCTCTGAAATCTCTTTGCTGAATTGTTTTTGCGTGGGAAGAAAACGAACACGGTCTTGTAATATGCGTGTTATTTGAATGGACGTTGCTACACTTGACATGTAATTTTCCCACCGTTTTTCTGCGGACGTAGATAAAACCAGGTGGACATTCGGACCGTAGTGTTCGACTAACGGCATTTTTTTCTTTCACCCCGGGATTATTTAGGCCAAACCACATGGGTAATCCATTCGGCTAGGTTGATTTTGATATGGGAACTGTATGGGCGTTGACAGCCGGAAATTCCATTTTTTCTGCAGTCAAAGAAAGCAAACTTCGAAGAGAAGCGTAGTAGCGATTAGGTACTATGTGGTTCACTTGTTTGTATAGATTGTTTGTTGACGACATGGTTGACGAGAAAAAAAATGGTTTTATATGTTGTTGAAGTAGGAACCGGTTTAAGCTTTCCAGAAAGGAAAAGTTGTCATTCTGGTTTCATTTTTACATGGTATATCAGAAGACATTGTCTATATGGGAAAAGCAGGTCACCTTCATATCACAGCGTGCAGTTTGATGATGGAGAATCGAAATCTATAATTTGGGAACGATTTGGTAGCTCGAGTGCCCGTTTTATGCTCTTTGACGGTTTCCACGTACCACTTTTAAACGTTTTATGTCTGATACGGAAAGGCGGGGATTTGATCAGATAGATAGCTCCTAACTGTCGTGACGGATGTTTTAACATCTTTCAGGTCACCGTGCCATGGCCGCAAGAATTTTTGTTCTAGATGTCGAGACACGACCCGCCTTTATTTTTTATTATTATTTGTCCAGCATTGTAACGGCCGTCAACCGCCTCCGCGTCAAATGGTTGTTTTTCGAGTTTAATTATGGGAAGAGTAATTGGAAAGCTGAGGATGTTAATAGATGTCTGTCACACGCGAAAAAACTGGGCTTGTCCACTTTCTTAAGACTTTTTTTAAGTAGTGTAGGCAGTAGACGAATTGGTCTTTAGCTAGTACGAAAACACCCGTATTTTCTATTTTTTTGGGGCGAGTCGAAATTCGCAACTGACAAGGCCGGGGACAGGAGGAAGAAGAACCTGCCTTTGACTTTAATGTGAATTTGTGGAATTTCGAGCCGGCGCATCGTCGTCCTTCATACAGCTTTGCACGTTGAACGTTGCAGTTGCTTGCGTGTCACGCTGTACAAACCTTCAAACTCCAGAGAGGATGAAGGTAACCACACCTTTCACAATGGAGAACTACACCCAGGAAATTTTTGAAAGAACGCGTATGCTATGTGTAGTTTTTCTTCGTGTAAGATTCTGTATGCAGGATCTAACCGTTGTCCTTTTGTTTGTTTTCGGTTTCTAGGCGCCTGTTTTTTTATTTTATTTTATTCTACTCTTTGTGCCTCTCAGACTTCTTCCTACGGTTATGGACCTGCATAATGAAGTAGCTTCTGCAGACTAACTTTCCAAGGTTGTCAGAGAAAGTAGACTATGTTGGGGGGTAGAGAGGGAATACTTTGCTCCTCTTCGTCAAGCGCCGTAAATGGGGTCGCCCTGGTCTCGATTTTGCATTGTCAAGCAGCATCTAAAGAATAAGAATCTCTTGTCATCATTGCTTTGTAAGCAATTTTTATCCCATCAAACTTGCAACTATCAAATTCAGGATGACCTTCTTTCACCGCTCTGGATTTTCGAGTTCCTTGAACGGAGAGTTTAAATTCAGGAGGTTTCATTGTAAAAAGAAAATATTAGCCTGACATGAGTCCTATCGGGGCGTGAAGTACATAGCCGAAACGGTGATGGATAGGCAAAGTAGGTGTTATTTTACCAGGTAATGGTTTTCCGTTCTGTATGCACTATTTTTTGTTTGGAAGAAACGATGTTGGGCTGTTTTTTGTGGTTTTTATTGCTTGTGGACCCCTGGCTCCGGGCTTTCGTGAGGTGAAGGCGGATAAGTATGGTACTTGTGCTGTACCCCGAAATGATTTCGTGTATTGTCCATGTATGTGTGATATATCCGCCCGTAGTCATGATTACGGGAACTTGCAATCCCGGTACGAACAGAAAACCAGAATGGAAACAAAAAAGCAACGGGATTAAGACTGCCAAAGCTCTGGGCATGGGAAGGACAGACTAGATCATTGGCCTAACGATTTTACTAAGATTTACCGATACTGGTTAATTGGATTATACTTTTTTTGACACGGTCAACTGTTTCGTGCTATGTTGTCAAAACTCCTTGTAGAGAATTGATGAGGAATCGGCATGGGCAGTTACGGCAGCAAGCCAGACCGACTCCCGTCACGCTAGGTTGTCGCACTCCTCGACGCCTCTTTGTTGTCGTCTTCGTATTTTTACAGCTCACAGCGGCAGCATGGGGAATGAAAGTAGCTCAGATGCATTGAAGACCTCACGCATTCAACAAGTAACTAGCTCTTCTTCACGTGCTCGTGTTAAGATATCGTGTATTATGCGAAATATTTGTTGTAAAAAACTAACTCGGTTTCGAAATGTGAGCATCTGTTGATGTTGCCAACCGCAACAAGATAGCCAAAAACCCTGCTTCTTGTTTTAAATACACATTTTTTTACCTCGCCACTGTGAAATTGCATTTTGCCCGGCCCGGTGAAGAATTGCGAAGATCGGGTGCAGGAAGTTTGTTCTATTGAAGTCGAGAAACGCTGCGAGGAAGAACGGAAGAAACCACGGTTTGCATGTCTACTGGCGGTACAATTTTCGGAACTTACATTTGGCCGCTAACCGTCTGCTTTGCCTGTGTTGCCGCTGCCGCTGGGCTGAGCACCCAGTAGTGACTTGTCAGTTGATTGGTACTAAACCCTTCATAACAAATCCTGAAGAAGAATCAACCTACACGGATTACACATCGGGCGCCGAACGGTAGTCTACGTGGTATAGAGCGTGGTAATAGGCCTTCACGAACGTGGCAGTCGACCTTAGTGTAAGAGAAGATTGTAGGGCCAAATAACTGGTCACGGTTTTATCGACGAATTCAGCCTACATTATGTCCGTTTGGGGTCTGAAAAACGTTATCAATTACGATGGGCAAAGCTGACGGACTGTAATGGCTGAAAAAAATTGAAGAGGGCTTTGTAGTGTGACGCTCTGTAATTCAGTGTCTCGTAAAAGTTAAACATTTTATGATCCACAGAGGAGCAAAAAAAATTAGAAGATTCCACGCCAATGAACTCGAGCAAATGGATAAATTTACCACCATTATAGGGAGAATTCGTGGCTAAGTGCAGTCACACCCGTGACTGGCTTTTGACCCCGGCAAACTCGCTCTGGAACATTTTACCTTTCATATGGGAGACATTTTGCAAGTGGCCTTCGTGATGTAAAAAATTACCTTTACTCGTACCCAAAGATAAATCTTGCTGGAGCAGCCAAAACCTTGTCGAAGTATCCAGAGTTTTTTAGACTTTTAACATTTTCACGAGCAAAAGTAAGTTATTTTTTTGTCTTCCTTTACTTTTTTTTTACAGCAGGTCTGTGATAAGATTCTGACATAGGAAATCCTCTTGTTGTGATTGGTGAACTCGATTGGCTGGGAAATGAAGAATTCGACTAAACGTGTACAGTGACACCGACACTTGCATGACAGAATTTCGGATTCAGACGTGCATGACAGAAGTCGTTCGGTTTGCCTTGTCCGATTTGCCCCTTGACTTGATGTCCAACACGTGGAGGAAAGTTTTGAACATGGCGAATTGAATTAGCGGTAACCAAAGAGTTCAAGTCAGAAGATTCCTTCATAAGGAGAGAAATCCTATCGTAAGTAGAATTGTATAACCCTTTTCCTATTTTTTTTAAATTATTGCCCACAAATGATACCTGACGAGCTTTAATTCAACATGAGTCACGAGTTGTATCGCATTTCTTATTTCCCTCATTGGACATAGCAGCTATATTTGGGTTAGTAACGGAATTGTACGGAGGTGGTCGACGATAATAACTCACCTTAAATTTAAACTGTATTCCCACAAAGCGGGACAACTTGGCCTTGTGTAGTAGTTTATGGGTTCTAGAAGAGGATTTTCTAGGCTATGGATATTAATGGCTTACGGTTTTTTTATGTTTTGGCGTGTGGACTCCGTCCGGTTGTTGCGTTTGAATTGTTAATTATGTTGGTACTCCATCACGGTAATTGAAGGAACACTTCGCAAATTAAGCTTCCCGTCATAAGCCAAACAGAGCTAAGAGCAGTTATATTTTTAGGAAGGACTTTTGGAAGGGCCAAAAGGCGATATTAAAAATGCAGATGAAGTTGTTAGTGTACTGTTGCTTGAAGTTGCAAGCTCAGCGAAGCTTCGCAATATTTTTTGTTCGGAAAAGGAATTTACTTTTAATTGTAACAGGTCTTTAAACTTTGAGTTTCTCTAGATTCCGCTCGAAAGGTAAGATGACTCTTGTTAGTCTAGCTGTTAAGTAGATTGTTGACCAAAGAACAATTGATATTCGAGTACTATAGGTCGAAAAATTCACAAGGTTAAAAGGGTATCACTGTAGCTATTGAACAAGGAAAACCCGAATTAAAGACCGTGTATTTTTTTCTCCTTCTCTGCTCGTCTTTATGTCCAAGTGGAAAAGCAAAGGCATAGGTAAGTGCTTCCCTGAAACTGAATGCTCACCTTCTTTTAATCAACTTCCGATCGAGCTTGACCATGATTATAGTTCTTGTAGGCGAAAACCTGTCATTCAGTACCTTTTGTTTTCATATAGCGAGACTGACTTGCCAATCGCGTCCGGTGCCTCTGTCATTGCCTACTTTTTTAAGAAAAAAAATATATTGCTGTCGTTCGGGGCTAAGATTCGTGAATAATGACTCCTTTGGGCAGTAACGGTACAAATATAATTCACGACTTCCTCTTGTCTTATTCTTTCAAGGTGCAATACTGTATTGCTAATCCAAAAATGGCCTTGATCATGATGGCTGCGTCACAGTGGGAACAGTTGATGGCATGCTCCGATCAACTATTCGACAAGACTATCCGAACTATGGATGTTCAGGTAAGAGACTCTATGCTTTTATTACTCACGGATTGTTTCTTGCTGCCGCCAACTTTTTCTCAGCCACTCGAAGGTAAAAAAACGCAAAGGATTGACCATCTATACAAGTTTTTTTTTCTTTACCTCATCGAGCGCAAGGGGTTCTTTTGTCCTTGAGATTTGTAAAAATGGGCAAGTTTTATGTTTTCCAATTATTTTAACGGTAGGGAATGTCGCTTAGATCAAAAGATACTAAAATACATTCCTGTGACTTTTAATCTAAGAAAAGCAACCAAGTTAAGTTGAGTCGATATAATAATCTTTGGTCGATATAATAATTTGCTTTCTTGAACAGGCATTGATGGCAGTCGTCCTCATCTTCCAAGAAGCCATGGCAGTCGAGCAGCATACCTTCAACTCTCTAAGTCAACAATTGGACAAGTGTGTCAATTTGCTTAGTCAGCAGCGATTGTCGGCTGCCTTGTGTGCAAGTCAAACCCGCTTGGCACAATTGTGTTCTCGCAGCATGAAGTGCTTCATCCAGGTACAGCTCTTGTGTATCTCTATGACACATTTACATTTTCTTCTTAAATCTTCCCATGCTTTTGCTTTTCTTGCTCATTGGGCTGTTCGCGACTGCTTGATTTGCAAACAGGACATGGGAGTGCCCTAAACCCGAGCTCTCATGAATCGCAACAGCTTCTCAGTCCAATCTCCGCAGTTTAGCTGCGGCTGTCCTTGTACGCTATAGCTTGTTTCGCAGCTCCTATCCTATTCGCATTCGTTTTTAGAAAGGTCATATTAAACCTTTCTAACTGATCCGCGGCTAGACGCAGAGATAGTAAACATTCTCTTAGTGAACGTGTTGTTGAAACGACCACCTGACCGGACACATCTGTTCGTCCTATCTTAGTATCGTGCTCGCAGTTAACGGCCAGGTGCTTTGCTTCATTGATCAGTACCCCGCACTTCAGTCACATCTCTTGTGACGGAGAAAGAGCGTCTCTCGTGAGGTAAAACTAACTAGTGCCTCGTTTACTATCAAGTTCTAACCTCGCCTTCCGTACTAATTTAAGCTTCAATGAAGAACGGGGTTAAGAGATGGTAACCGACTGTCGTGCCTGCTGCTGTGTTTTTTCTTTTTTCTTTTTACTCGAAACTTGTAATGACAGGTTAGTCAACACAGGCTTTATACTGTCTTCTTTATGATTTTGGATACATTTTTATCCTATTGAAAAATCGGACCTTACACCGTTTTGTACTTATTTTAATCGCTGACGAAAGAAAGCACACCTTGGATGGTTGTATCGCATTTTTCATGCGATGCACTTGTTGATAGCATAAAACCTGTTTCAAGTCGTGTTATAACGTGCAGTTTTATAGGTCTCATTAACATAGCGATGTTATTTAGAGGGATAGAAAATCTCGCCCCGGATGCAACGCTGCCTCGGTAATTATCATTGGCCTCAAGTATCAGATACCGAGCTATATCCCGTTGCACTTTTTTGCAAAGTTTATCACGAAACAAGCTGCCGCCCAGGGGTGATTTACTTTCCTTTGCTAGCTATGTGCTATAACTTTCGCTTAAGCTGGCGTTTTTTGTTTCCATGGGTACCTGATAGATGGCGACGTTATACAGGTGGTTTAATAACTTTATTATTCGTTCTCTTTTTAACAGCAAAGCGCGCTGGAAAAGAAAATCCCCTCGGCCCGAACGCCTGAATTGAAAAAGCGTTTACACTCCACGAGTTCGACTTTATCTACGTCCTCGAATACTTCTTCGAACGTGACGGTTGTTTCGTTAAACACGCAAGAAGATGACCTAATTGAGGATCAGCCAGCTCGCAAATCCACCACGTTAATCATCCCGATTGAACCCCCTCCTAGTCCCGTCCCAGATAAGTATGAAAGCTTGGTTTACATTAGTGGTAATGTGGACGACAAAACACCATCGGCGGACTTTCGGTCCCTAATAACGATCACGGCTCCCCCACCCTCATTAGTACAGACGAAGCTTAGTATCCAAGTAGGCACGTCGAGCCCAACGGCAAATTCCTCTAATTACAACTGGAAATCCTGCACCAATATTACCTTACCTAGCGAACCTCAGGTTTCCGAAAAAGGCCAAGACATGGATACCGTGCGTAAGCTCCTGTATTTGGATCACCAAGAACGGCACTGGGGAAGTCAAAAGCGACAGCAGGTGGAACCTGAGCCCAAGGCGCCCTCATCAGCAGAAACCCATCAGGCCAATGCACTTTCCACAGTGCCGAGTGCGTTTCCGGCCTCTTCTTCTTTGGCTTCGTCGTTGTCCTCTACAGCTTCAATGTTAAAGCATCAGAAGACGCCTGAAACTCTTTGTGGAGAGACGTCAGTGTCGCCCAGTGAGAGTGAGAGTGATCTTCAAGTTCAAATCTCGGCGTTAGAGAGAGCAAGAGAAATCCGTCCTTGGAATCGTTCGCGGACACAGTTCAAATTAGCTGTTTTTCGGGGTGAAGAATTTGACAACGATGACTTGTCGTATTTTAAAGAGCGAATAGGCATTGCAGCTGATGCTGATCTTCCAGAGCCTCCATCCAGTCCTGGATTGATACAACGCGCAAGGAGCTATACTTCCGGACTGAATTTAGTGTCTGCCATCAAATCATACCCCTTGTCCCGCTCCACCAGCGTACAGTCCTTAGAACCTGTCCGAAAGCCCCAGCGCGTACCTTCGGTAGAAGATATATTGCAATCGGTAAAGAATTTGCGCCAAGCCATGGTCCGCAACCAGGAAGGATCTTTAAAGAACCGGCGCCCTACAGACACTGGCCATTACACCGAACCTCGTCGACTAAAGGTCTCATCACCAGTAGAAGACACCGAAGGCCACGTCTATGAAAATTTGCATGGTAATGGAGACGATCATTATGAAAACATCCGGGTATACGATGCGCCTATGAAGACAGCTACATCGTCCACTGCCAACTTTGCGCAAGGTGCCTTCGTAAGCTCGCACTATCAAAACGTAGACTTCCAGGAAGGAATTGACGAGCCAGATGATGGAGCTTACGAAGATCGTATTCCTACTTACGCCAATGTTAACTCCCTGCACCGATTATATGACAAGCCAAAACCGCACAAGCCGCTGGAACGTGAAACCAATGAATACGACTTCCCACGCACTACCGCCCACATATACGCCGCTCCCCAACCTTTAAAGACGGCTGTAATTCCAACTCCACACGAATACCAGTACGATCATCCCAAGTCCTTAATCCCGCAATCGGCCTCCTTATTACTGCAGCAACGCGTAATTGACCATGAAATTGATAGCAGAGATTGCGATGCAGATTCCTTGGACGGCGATTCGGACTCACATCCGGATATCCCAGATCCAGGTAATGGATTGGGCTTTTCACTTTCTTTGTATTTAAATTGGTCTCAGCGGAGTTCACATTTACATGGCTATGCTTACCACAAGTCGGTGACCGCTACGGTATTGTTGGTTGTAATAATTCTGAATAAGCACCACGAGGCTGAGGCTCTGGGCACTGATAGATTGAACCGTCCATGAACTGTTGGTAGTCTGACCATCTGCCATGCGAAAGAAATCGTTACAAGGCGCGCATAGTGGTCTACCTTGATATTTTGGTGGACTTTTCTTGCTCTTTGGAGTCTTAAAACAGCCAGGTGGTTGCCCTGTAGACGACACGCAGGTCCTTAAACTTCAACTTTTAGCACATGAGTGCTTTATCAAGATGTGTATATAAATCGGGAACAGAGAGATGGTAACTGGGAACTGTGTTGCTATTATCACGAGCGCTTTTTCGTGAAGGATTGTGGAAGGGAATGAGAGCGTGATGACAAAGGAGGTTTCCTTGCAGCGTTTCTAACCCGAGTTGGAAGTTGAAAGTTACTGGGGAAATGGTTAAGCACGTTGGAGATTTTTATACCAGCTTTTAGTTGCTTTAGTAGGGTGGAAAGGAGTAGAACAATTTCGTTCACGTTGGGAAAGTTTTCTGTAGTGCTTAACTCCAAGTGTCGTAGCTACTTTTATATGGTAATCATTTTAGATTACGGAAGTGACGAGGACGTGACCCATCGGCGAGATGGCGATAACGTTGACGAAGGCATTGAAGAAGTACCCCGCGGTGGCTACGATGATCCAGGTAAGAAACAGCGAAGAGAAATGGTATAACAATCACGGACACCGAAACTAATAATTATTTCCGCTCCACTGAGCTAAAAGCTGAATTTTAAGAGTTGTAAGCCAACGACCCATGACTTCCCCCTATTTTTGTCTTGCTACAGTGTTTTATTTTTTTCTGCCAAACGACATACCAAGCAAAGAACAAAGCCATTGGACTTCATTTTTCCGCATCCCAATCCCTATAAGCCAGCTGGCGAGCTAAAATAATTCGAATTTTTCTTATTTATTTTACATTGTTGGGAAAACATTTCGTGGTTGTTGGAGCAGTTTTATTGCAGAAATGTAAATGCTCTCACATATTTTTTTCTCTTGGTGGTTTTGTCTGTTACTAAAGTCGGGTCAGCGTCGCTGCAAAACCACAGTCAATTCTCAATTGCATAATTACGTCTAGTCATTGCTCTGTCTGGCATCTTTTAACTTGCAATTGACCTCAATAGCGGTACTTGTCGTGTTATTTCTTATTAGTGAGCTTGTACTAAAAATATACCCTCCCAAATCTCGCCGTTTTTAGGACTGGCCATTATTTTGGAAGAGCCAGAAGAGGAAGATGGCGAAGATAGACTGTCATCGTCACGTTCTTCTTTGCGGCGTGGGGTTACCGATGAAGATTTGGGATGTCGACGAGTGGTCTCGTCTTCTTCGAATTCCTCGCATTGTGCAGAAGATGAAAGTAGTACCAGCAGCGGAGTCCATAGCGAAGGTGAATTTTAATTTTGAAAGTTATATGACTGGAAACTGTCACGATTGTTGTCTTGACAAAACCGAAAGTCGGTCTAAGGACGTGGTAGTTGCTCTTTAGAGGTAGTAGGTTAAAGTCAGACTTTTGCTTAGTGTTATTGAGTTAAGTGGAAAGGAAAGGGGAACTCAAATTCGCGATTAGCATTCATGGCAGGTATACTAAAACATGTTGACACTTTGATCACGTTAAAGGGCAAGGAACGTCACGGGACTTATAGTAAGTCTCGGGACTTTGAGCACGGGAGCCGCGAGTCGGCGTATCAGGCGTGTAGTCGCTTAGGGACTATCTCAGTCCTTTTTGCCAGATTGGTACATTATAAAGAAGCGTAGACTATGTAATTTGAAAAGATGTAAATGAATATAAAGTGAAAGAAAACTTGTAACTAGTTGGGAAGGAAACATGCTACATCTTGTAGTAGCTATTAGTTACCTTGTGAAGCCTTTGCATCGTAAGTCGAAAAATAATGGATTTTTTTTTAACGGAGAAATGTCTCCAGGGTAAAAACCCAAGACTCGTTAAAGTGTCCTAGTGGCTCGTACAGCAATTTTTATAGGATTATTTTAATAGTAAGTACCGTTACTATTACTGTTGAGATATGTAAGCAGGGGCTTTTAGTGTAAAGTTTAAATTGAAATTCCTTCCTGCCAGTTCTTCAGTTTCTGTTTGTAGGAAAAAGGTGTACTCGTTGGGGGGCTCAAACTGACGTGCCTGGGAAAGAAGTAAAGTGAGATGGTAATGACAGTATGCCATTGTTTTTCAGCCTCTGGGTATCGTTACGCATATGACCGCTAGGGAATCGAAGGTTCAAGAGAGCTTGTACTAGCAGAAAGTGTTGCTTTGGTATTTTTTTCTTCTTTCCTCGATTTGGAAAAGATAAGGAGTGGGATTGACAAGAAACATCATTTGCGCTATTTAAAGTTTCGAGCCAACCTTAAGGCTTGACCGACGAATGAACTTTTTCTGTTGCATTCCGTAATGTTGTCGAGCAAGTTTTATTGTACCACTCTGGAGTATAATATAACTCCGGTAAAAGCTATAAAGTGCATCCCAGGGAGAGTGTATTCAACGCGAAGCTCTACAAAACACGTTTTCCTAGAATAGCTGTAGGGCTGAGTTGTTGACACTTGACGAGACACGGGAAATTATGAATACTGTGATGAATATACTACATCCGTTCCATTACAACAGGATACGCTTGTTGGAAAACAATAGCAACACATTTAACCCTTGCTTCCCGTACCAGTTTTTCTTTTGTATTCTGTGGTATGAACGTTCGAAATTCTATAGTATCGCGTGGATTGTTTGCATTACTATGGTACCGGTATTCATTTTCTGTATCGGTTTCAGAGACTCTACGTCTAGCGGAAGGCACTCCGGAACCCGACCTTCGCGATGTGGGTGACGTCGACGACGCAGTGGATTTGGGAGCTCCGTACTTGACGACATCCAGCAATCTGAACTGTGCTGCCCAGGCAGACCGTTGCCTCGAAGTCTACAACGAAACTCTTCGACAAAGGAATTCCAAGTCCCAAAAGGTAAAATTAGATATAATATAAAATAAATTGAATTTATCTTTGCTCATGTTAATTTTGTTCAGAATTGAGCTTCACTTATTACAACTAATAGTATTGAAGAGAGCAAGGGATAGTTCTGCGATTACTTATGCAGCTCAGTATGAATACGAAGGTGGGCGTATTGGGGTATTATTTCGCACATCCGCTGTGAGCCAAATTATTTTTTACTTGCTAATGCGCTCTTGGTTTGGTACGTGATTCCGAGCTTGGCAAAGAGCGTGGGAAATCCATGCTTTTTATACGAGAAATGTAAGCGGGACCAAGTTTTTGAAACCCATCCGTTGTTAGCTGCTACTTATTGGGGATTGTCCGCACTTGAAAGGATGCCTTTGTATTGATCATACTGCAGTGCAGACTCATTCGGAGTCTACATTGTTATTATGGGCAAGTTTGGCCCTAATATAGTATGTAAACTTCTTGAGAACCATCAAACGCGGTCTTTTTCCGCGTGTCGCCCGTGAAATTCGAAATCGGTGGGTGTGAACGGAAATCCGCGAAATGTGAAGCTGAGGTTTTTGTCCTTTCAAATTTAAATGGTGTGTCCTAAATTCTTGCTGGGAAATTGAAGTGGAATTTCTGGTCTCGTTTATCTTTAGGTGACCATTCAAGAGTCCAGTTACGGTTCAGAAACGATTCGCAATCATAAGAAACTACTCCCTTCGGTGAAGGCGTTAAGAAGCCAATTTGAGAACAGCAAAACCGAGCCTCCTGCAAGACGACCAATCACAGCACAAAATAATGCAAATAAAGCCTTGAAAGAACAATTGAGCGATGCCAGTAGCGATAGTGGCGCAAGTGTCAGCAGCCGAACTAGTCTCGACGAAGATCAATTTACTACGACATCTTTTGCCCTTGAGAACTGCAACGGTTCCATCCCCGTAAACCGAGCCACCGAAGTTTTCGGCATGAATAACAAGTCTACTAAAAACACCCAAGACGTAGAACCCATTCATAAGCAGTTCGGGACAATTGATCCTGATTTATTGCGTCCGAGATCAATCACAAAGAAGTGGGACCCCGTAAGTTATTATAGTTCGACTATATTCTTTTTTCAGACCTTGAATAACTCCTTTTTTGCATCGCAGACTGTATTGTTGGCTGACCTGTACGATGTTCCTGTGCCGGTTCCTTTCACGTCGTCCAGTGAGGAATTTGTTAACATCGAAGGCTATTTGGATAAATTACCCACCGGAAAACGAAAGGGAACGTTTTGGAATGCCTGGAAAAGACGCTACTTCAAAGCTAAAGATGGCTACTTACATTATTATCAGGTAATTTTGTTACCTTTTCCTTCCGTTTCCTACGTTGCGGAGAGTAATCAATTACGTTTTTAGAGCAATTTGGCCGACAAACCTGTTTTTTCGATGCAACTGATGGGTGGACATATTGATTTCATGGAATCGAATATGTTAGGAATCGACGATGAGGCAAGTTATTCATATTTTTTTTATTAAACGATAGTTCAAAACAGATTTTTTTCCGAGAATAGAAAGGCAAATATGTGGTCGTCAAGTGTTCCAGTCTTCAAGAAGCCGAGAAGTGGCGCTTAGCACTGATGACACACACACAAGAGCATTACATTGCTACCTACGTGCAGCCCTATCCTTTGCCTTCAAATCCGGCTCTTTTACTGGATACTATCATCATTGACTTAGGATCTTCTTCTATCAGAGCTGGGAGGTTAACCTCACAACGTAAGATTCAGTACCACAAATTGTCTTATCATTGATTCAATTCATCCCTGTAGCGACCCTTCCGGAAGTATTTTTTCCCTCCGTTGTAGCTGTGGATAAGAATGGCGTGAGTTTGGCGTGCGGGTCTCAAGCGTTTCATCCACAAATTCGTTCCAAGTGCACATTAAAGTATCCTATAAAGCCATCACAAAAAATTTCCAAGGTAAAAAAGAGCAGTTTTCCTTTTAGTAAGCTTGAATTTCTTACACTTGTGTTTGCGTGTTTTAGTACTCGATAGACATGGACGGCGTAGCGGTTTTATTGCGAGCCGCCTTTACGGAACTTAATGTCGACCCTATTCGGTGCAACGTACAAGTGTGTGTCCCGCGCACATTATCGCCTGCTACACAAGCGCAACTTGTGCAAATATTGATGGAACGCTTCCTTGTTCGAGCTGTAAATGTAACCCACCAAGCTATTTTGGGTCTAATGTCCTACAATGCTACTTCAGGCGTCGTACTGGATATAGGAGAGCGCATAGACGTAGTTCCTATCATGGATGGTAATTTCAAGTTTTGTTCGGAAAAACCAGTTGAGACTATATACGATATTTTTGTTTACTTATGGTAGGTTACATATTGGAAAGTGGAGTTTCTCGCGTGCCTTATGGAGGGCTTCATTTAGTGGACCATTTACGTCATTTCCTATTGCAGAAACATTACGCCTTGGTAACGGAAGTTGAAGCACTTCTTATTAGACTTGTACTGGAAAGACTGGCCTTTATTTCCGGACCCGATCCAGAGCAATACACCGAAGATTTGAATCTTGCGAAGAAAAACCCTGATCTGGTTGCTGAATCCGTAAATTTACAAGCGTATAGCAACGACCAACTGCCCTGGAAGTAAGATACAAATGGTAGGGCAACGCGGAGTTCTAAGATTACATGTTTTCGTCCGTAGTGAAATAACTTTGGATACCGGAAGATTTCAAGTTACAGAAGGTCTGTTCCACCCAGAAGCTTGGGGTTTGGATAATGAAGGCATTCAACATTTGGTAGCAAAAGCTATCCAGGTAAATTTTGTAAAAAAAAATAGTGTGAAAGAACTCATTAACTATCTTATACACTCATATTAGGAAAGCGGAATAGATCTTAGGAAACACATGTGGCGGAGTATATATGTGACCGGCGGTGTGACAATGCTTCCCGGATTTGTAACCCGATTAGAGACGGAATTGAAGCGTTTTGCACCTCCTAATGTTCAGCCAAAGGTATAACTTAGCAGTTGAATTTAATCTTATGAAACTAAAAGTGGAAATCCGTGTTTAAGGTTCATGCCTCGCCGTATCGGTATCATGCATCTTACGTCGGAGCGTGTGTCCTAGCCAGTAGTGAAGCGTTTGATCAAGCGAAGGTTACCCAAGAAGAATGGAGATCTTTAGGACCGAACGTTGTTCGCAGATGGAACTTGTAGTTGCTTACCCGGAATGTTTTTTTTTTTTTTTTTTTTTTAATGTTACCTCTACTGCTTATTATGAAGTGACTTTTCATGGCCACTTGCTTTCCTATTTCCAGATGTATTATAAAGCTTTTTTTAGAAAGCGAATCAACGTGATATACTAAATTTTAATCGCCAATTGCGTCGCATATTTTATTCATTTAGGGTCTGTATTTTTTTTTTATCTAACTAGGATAATAGGAATGTTTTTTGCCGTGAAGTTAGGATAGACCAGAGGTTAATCGTGAAGCCGCGCATGACCTTGACGCGTGACCCTTAATGTTGTGGTTGTAAAGTTTCAGTTAAATATACCATTTTGAAGACATGTTTCTGGGGTACCGTGAAGTGATTTAGTAAACTGTAACAAACAACACGTTTGCTGAGCTAATTGCGAGATGCAAGGAGAGGAGCAAACGGTAAAATAGCTTTGTTTTTATTTTCTCTTCTCTTGTTTTCTCAGCTCAGGTAAGCCTAAGCGTAAGGTTATTTGGATCGAAGCACAGCTGAGTCAAGAGATGAAACCTGACTAACTGCTTTTTGTTTTGTACTAGTATTACTTCTTTAACCAGTTTTTCTGTCCTCTGGTTCAGAGAACTCGCATGATGCCGAGAAATTCACCATAAGTTGCTTAGCTTCCCGTATTTATTGCTTTGGATGATTGCTCACATTGGGATATAAATAGTAATCTAGCAGATAAAAGTGCTTGGAACAAGCACGATCTTGGAAATCGTTACGGCCATCTAAGATTAAGAAAGACTTTAAAGTTTATAGTTCCTGGTCAGGTGCACTTAAAAATCGCTTAGAAAAATCTGTTAAAACGATGCTGGTTAGCTATAAAAGCACCCTAGAAAATGTTCAAAGACCTTGTCCTTATTGTAAGGTCGAGTTGCCTCGGCCAGCTCTGGGCAATTTAGATTCATTCTGACATGCCGTAGCAAACGCGGAGAAAATAGTATTATTTTGTGTCTTTATATAGTCTTTATTTATGTAGTTTTTAGTTATGTATTAGTCTTTATGTAGTCCACTGATGCTTGTGGATTCTCATCCTGACTCGACTGGAAGTTTATCACAATAAGTTAGACCTGAGATGCAAGACCGCGTCTCTGTGGGTCATATGCATAGTAAAACATCTTCGCTTATAGCTCATCCATATCGAGAAGTCAAGGTGCACGCAGTTCAGGTAGAAAAGGTGAGGAGAAGCCAAGCTCGTCGGGATGACCCTGACCGGCAATTGAGCTCCCATGCAACCTCGAAGTACCGTTAGTTCTACTGGCGGAACCGTTACCTACTTTTCCTGGACCTGTTCCACACAACCAAATTTACCTTCTAGCAAGATTATACTTATAATTAGAAGTTTTTGCCAAGCCAACCTTTTCCTTCCCTTTTCATCCTTTATTGATAAAAAAATTAAAGTGTGTTCCCGCTAATTAGTTTTTTTTTATTCTCATAGTGTTAACCACACGTTCACCGAGCCCAGCTATTTCCTACGATACACCGTTTTCCAAGTGGGTCGTACGATACGTGGAACCTACTGTCGAGAAAAATTCACTCCTACACGCAGCTCACTGTAAAAACGCTACTAGTTAAATAATTTCCATAATTTTAGCTATTATAGTTATATTCCAGCGGAGAATTACTCTTTCGAGCGCACTGACCACAAGATGTAAAATTTTTCCTCGCAGCTCGCCATAGGCATGCTACTTTTTTGCTCTTATTTTTTTCTTTTTCCTCGCATACCTGACCAAGTCATCCAATTTAGCCAGGATTAGCAGGGGTCTTGTACCATCAAACTTCCGTAATGCAATTAATTTTAATCGTGTTTCTTGCACTAGGAAAGATTTCAGTAAGTTTTCGTATTAATTTGGATCAAAATATTCCTATTTAAGTGACAAAAAATTTAGTCGTTTTCGCCGTCAAAGCGATGATATGAAAGTAGGGTGAAATGAGGCCAGGGTAGTGAAAGCTTTCTGGGGTAAGAAACGGGGCTTATTCCGGGTTGGCTGTACTCGCACTTATATCTCAAGAGCATAGTCACTACTTCCGCTTTCGTGCGGTGACCTATATTTTCATTCGGTGAAGCACCCAGGAATAGTAGCTGGTAATTATTTCTTTTGAGAAGATGCTTTTGCTCAGCTGACGGACACTACCAGGATGGAATTCCCAATTTGTCATGCCTAACGGGATTCTTTACCCTTGAAGTGTTCAAAAGGCGCTTCGACTTCATAACCTGCTGGGTTGGTGGTCAGGATATCAAATTTTGTATCACATATTTCCCATCATCAATCTACTTGTCGTCCTGCCTTATTACTTGTACGATAAATCAAAGAGTAAACCGCAGTACTCATGCAGTGGTGCTTCCATTTGATGTAAGACACGAGGAATTGAGTTATACTAGGTCTTTGCTTACCGAAAGGGACTCATTGCCACGAGTAAAATAGGTCTCGGATTTGAGCAATCGAGCAACAATAAAATTTTAGTACCCCATCTTGTTTCCCAACAAAGAATATCTAAGAGCCCAGCTTTGTTGCATTCCGTGCAGACTGCCCTACTTGTAACCTTCAAAACAACGAAATGTTCGACCCAGATTTACTTTTTTGCTTACGAGTGGATATTTCCTTCTTTGCGTGCTCTTTTACTGTTGTCGAAGAACAAAGTGTGGTTTCACTTGACGAGTCACCATTCCTCTGGCGAATACTTTCATTTTTTTTTTCCTTCATTTTTTCAAGGAATGAACCATTTCACCCACAATGGCGTTTCGTTCCTGTCCGCGATTTTATTATCTTTATTAAATTTTTTACGAAGTCGGGTTTCTGAGTTTGTAAGTAACAGAGATCTGAACAAGGAAATACCCGGACCCATGGTTGGCTAGAGGTATGTAAATCCCATTCAAGGAAAACAGTGTACATCAGACAACTGTCGTTTGACACTATCGTCCGCACATTCCGTTGGCCCTATTTATCAGAACTATTTCCAGTTAGTAAAAATGATCCCGGTTTGGTTACGACATTGTATTTGGTACGCTTGACCAAGACCAAAACTTCATTCTAATGCAAAGATTGACGTTCTACACGAAAGATATCTACGAGTCTTTTCCGCTAGTCCTTTTCGGGTAACTTTTGTATACTTTTGTATAAACTACCATGTGGCCCTCTCCGTTGGCTGTTAAGCGGCGCGATTTTTGGCACCGAAACCAGGAACTAGCGCACCTTTTTAGCTGAAGATCCTCCTACCTTACCTATAGTCGTAGCCGGACTATAAGTATAAGGTTTACGTGTTTAGCCTGTGGCTTTAGAAGTTGTTCCATTTGCCTGTCTGGGTCATCTTTAAAATTTCCAAACAGCTTTAGCTCAGGCACGGCTACACTATGCATACATAAGCACGTAAAATTTGAAAATCTATATAGGGCAAGTGTATTAGGGCCAGGTTCAAATGCCTTATTCACGTCGTTAACTGGATTTGCTGGAGACGCTGGAGCATAATTGAGATTATAGTCACAAAGTAATGTGTTTAACGTACTCAAACCCATTTTTGTTTGGGTATTTTACGTTATGCCTGAAAGTGTACATATGGAGCTATCATACGGTCGAACTTGGCTGAAGGAAAGATTTTTTTCGAGATTTTTTTCCTTAACGGGTTTTCTGGGTGTAGCGCGGAGGTCAAAAGACTTGGATGCTTGCAAAGCCTCTATCCGAGTAACCTAAACCTGCACGTCTACTTTTACAGTTTGTGGTTTGAACTTGTAGCGAGTATTCAAATCTATTCAAATTTCGAACAATTTTTGGGCTCACCTTTCACAGCTTTGAGTGTGGTAAAAATCACAAGAAAATTTCAAGACGTTACTGGTTTTTATTCGCGACGCACAATTTACATGACCATAGCAACATGTCAATAAGTTAAAATAAATTATAGCACAACGTTTCTTTAAAGAAACACACTGGGAGGAGGAGGGAAAAAAACTGGGAAGACAGACGCTGGGGTGAATGGAGCAAATTGGCTCCACGCATTTCTTAGAAAAATCCGCTTTATGCGGGATGGTAACAAATAAATTACCCCGTGCTAAATGGATTTGGATAATTTTAGGGACCCGATAAATTGAGCAAAAAATCAAATAGTTTGGGGAGGAAAAAAGGGAAAGAATTTTCTAATGGTGCAAGTGTTTCTGTGCTGGGAAGAATCGGAAATCGTGCATCGGGGAGTTCCATAACGTTCCAAGAACATTGATGATGATGACGATGAGAGGTGCAAAACGGATAGAAATAAGAAACTTTTCATGCTGTACAGGTGTGACTTCATTAACCTCGCAACGGCAACAACTTGATTTTACTCTTTGCCATATCTTGCGTCGACCAGCGACTCAAGACATGGAAGAGGAAGGGTACTACGTTCACCTCCCTTTGGTTTGCACGTAATACCAACCGTGTTAAGGCAAAATCTTAAAAACAAAAAGTATCCGAAGCTGGATTTCGATGGAAGACCAGGGGGCTGCATCCTGAGCTTTTTCTTTCTTTTTTCGCTCAAAAACAAAACAATAAACTTTAAACAGGGAAAGTCGTGAACGCAACGAGGAAGAGCTTTGGGCTAAAAATTTTGCTTCTGACCGTAAACAAAGGAAAAAGAAAGAAATGTCAAAAGAAACTGGCAAAGTGTCAATTTCCTTGGTTTTTACAACCTAGCTTAATTTTTCTGCATTTTACTCGAGTTTCTCCTGAGCGATGCTAGTCTGGTATTTATCAATGGCGTTGTATACCAAAGATGCCATGTGGTTCAAGTTGTCCTTGGACAAGTATTCGCTTTCCCAGACGGATTCCAAAGAACGTCTGCCGATACCGATGATGGGGAGAGCCAGGAGGACACCTCCGAAGACGATCAAGAGGATGATGGCAGCCAAACCTACTCCAATCAAACCTTTGTATTCAGTGCCGTAACCTCCGATTTCGGGGATCTTGGGCCACTTGATCTTGGGCCATTGGAACTTCTTCTTGCCGGAATCTTGGACGGGGTAGTAGTAATAATAGTAACCAGGATGGCTAGGAGCGGAGTAAGTAGGAGCTGGGGCATAAGATTGCTGACCTCCGTATGCGGGAGCAGATTGGTGCTCAGCCGGGGCATATTGAGCTTCACCGCCAGCTGGGGCGTATTGCTGAGGAGCAGGAGCGTAAGATTCAGGTTGATGGGAAGCAGCGGGACCAGCTCCATAAACGGGGGTTTCAGGCTGGTAGGCAGGAGCTGCGTTGTATTGTGGAGCAGGTGGGCTATAGGCGGGCTGAGCTTGCTGAGGAGCATATTGCTGAGGAGCATGTTGCTGAGGAGCATGTTGCTGAGGAGCGTATTGCTGAGAAGCTTGAGGGTAGGCTTGAACTGCTGGGGCATTGTACTGCTGGGGCGCCGGGTGCTGAGGCTGAGGTTGGTAGGCGGGTACCTGGGGCTGGCTGTTGTAAGCGCCGTGTCCTTCATCATGGTCATGGTCATGGTCGTGGTCATGGTGAGCTCCGTCACGAGCCTGGGCGGGTTGGTAGGCGTTTCCTTTTTTAGCTTCAGCGGCAGCTACAGGCGTTGATTTTGCCACTTGTGGGATAGGAGCAGCAAGTGCTCTAGCTTTAGATTCAGCTGGGACAGGGCTAGGTGCAGCTTCTGCGAGCTTCCCTGCTGGAACAGGGTCAGCCAGCAGGCCCGATATGGCCAAAGAACTTAATGCGAACACAAACAGCAATCTCATGGTGGCGCAGGAAACTATGAATGAAGAAGTGTAGGGTTAGTTTTCAATTATTTCACCATAATTTAATTTGAGCTCATATCTATGATAGGAAGCTTTCTTTGCATTCCAAGTAAGCATGTAAGGTACTAATTTATGGGAGATAATGTGGCATGCGGTTCAGTAAGCAATACTTGTGGGTAACGCTTGAGTCAAATCGAAACTGTCGGAATAGAAAGTGATTTTTTACGCATAGTTATTTCTTGTAAATGTGAGTGATTCCGTTTAAACTTTCTAAGATTAGCTGAGTTTGAAATAAATTTTTTCTGAGTAAATTGGATTAGGATTATGCGGTATTTTTCTTAAGTACAGCACTATGAGAAGGAAAACTCCTTGAATGTGACACTCACTTGCCAAAACTGGAATCGAAAGATAACTCTAGTTGAGTTTCTACACAAATGCGGGATGCACAACTGGGCTTTAACTAAACCTCTGTAAGAGCACTGATGTTCTTCGTTGCAAGTTGGAGAGCGAACTGAAGAGTCGATGACCAAGCGCGTCCTTTTCTACCTGACCGGTGGACGCTGGCGGACACAATCGTCTCACGCGTATGTGGGCCACGCGCTTCCCCAACAGGCAAAAAGCTCATCGGAGGATGAGCATGGGCCGTAAAGCAGCCACAGCTCCAGCCAAAAATGGGTAGGGCTCTTGGGCTTTGCACCTTAACGGCAGTGTGCTTTTTGGCTCCTTTGGTCGATTCCCTTCGCAGACGAACTTTGGCAGCGATATCGTAGAAATAATTAACATTATGAATGCGGATGAACTTCGAAGACAAGAGTCCATTGGGGATCCCGGAACGTGAACTTGAACGTGACAGGCGTTGTCGGTTTGCCGCCCCGTGTTCTTGCCTTTTGCTTTCCTTGTAGTATTGTTTCATCTCAGTCACAGTTTTTTGGTTGGATAAAGCCGCTATGGCTCTCCATGTGCTTAAAAAATGTAAGGTATATGGACGCCAAATTCCTATGTTCGGCTTACGGGACAGTGATATAGAAAGCCTCGCATTACGGCCACAGCTGACGTGCAAATTGCCCAATAGCACAATAGGACCGGACCGGTCCGTTGACTTCGTGAAATAGCGTCGTTTTCTGAAAATCTTGAAAGAGGATTTTTTTCCTATTTCTTTATAAAGCTTAAAGTAGGTTCGGTAAAACTATAATGAATCATCCCTTCAATTGAAGAAGAACCCACTCCAGGGGGGACAAGTTGCGTTCACACCAGTCGTTCGCTCCACATTAGCTTTCCGTTACACACCTAACGAGTAAGGTGACATTTAGCACTGTATGAAAGTGGTGTATGGGGGATGTGCTAATGAGGAGTCTATTGCGTCCAGCGACCTTAATACTGGATTGCCCGGAAGGGGTAAGCATGAGCAAGCATAAATTGAACTAGAAATACTTGACCTAGAGACTCATATTGGCATTCTTATCTGTATGTTAAATTGGGTGGAGTCATTGAGTCACGTGTAAACTCTACCAAGAACCCGCTTTAGCGTTTCCTTCCGGACTTTTACCACTGGGGTTATTTACCAGTTACCGCAATACTACGTATAGTTAGGCAGAACTCGAGAGTTAAAGGAAAAGTGGGTCACCTACTATTGTATCGTTTGAGAACGAACTCCTTTTTGCTGAATATCGACAAACTGTTATTGTACAACCTGAATTCCGAGGTGCCCAGAAAAGGTTAGACTTTCATGCATTCTGACTCCTATCCATTTATACGTTGGCCTAGGGCTTTCGGGATCAAAGAGAACAGAAGGGGGTAGCTAATGAGGCAAAAAAATGGTTTTCGGCTAACTGTATTTTCTTGCCTGTAGAAGTGGAGCTGTTTTTAATGTTTTGACATACGATAGCTCGAAACGATCATGGACATAAGCGGTAAGAAGCGTGCGGGAAGGATTTAATTGTTGTTTTTTAGCTATGGAATATAAAATTGAGAAACTATGGTTCGTGGATTGGGTCAAAAGGCGGAAGAAGAATACACGATGAGTCCAAGGCCGTATGTTAGGCTGCCAACACAACGGGGCCCAGGATTTTTGCATACCAGGTCACAAACCTGTTTTAGATTATATACTGTTGAGCATTGGGCATGATTTGGATACAGCTGGGAGAGTGGGATGGTTCGACTAGGCAGGTATGTTGCGTGTAAGTTGAGCAAGCCATTCCTGGAGAGCAGGCTGAGAAGGAGATCTTGTGGGGTAAAAGGTCGCCCGTTAGTCGAGAAGAGAAGTTTTAAGAGCCCGAAGAGCCTAGCAAAGGTGACGTCAAGAAGAAACAAGTTGATTGCTCATGCAAGAGAGCGCAAGCAACAACGGGAGGCTGGCGGGCTGGCTTGCTTGGAGAAGAGCCGAAGCATCAGGTTGAAGACCTTTATCTCTGGTGACCTCATTTAGGATAAGGAAGACAAAAACGCAAGCAAGGCGGATGCCATTTGGACTGCTTCGACGCCTGCAGAAGACCGGCATTCACTAGTTTCGCTTGTTTATTTTAGGCGTGTTTTTTTGTTTATTTTATTTTAACAGAACAACTTCACAACGACGTGCTATTCTAAGCTGTTACCTTCTTTGACAATTACCGGTGCTGGTAAAAAAAAAGATAAGTACTGAGTTGAGTGGTCGCCACAAAAACCATACAGTTCTTTGCGTAGGCATAGTATGGCGTAGGCTTCAATACCGGGATGGGAAGGCATCCGGAAGACAAATTGCATGAGCTTTTACCTGGAATGCCTTTGGGGTAACCATGTTCCGTTCTCATATTTACTAACGGAATGTGCGCAGGTCATTTACATATGACAAGTGGGGTAGCAAGGTCGGTCAAAGCGTTTAAGACTGCTCTGCAATTATGGAATTCGAAGATCGATAACGTATTGCCTTCTGACATGGACTGCTACCTTACTTGAAAGGTATAAATGGCAGTCGTTCGGGAGACAGAGTTAGTTGGAATGTGTTCACACATTCGCAACGATAGTGAGCAACAGATACTTTACGACTGACATGCTGCTTAAGATTTTGACCTCTTTACTGTTCGCTCATCTTATCTGGAAAAGACAGCTTCCCATAAAATCTCCCTGCTGTTGTATTGTTTTCACAATGCTTGATACGGGTTCTGGTTTTCAATCACGCTCCACATTGGTTTTTTCTCTTGCCCTTTTACGGTAAAGGGAACAAAATACGTCGCGTATCAATTAGACCATCTGTTCCCTCGGCATAAAAAACAATTGTACAATACGGGCATGTAATCATATCTTCTAAAATGTATGGCTTAATGTCGGTAGATCTTTGCCAAGAAAAAATAGAGGTGAATACCAAGGAAGCTAGTGTTGAAAAAAAAGAAAGAAGTGTTAAGGGTCATGGTCGTGTGAAATGCTCGGTAACAGCAGTGGAGTCACTGAACACACGTAATGTCGACGCCTTCAACCAACTTGTGATGACAACTGTGTTGGAATGAAACCACAGTTTGCCGAAAAAAATCCGAAAAAAAAGACGTACGAATTGACGTCTATTCACTTGTTTAATTTATAACTTCTTTTCATTAGATTGCGGTTTGTGGAAGCCTGATTCTGACGGGTTCATTTCCTTGGTTCTGATGTAACAAGTTCCTTGTCAGTTTTCCAGGATGAGTGATTACCTAATATTGCCTGAGATGCCACGTAAGAAAGCGATTTACGGACCGTACACCGTAGACCGCACATGCTCTACTTTACTAACATGTCGTCTTCGGAACCCTTCAACCGTATTGACCTAGTCAGAAGCAGCTTTCGCTGGTACTCGGGAATAAGGCTTCTATTGTGGTATCACGAATTACCACAATTATACGTCCCGGATTTCCATAATTACCGCAATTTTAATGTGCATTGTTACTGTTCGGATTGAGGTCGAATTTAATTTCCCTTGATCGAGTAAGCTAACTGTATCCGGTATTGCATGCACTGCTCAGGTCCCAACAACCACCGTGAAGTCACGGAGATGAACTTTCTCCGGTGTGCGGTGCTCCTAGCTGTCTTTGCCGGGGTGTATTCGATTTCTCTGACGAAACCCGAATTTATGGTGTCTCTCGGAATGTCCCTGTTCTTGGTGTTTGCCACAACGGAGAAACTTTATGGGGAAACCGAAACTTGCTTACATAATAGGTCGCGGTCATTAGGTCAGATGGTTCTGTCCGTGCATCACGTTGGCGGGGCTATTGGCTTTCTTGTTTATGCAAAAGCAATAGATAAGCTTAAACACACTGCCCGTTGTCTGCGTTATTATGCTATTGCCGTTAGCAGCATGCAGTAAGCTCGGGGGACTTACCATTTTCAGTATCTTGGGGCTAAAGTTGCGCAGACGAGTTCAATATCTGAACGCTATATAAACCTGTTTTTGTAAGAAGGGGAGGTGCTTTCAAAGTCAATTTTAGTGAATCAAAGTTTCTGTATCGGCTATTGAACTTTTTTTGTATTTCGGTTAAAAAAAGAGTAGGATCGGCATAAATGATTTAGCCTGTGAGACATGATGCTTGGTTTGATTGCTCGCATTACTTTCCATTGCAGACGTGTCGCGTGGAAATGTTTTGATAAGCCACCCTAGAATGTTTTGGATTTTGTGTCTATGTTTATTTTCTGTACTGGTGACACTACGTGCATTCTTACTTCTGTTAAAAAATTACCAAGGATGGTTGACTACATCAACAGTCCCAAGAATCTGTCCGGCCAAACTTATGGTTGTCTTGGGTTCAGGTATTTTTTGCCGTTATCTCATATCTGTTTCTTTGTCATTGTGACCAATAAGAGATGATGAAGAAGCTTTGTCTTCTTGATTCGTTCTTAAAACTTGCGTCACAAAATAGGTGGACATACTGGGGAAATGCTGGGTCTCTTGCGGTCGCTAAATCCGAAGCTATATTCTCCGCGTGTTTATGTTTTAGCTCAGACTGATGCCACTAGTTTACAAAAAATTGAGCAGCTTGAAAATGAAGCTTTCAGTAGCAAAGATGTAAAAAAATACACGAAAACATCAAATTTAATTTTTGGCCGTTAACTAGTTTACGTAATTAGTTTACGACGCTTGTAATTCCGCGAAGTAGAGAGCTTCACCAGTCTTGGATTTCGACAGTTTTTTCTACTCTGCTTTCAATCTTACGCTGCATTCCCCTCGTACTTACTCAGAAACCGGACCTGGTACGCCTGAATAAACTGAAAGAACTACTCTATTTTTCAAACACTTTTGATAACAGGTCCTTTGCAACGGTCCTGGCACGTGTGTACCCATTTGCCTGGTGGTTTTCCTATCCAAAGTACTATTTACAAGGAGTCTAGTCTGTCGTTTCTAGATTCATTATAGATAACTTTTTATAGGTGTTCTGGAATACCCAAACCAAGATAGTATTTATAGAGAGCGTATGTCGAGTACGGACTCTTTCTTTAACGGGCAAAATAATGCTGTTCCTTGCGGACGAATTTCTGGTGCAATGGCCAGAATTAGCCGGCCAATTTCCGAGAGTCCGTTACTTTGGCCGACTGATCTAATGTTTATCGAATCAAGCGATAATCCTGATGCTGACTTCTCGATCTTTTAAGTTTGAAGTTCGCCCCTTCAGGCACGTGGGATGAGATCGATTTCCTGCTCCTCTTTGCTACATCTCGACTACATCGCCGACCAGCGATAACAAGGGAGTCCAGTGACCTTGATTCATGAAAGATAATGTCTACGCCTTATTACGCTTGCTCATTTCTTGAGTAAATGCGTGTGAGACACATTTGTTTTCTAGGTTATACAAGTTCATATCCTGATTCTTAACTCTTGGCTTTAAAAATGGGAAGTACAAAGCCTATGTTGAATTGGGATGGTTTATTTACTCACATATTAATCAATTATCGGTGGGTTTTTGTGGTCTTCTTCCTTTTGCCCTTATCCCTTGTCTATGATTTCTACTTCTTCACTCGGAGTTGGATAATTTTTCACTTGAACAGCGCACCAAAGCAGCACGAAAAGCGAGTTCGTCAAGTTCAAGAACAAGTACAGTAGTCGTTTTTCGCATAAACAACATTCTCTATCATTGTTAACTTTTTTTAACAGGTTCGGGAATGGATACGACAAGGAAAACAAGTGCCAATGTGTACTGCAAGACCCGGTTGGCAAAATATCAGCTTCCGACAGGGGAAGTACAAGAAAACTTTGTTCAATGTTAAAGTTAATTTGATGGATGTTTTGGAAATTGACACCAAGAGACAGGTATATTTTTTTTGGTACCACTGAATTTACTTACAATTAAGTTTTTTTGAGAAGATCGTTAGAGTGGAACCTTTGGTTTCAATGGGTCAGTTGTCTGCAGTTCTTTTGCCCCTAGGTTGGACTATTCCTGTCGTTCCAGAGATGGATGACTTGACTGTCGGTAAAGAAGCCTGTAGTCGTTTTCTTGGGAGTATTTTGTAATATGCAAATCTATGTAGGCGGGTTGGTTATGGGAACAGGCATTGAGACGTCGTCGCACAAATGCGGTCTTTTCCAGCATGTTTGCGTCTCATATGAGCTGGTTTTGGCTGACGGAAGTTGTGTAAAATGTTCAGAGGTTATTTCTCCTATTGCCTAAGCTCGATTTCATTTAAATGTTCTTTTGTCGGTTTAGGAAGAGAATAGAGATCTGTTCTACGCTGTACCTTGGTCGTACGGTACTCTTGGGTTTTTGACAGCAGTTGAGATTAAAATTATTCCCGCCTACCAGTAACGCTAAAATACGTTGGAATTAGCTTGGTTATTATTATGATTCTTGTTTAGGTTTGTTAAACTAGAGTACAAACCCGTTCGTTCGTTAGACGAAGCTATCAAAGTGTTCAAGGAAGAGACTTTACGAAGTGAAGGCAACCAGTTTGTTGAAGGTATTATGTACAGCATTGATAGTGGCGTTGTTATGGTTGGAAACATGGTGACTTCTGCGGAGCCAGGAAAGGTGTGCATTAATTTAATGAATGGATGAATCGGAGGCTATTATTGAGCTATATATGATCTTTCTAGGTGAACATGCTGAGTCGATGGTATAAGCCATGGTTTTTCAAGCATGTGCAATCCTATCTGGAATCCGGGACTGGTGTTGAGTACATTCCTCTGCGGGATTACTTTCACCGTCACACTAGGAGCATTTTTTGGGAGATTCAAGTAATGGAAAAATTCTAATAAATCGTCGAGCTGATTTTAGTGTCTTTGGGATATAGGACATTATACCGTTCGGTAATAATGTGCTGTTTCGTTACATTCTGGGTTGGATGGTGCCGCCGAAAGTCTCGCTGTTGAAGTTGACACAGGGAGAAGCCGTGAAGAAGCTTTATGAGAATAATCACTTTATACAAGACATGCTTGTGCCAATTGATAGGTTGAGAGATGCTCTGCTAGTGTTTGAGAAAGAAGTGAAAGTAAGAAGGGTAGAATGCAAACTTGTAATTATTTATTTAAATTTGTTCTTTTTGAAGATTTACCCTGTCTGGCTTTGTCCCTTCAAGCTACCTGCCAATCCAGGAATGCTTCAGCCTTTTAACGGAGAAGAATCGCTGTATGTAGACATCGGTACCTATGGTGTACCCAAAGTTAACAATTTTCATCCTATTGAGACCACACGAAGGGTTGAAGCATTTGTGAGAGCAGCGAATGGGTAAGTAGAAGTGTTTCTTAATTTTTTTGTTTGGACTTGTTACGATTTGATCGGTTTTTAAGATTTCAAATGCTGTATGCCGATTGTTATATGACGGAAGAAGAATTCCGGCAAATGTTCAATCATAAGTTGTACGAGCAGTTACGGAAAGAGTTAAGTTGTGCGGATGCCTTTCCGGAAGTCTACGGCAAAGTTAGCAGAAAGGCCAGAGAGTGAACATGTTTTCCCCAAGAACAGTCTTTTGTATTGCACTTCAGCTTTGGGTGCTTGGGACACAAAGAACGAGTTTCATGAACTACATATACACCAAGCTTTGACATTGTTGCACTGTTTCGCATGTAGTTGTCAATGATTAAATACTGGAATTTAGACTTACTGACGCAAGTAATTATATTTTTTTTATTCACATTTTTGACTAAGCGTTGTTGTTGGCATCATCGAATGCCTTACGGACGTCTTCGAACACCTGAGAATGGCAAATATAAAGTTTATCAATTTCGTGATTTTCTTTACAAAAAAGTATTCATGTATGACGTACCTCATCAGGCAAACGAGTAGCGTCGACTCGACGCACCAAACCCTGCTTCTCATAGTGTTGCACTATGGGCATGGTCTCGTTGAGAAACGTAATGAAGCGTTTCTTTAAACTCTCCGCGTTGTCATCTGAGCGACCGCTCCCAGCAGCTCCACGATTTAAGCAGCGAGACATGCAAGCCTACAAAATTTTGTAAGTTTCTGTCTTCACAGAAATCTGCGCAGGTTTACCTCTTGAGGACAATCGAAGAACAACACAAACTGAAGTTGTATTTTGTCCTTCATTTCGCGTTCCCAGCCTTCCAAGTTGTTTTCATTCCTGGGGAAGCCATCGATCAGGAACTTTTCCTTTCCACTCAGTTCCATTGCTTTAGCTAAAAGACTGCACGTGATTTCTACGGGTACAATAGTCCCATTGCGAATATGCTCTTCTATGAGTTCTCCATACTCCGAACCTGGAGTCTTCCGCTCTTCCCTCAACAAATCACCGGCTGACAGATGCACGTACCCGAACCTCTGCAAAACGAATTTCGGCCAAGGTCCATTGCAAAGTTTCACATAGCATCGCTAAGAGTATATTACCTGCACTATGTTAGTGCATTGAGTGCCCTTTCCAGCCCCTGGACCTCCTAGTACAAAAACGATTTTGGGAATTGCGGGCGTGGAACTCATTGCTCTCCAACGGTTAAGTATCGGTACGCTTACTGGCAGTGGCAAATTTGTCGAGAGGAAAAGTCTATATTGAAATATGATTAGCTTAAGTTACAGTTAGAAAAGTATATTGCTTACCTTTGTAGTAGTAAACGATTAAATAGCATACAGTCGGCTGACGTGAAACTTTTTAATCATTTCCTTGAGCTTGATGCGCTAAAGGTGCCGCATTGCGTTCAGTACATAATTGCGTTTTCCCAGTTCATGTCATAGATGGCGACTGTGTCATAAATCCGAGGGGTACATTTTCTACTTTTGTCTCAAGTTTTTCCGCTTTTCTTTTTGCAGTTCCTGCAATACTTTGACAAGAGATGCCATTCAGTTACCTGGACTAATTATTAGTGTTGCTCTTGAAATCACAATTCGACAAGCACCTACACAAAGAAGGTAATAATATTTATTTTAAATTTAATCCAAAGATTCCATGACAAAGTTTAGTGCGACGGCTGAAAAGAGGTGGCTTAAGAATCGAGACTTCGAACTTTTCTACTTTTCGTAGTGTGTGGCTACGATGTTCTTTGGTTCACATTTCACATTCGCACTTCACGTTTTACTCACACCCTGCGTCAGGGTTCTGGTTTGTTTTTGTTTATATAGCCATGGATTATTTTTCGCGCCTTGTTACGTTTTCAGCAAAAATAGTATGAATAAAATGGCTAAGCGTATTACAAAACTATCACACGATGTTGAAACACATGTTATTCAACAACTACAAAAGTACAATATACTGTGGGACGTTACCCATCCGGAATTTAACGATAAAGCCAAACGAGACGCTACTTTGAAGGCCGTCATAAACAGCCTCAGGTTGCAGATGTCAAGTGGGCGACATTAAAAAACGTAATATGATACTAATAGAAAAACTAATGTTATTTTTTTGCAGCTGACGACTTATGGGGAAAAATTGCACAGTTGAAAGCAGCATTCGCAAGAGAGTTGAATAAAGTTAAAGAAAAACAGAAGAAGAACGAATTCTATGAACCAAGATTTGTCCATTACAAACGTCTTCTTTTTCTCCAAAATGCTCTTACATTGCCTGGAGGAAGCTCAGTTATACAACCTTTGACCGGTTGTGCAGAAGGTGGCGTCTATGAAGTATGGAAAAGTTTGTTCTATTTTGTTTATGATATAAAGATTACATGCGCCACATACAGGTACTGGATTCTTCGTCAGATAACAGCTCAGCGTCAGATGAAGATATTGAGACCTACGAACCTGTAGCTAAAGTGAGTAAGACTGGCTCGAGTACAAATGGTATTCCGTCTCGGAGACCAACCAAAGATAATTCAAGCGATGGACTGCTTACGCGAGCCAAGTTGTCGATAGACGAGATACAGGTGGCTGTGAACTTCCTTAAAGCTATGGACAAAGAACCGGAAGATGAATGCGACATGTTTGGAAAGTATGTTGCCTCTGCCTTAAGACGAATGACGCCATACAATAAAGAACTGGCGAAATTAAAAATCCAGCAAGTATTTTTGGACCTCAGTCTTAATTCTTCTTTGCCAACAACACAAGAACCATCCATACCGATGTTATAGAAGGGCATGGATCAATTTTCTCGAACTCTTCAATCTCATACTTCTGTACATTACTTTCCAGGCTGCTATACTGTAACAGTAGTGAGTGAATGAATATCAGCCTAATTATTGGATTACAACATGTGTCAAAGATTCCAACGTATCAGTCGATGCTCGATCAGAGATGTAGTTTTTTACTACTCTTTATACGTTTTCGCAAAGGTATAGCCTTTTCCTTTTATTTATTGTCCAGTAATGAGTGCAGCCACATACATGGTAGTGTTGGTCTTCCTAAAGTTTTTCATAACACCTGCAGTGGGTCTACGTTCAAACTCTATTGCACAGTTAAAGTCTACATAATTTGGAAAGTAAGCAGTGAAATCAAAAATTGATATAAGGGCTGTGTCGATATTTCCCAGGGTATTGAGAGACAGGTATCGTTTTCACGATTTATTAAAGACATTTATTCAGTTATTTCTTAGTTTGTTGATCAAGTGTATCTGTGTTATGCTGGCCAATTTTTATACGCGTGTTTCTGTAAGTTAAACCTTAAAGAAAAGAGATTTTACTTGCGAGTCCAATCGGATTTGAATAGCGCGCGCTACTGAACAGACCGCTAGGGGTGCTCCCACAGCCTCGCTTTGCCTCAGTCGCGTTCGAGCAGCCGAATGTGTTGCAAGTACAAATGGAACGTGTTGCGTGGTTATTTTTATGATAGTTGGGGGGGGGGGGGTTAAGCTAAATTTGATATCTTATTCTACTTATAGTTACGCATAGCATTCATTTAGCTTCTTTATGCAGTTTGGGTGAGTTTTGGGTGTGGTATTTCGTTTCGAACGTTAGACGTTTTATTACGTTTAAAACAGACGGTTTTGTTAAATATAGGCTGGGCAAGTCCAAACAAGATACCGCTATGGTAACGTTTATCAGCTCGAGTTCTTAATTATTATTATTTTAGGAGCGACATCCTTAATGCTTCGCCTAGTCTTGTGTTTACCTGTTACACAAATGAAGCTGAGTGATAACATGGCGTGCCACGTGGTAGAGTTATGTATGGGATTTCAGAAAGATTATTTAAAATGCGTACAATAGTTTACCTTAGTTTATAGATCCGTAATGATAAAAGGAATATAAAAGGGCCATCTTTCTTACGTTGCGATTCGTCGTCCTTAAAATGTGATTGTTAATATGGCTTAAACATGTTTTAGTCTCTGTGTTGATTAGCAAATGAGCAGAGATTTCTTCAGCGCGATATGCCATTGTCTCCTGAGACGGTTAGACACGTGTTGTCCTTGTGTCTACGACCAAGATTATAGTTATTTGATTGTGTAGCTTTAACGCTAAAAGCATGTGTGCCAAAACTGCGTCTTTTCGTAATATAATTTGCCATGTGTGTATATTAATTTCATACCTAATGTATTTACCTTATATACCTTAGGTGCTTTTAACGTTAGTGGCTTTCTAGTTTGGATATACAGAAAGAGGAGTCTTATTGAACGACCCTAAATAAGATTCCTTGCTGCTTTCACGGACCAATGGATCTTCTAGCTGGTGAATCTGGTGGTTATATGCAGCTTTATGCAAATCAGACTTCAAACTCATCTTCGCAAATTGTATAAGAAATTGAAGAAGTGATTAATTAAATTTTGCGTTTATTTCAATTATTAACCTTTTCAACTGCGGTTCTTGCACTTTAAGGCAAGATTGACACATTGGAAGTGTCCCGGTGTTCTGCATATCAGCTTGTGGGTTCGACTGTGTATTATTGTACAAGTTCTGAGAATTTCGTACAATTGTAACGCTTGTTTTCTGAAATTGTGTTAGTTCTTGACAAATTTATCCCCCCAAACACTGTTCTAACACGCAGCTTCCTAAATCTGTTGGAATTTTTGTTCTATGACTTTTATTAGTTCCAAAAATTATATTATACAGTTATGCAAATGTGATGTTTTGCTTTCCACTGGAATTCCTAATTTGATTATTTGTTGTACCCGAAACATTACCCGTAAAAATCTCGTTTCTAAAAATGTCCCCTTTGGAATATCCGAATTGTAATTTTTGAAATAAAGCGAAAATTTGGGAAATTTTGCGCGATTTTTCAAAAAATCCGCTTAGAAGGGGGTGTGGCCTCCAAAATGGACGAATCCTATTAGTGGATTGGCGCGAAAAAGGGGCGTGGCTCCTTTTCGAGCTGGGAAAGCTTTTTCAGGGCTTTTCTTCATAAGGATTAATGCTGTATCAAGGGCTTCAAAAATCGTGAAAAATTTTCCCTGTTCTCAACTCCCGTGCTCGGTTTCCTATCCTAATATTCGAGCTCGTGATGCCGAAGCTCCACAGTATCGAATATGGGTATAGGAACCTAGCCGGTAAAGCATTAGGTACGGAGAAAGGGAGTCATTTAATATTTCGTTTTTTTGACGAAATAAAGTGCCTCGACCGTGTCTCGAACCCACGACCTCTCGCTTCAAAGGCTTGCGCCTTATCCACTCGGCCATACGCTTATATACATATAATGTATTGAAACTTCTATAAATGCAACATACGAAGAAAGTAAGTGTACAATGCGCATCGATAGCAGCCATCTTTGGTTCGAGTTATAAAAATATGACGGTTCGCCAATCGCAATACTCTGTGCTTTTCTCCATAAGGAATAATGCTGTATCAAGGGCCCTTTCAAAAATCGTGAAAAATTGAGAGCCTCGCCCCTTTCCCTGTTCTGAACTCCCCAGCTCGGTTTTCCTTTTTTTTGGACAAAATGAAGTGCATCGACCTGGTCTCGACCCCACAACCTTCAGGTCCAAAGGTTTGCCCCTTATCCATTTGGGTTTTCTCTTATGTATAGAGTGTGTTAAAACTTTTATAAATACAACTTACTTACAAAGCTGGTGTATAGTGTATCGGTATAGCATGCACCTTCTATTCCAGGGGTTCTCAAACTTTTTCGTTCGTGGCGCCCCTCGGAACATATCCCCAGCGCGTACGGCGCCTATGTAATTGTTGCATCTATGAAATTATCAACACGTTCTCCAAAGTCTAGCACACCTATCTCGTGTGGTAGGTTTGAAAGGCTTGGCACACGGCTCTGGTGTGCTTTTAGACGTTTCCAGCAGTTGAGTTAAGTTAGGTTAGGTTAAGTTAAGTTAGGTTAAGTTAAGTTAGGTTAGGTTAATTAGGCTAAGTTAGGTTAGGTTAGGTTAGGCTAGGTTAGGTTAGGCTAGGTTAGGTTAGGTTACTTAACCTAGGTTAAGTTAAGTTAAATTAACCTAAACTAACTTAACCTAACCTAACCTAGCCTAGGTTAGGTTAAGTTAAATTAACCTAAACTAACTTAACCTAACCTAACCTAACCTAGCCTAACCTAGCCTAACCTAGCCTAACCTAGCCTAACCTAGCCTAACCTAGCCTAACCTAACCTAACTTAACTTAACTTAACCTAACTTAACTCAACTGCTGGAAACGTCTAAAAGCACACCAGAGCCGTGTGCCAAGCCTTTCAAATTACCACACAAGATAGGTGCCTCTTGTTTGCTTTAATTATTTGTATTAAAAGCTCACACATAAAATATGCATTTTCGAACAATTCTTACACTCCTTATTTTAAATCACATGTAAAAGACTGGTATTACTTCATTGTGGAGGATGGCGTGACTTACGCCTTAGGGATGTTGGAAACCGTTGATTCTTCTCTCCAAGACTTTTTTGCACCGAGCTTTCGTAGATTTCGAACTTTTTGAAGATTCTTAGTTAAGGTGTCAGTAAAGTTGAGGATATTTTATAAGACGTTTGGCATAGGTTTAATGCAAATCAGGCTTCAAACTAATCTTTAATCAATTATTTAAAAATAGAAAAATTATTATTTAAATTTTGAAAAAGGTTCGTAATTATCACCATCGCCGATTCGTTGCTGATCCTGTATTACTAATTGCAAAGGTTTTGAAGCAAATAACGTACGCCTCGATGTATATTCAAATCTTTACTTTTATTAACAAAGATAACATTCTGTGTGAATTACGTCCAATCCACATATCCACCAACGCTACTTATCCACAACACAAGCCCGCTCAATTTAGCTATGCGACCGAAGTACAATGTGCAAAAACATTTAAATCTGCTTTCAGACTTTTTTGGTCATGCTGCAAAAGAGTGACCCCCCAGTCTAACACACGCTCCGTGCACGTCAGCTTTTTCTGTATCCATTGAGATCATGCATACCGTACGTCAATCCTCCCAAATACACAATTCATGCGTCGCTGTTCAACTGTTCTGTACAAGGCACAGGCACACTATAAATATACAACTGTTATCCCAATTCCTTTTCTTTACAGCTTGAGCCTCTTGATATTTTTGGATCGTCCTTCAAAGTCTTCACTCTATTGCACTGCTATACAAATGGAATAGCTCTTATGGTACCAATGATTTCCAAGTCAGTCGTTCGTTAGGTTACGAGATGTCAACTTTCTTCTTTAGGTTCTATTTTGACAAAACCTTCTTCTTTCATGCGCGCAAGACGTGCATTATTCAGGACGGCAATAGAATCTTTGATGGCATGAAAGATGATGTTCTTAATTTGCAATTTATCCTCATGGTTCGTATGTGAGTCTGACAGAGCACGGAACTCTTGCGTTAACTGGAAGCAATGGGCTACATTTTCCGGCGAAACAAAATCTTCCGCAACCTTTATACAACTGTGTAAGTTCCGCACCTATTAAATACAAAATAAACACGTTAGCCAAGCTCATAATCACATAATTTCATTTTTTCTAACCTGGTGAGGAGCGCCAGCAGGAATAAACACAGCATCTCCTAGGCACTGCACAATGGCGTAACTGGATACTCCATATTCCTTGTATAACCGCGTTCTTAGAGCGTTATCCAAGTAGCAACTTTGGTCATGAATAGGATCATGATGAGGTTCTAGACGATCGCCTCTTTCCAGAGCCACTTTGTTGAGCAAATCACGAATCTTGTCAGCATCACGAGCTTGGTAAATATGCCACAGTGCTCCAGGTAGTTCTCCAGCTTCTCGTACTCTTTGGCTGGTTAAGTAATCCACGCCAGCTTCGTCAATTGCACGCAAGGCTTCTATAAGGGCGAAAAAAATAATACGTTCGCATAAGAACTTTTGCACGAACATGTCTGGACGAAACGGCACGCAATGAAAAACATTGATCAGACGAATAGTTAACATCGTGGCAATTTCAGTGTTGGATTCTCGTTCATCATGTCAGCTCAGTGGTACTTTATCAGTACTACTTATGGTGCTCTAAACAAAAAGGGGGAAAAAAATTGAGTGGAAAGCACTTACCTTTAATAAGTTCGTCTGCATTGCCTTCTTTAGGAAGACCAACATAAACCATGAGGTTGGCTGCATCCGACACGTCTAAATGAACGTTGGTAGTGCCTTTGGAAGCTTCCAAGGGAGCACCATAGGCGTTATACATTTTGGGCCCCAGATCCGGTCTGACGAAGCATTCCGGAAGTCTTCCCGCCAAATTCAGCCGACCATTCCGATGGGTGTACTCTGCCAAGGGCAGTGTCTTCATCAGATCCGCAAAACGAGACGGCAACAGCTCTGCAAAATCCTCTCCGGGTGGCCAATCTTTAAGTTTGAGCAGCATAGGTTGTCCCTTTTCATCTTTGAGTCTCTTGGTTAAGCGCTCAAATCCGTCCCAGAACTTCTTCATAGGTTGGTTGGGGACTAAATTGCCCGTCAAGCAATTAACCAGGTCGTTTTTAATGTCACCAAAATCCCTGGCGAAAGTATCAGGCAGCCAGAGAGTTTTATCCAGCATTTGGCCAGCATTCGAGACAATCACCGGTTGTCCCCGTTTCCACTGATCCTGGAAAATCCTGTAGTTGCCACAATGACGGGGATCCAATAAGCGCAGTAACCGACCATTGCACAGCCACGAGTGGGGCACGTCAGGATATAATGCTTGTGATTCACTAATCACCATAATTCGTGCTGGCAACGGCTCTCGCGTCCGTACTGTCCGCAAAACGTCTGTTTTTCTCTTGAAGTGCTTCAACTCTTGAATTTTCTCTCCCTCGGATTCTTCTTTCAACGCGAGTTTCGTGGCTAGGGAATCATTCGGCTCGTGGTTTTTGTCCACCCCTTGCTCAATCACACAGGATATGACATCTTCCAACGTCTCCAACTTGGGTTTCTTGCAAGGAATGCCTGACTTATCCTTGTCAGTAGACGTGGAAGGAGCAGAAGCTGGACCAGAGGTGGATCCTGGCTTGGAAACTGGTCTCATGAGCAAATCGCGCAAAGTGGAGTTGTGCTCTTCATCGTCGTCCTCATCTTCCATATCCGACCCATTAAACATGGCATCCTGCAATCCAAACAGAGTTTTTGTGATTACTAAAAAGGGAAATCATAAAAACGTGATGATCTTACCTTCGGTTCTTCCTTGATATTCCCATTATTGTTGTTCATCTTGACTTTGGACATGGACACATCTGCTAATAGGTCTAAAGGGGAGTTTTCCGCTAGTCCGTTGTTTCCCTTCAAGTTGCCGTTGGTTAAATCGCCTTTGTCTTCTGACTTAATTGCACCCCCGTTGGTAAAGCACTCTTCTTTCTTCAATTTAGCTCCGTTGATCCAATCATTAGGACTACTTGGCTGAGTCTGATACTTGCGAGCCTCTGGACAGTCACAGAATTGCTCAATGTTCCACTGATACCGCACTTCATGGACCAATCTACCCATCGAGTCCAACGCGTCGCCCGCAATGATCTAAACAAAGCAGAATAATATGTTAAGAATGGAAATCGACTCAAGGTCCAACCCAAGGTTAGATTCGGAGAAGCAGGTGGGGAAAGCAATAGGAGTAGGAGTAAACAAACGGAGAGCAACAAGAAGAAAAAAGAAGAACCGTGTGATGTAAGAGGAACTCACTTGAGTAGGCATTAGTTTCTCGGGTTCGTGTTGACTCCTGTTGTTGCACCATAGCCAACCATGTGGGTCTCGCTCCTTATCCTTGTCTTCGGCACTAATTTTGTTGCCCTCGCTAGCACTATTGCAATTACTTCCATTAACAGAGTACTGTCCCGATGGTGACCCGGGCGAGTTTTCGTTTTTGCTGCGTCTTGTTTTGTAGCAATCGATGCACACGACAAAGCCACACTTGGCACAGGCCCAATGAAAATTGAAGAGCGTCGTTTCGCAGACGTCACACATTTCTCGGACTCCCTGCACTACTCGTTTCCAGGCAACATTTTGATCTACAAAGAAAAAAAAGAAAAAAAATATGTCAGAAGTGAAAACTAAAAAAGAAAAAAATTGGCACTAAAAATTGACAAGACGCTATAAATACCTGGCGCCAAGCCTTGATCTCGTGCTTCTTTCTCATGTTGAGCCAAGAGACAGAACTGATCGCCCACATGAGTTAGCAGGAATAACGACATATCCACGTCTAAATCATGAGGTGGACGCTGCGACTGAGGTAGCCAGAGTTTTAGGTCATCTTCACTCGCCTCGCGATGGGGATCAGAGAAACCGGCCACAGCTAACTGTCCAGTTTTAGTGTAACGTAGACGACGGAACGCATAAAAACGGCAAAATATGTTGGCATTGGCGGTCTGCTCGTTCTTTTTATGCCGTTGGTTTGGCGTGAGGCGACATTCCCTACATTTGCCCAAACGTGGAGCTACTTCCCAGCACGCTCCGTCTTGCAGGAAGCTTTCGCCCGTTTTCTTCAACTGCGCCACGCTGGGCTTGTTAAAAGGATTAACCGGAGGAGGCGGGGATGCATCACTCTCGTTTTTCTTCGGCGTCGGGGGATTCTGGCCAAATCTACCCTTTTTCCCTCCTCTGCAAATTAAATGTACAAAGAAACAAAATGTTCAAAATACAAGCTACTTCAGCACTCCAGAATACATCATAGAATACATAAGAAAAAAATCCTATTAAGGCTCCCGTATACCTTAGCTTATTGATTGAAAAAAGGATAGATGACACTGATGTTTGTTATTGTTTTGTGAAAGCCTTGCGTAAGAAAGTAAGAAAAAGAAATAGATAGCTAATTGCCGGCAAAGTTTCTACGCTTGTTTTCGTTCTGAAAAGTACCACAATGGCGCTTGTGTACAGTTTACCCCACACATTCTAAATACTAACCCAGGAATGTGAATGTGCAGATGTTTTCGTGCGTGGCTCTTTACAATCCATACTGGAGAAAGTTAGGTGATTTGGTGTTGCAATGGCTTATTTTGACTATAAGTTGTTGAAAAAATAAATTGTTCTTTTAGTTTGTATTTAGCACCCCATGACTGGTTTGGATGCTATGAACCGCGATTAACCCACGAATGTATGCAACAATATGCAGGTTCCTGGGTTACTGTTTAGAATATGGGGGGGGGGGGTAAACTGTACAAGCGCCACAATTTGCCACCAGTTTGCTGTAGCAGCACAATGTCGTAAATCAAGTCGTCAAACTTTCGTAACAAGATTTCCCGAAAACGGCTCGTCAGATTGAAAGCAAACTAAAACAAAAGTTTTCTTTTCTTAGCAGCTAGTGCACAACCAAAGATAGATTTTTAGGTAACGTATTTCTCATACTTGCAAACTTCATTTGCATATGTGCATTGATTGTGCACTATCTGTTCGCAAGCTCAAGCTTACCGTCAAAGAATTTTTTCATTAAATGCACTGTTTTTCTTAAAAAGTTGTTCTGAAATTCCCCGTGCTAACCTCCTATACGAGCTAAGGTATACGGGAGCCTTGAAAACAAAATCGAATTCATCCAATAAAAAAAGAACCATTATATAAATAAAAACGCCCTCCTATTATTACCTGCCAGTACCGGGCAATTCTTCACGAGTATCATGACGGCCGCGACCTCGTCCTACGGCTTTCCCTCGTTTGTTACGCAACTCGTTATCCTCTGAATCTTCGGATTCCCCTTCCTCTGAAGAGCTTTGAGTCCGCACTTTTCCCTTTTTGTTATTACTCTCTTCTTTTTTGGAAGTTGTCACGTTCATAGGGGCCGTCGTGCTTGAGGAATTCCCGGCTTTTTTCCGCTTCCTTCCTGGGGCTGCTTCGTCTTCCGAGGCCAATGAAGAAGGTGGGGAAACTCCATAGCCATTCATCAGCGTCTTTTTGTGCACTCCGGAAACAGGTGGACTTTTCCTATGTTTGTCTCCCGTGGCGGTCCCGCCACTGCTGTTACTGAGAACTGGGGCTTGATTGGCTGTTGTTGCAGGCGTGGTTTTGCCAGGTATATTACTTGGTGAATTGCTCAAGCGCGGAGGAACGGCTAGCGCTTCATCTCCGGTAGTGTGGCGATGTAACCAGGCAGTTTTTAGTTTGTGGACAGGCTTGCCTGCCGGTGGTGCAACAGCCCCTCCGCCGTTGTTACTATTACTGACTGATGAAGTTGCCACGCTCGGAGCGCTAGGAAGAGAAGCTTTCGCATCCTTGGTCGGGGCTGCAGATTCACCGTTGTTTGATACACTGGGCGAACTGCTCGCTAAGCTCAAGGATGCCGTATTCAACCCCGAACTTGGATTGCTAGCATTCGAAGGTGGACACATGGCAGGAGGCGACACCGGGACTTTGAGAGATGGCGGGGGAAGCTGCGGCGGGATCGGATTAGGACCTGTGATGATGCCTGATACGACAGTCGTTCCATCCGGATTGCGTGCCAAGGCTACTCCATAGGGAACGCCTTCCGTACTGGCGACTGTGGTCAAAGGTGTGGGCATGAGCATTGGCATGGGTAGGGAAGTCGAGGCGGCAAGTCGTGACGTTGTGTGTGTACTTGCGTCTAGTAACACATGGGAGGCATTCATGCCAGGCACGCAGTTGGGGTTTACCACATTCGATATCTGCGAATGAGGAAGAAAGATACAACCCGGAATTAATTACAGTTACGACTTTGGAATCCATATCAAGGTCGCTAGTAAGGCATCAAGATTTGCTGTACAAATACGTCTAAACTGATAAGCGTTTTCTTGTCCTTAAAAGTCCGCTGAATATGGTGTGTTGCCATCACTAACGGATAATCTACGAAAGGGCGTATGAGATATTCCCAAGCTCAATTATATCTTCTCTTCACGAAAGACCTTTGTGACATCCTGAAACTATATTCCAGATCCCAAATCATGCCATGTGGTATATTTCTAGCTACTTTATGCAAGCCCTAGATTCATTTCGTTACGTGCCACTCCCGATGTGGGGTTTCCCCCTCGCGCCAATCAATCACGAAGTCCTTACATAAAATGTGAATACTTCCAACACAATAAGGCTTTTTCGAGGGACTTGAGCCGCGTTCGTTCTGTACTTTCGAAAAACTTGAGACTAGCCAAACTTCCCTGACTTACGCTTATAAGCGTTAGCTTTAGTCTAAATTCTGAGAGTTTACGAAAGTCGTCTTGGAAAGTCTCGAGTCCAGAACGAACGGTTATAAGCATAAGTTTACAATTGTTCCACCTATGGGGCGGTGCTTGTCGAAAATAAACAGTATGCGAATTGTTCCGTTTTTCGAATATGGATTTTAATTGCAAATTATTGTTTTGTTCTGTGGGGCAGTTAGTTTCTTCCCTTCTTGAATTAGTTTTTAGTAGTATCCAATTATTATTATTATTTTAGCATTATCAGCTATTAATATTATTTAGGTTTTAGCTTGATATTATTTTAGATGTGGCTGAGAAAGATGTTGACGGGATAATTGTCTCCTATTGTTTGTTTTGCAACTTGTGCTCGTGTTTCTTGCCCGAAAACACAATAATTCGATGAAAAATCGCTGACTGTCAATTAAAATATATTAAAAATAGCGTATTCTTGAAAAACACGCAGTCTCTCGGCATGCGCATGATAAACAAAGGAAATAAATAAACAAGTGGGCGGGGTTAAGTTTAAGTCTGGGCGCACGAGTACTCGTTATAGACTTGCCTGACTTGAAACCAAGACTAGAAGTCAACTTTCAAAGTCTAAGTCGACTAGCTAAATAAAACGCTTCTAAGCCGAAGTTTATCCATCTCGAACGCTTCTAAGCGCAAGTCTTGGGTAGACTTTTAAGTCGACTTAGACTTTCGTCAAAACGAACACGGCTTTGGTAACAGCATTGCAAAACCAGTCTTACAGCAAGACAGCTACCCTACCCTCTCTAATTGCCCCATACTCTTTGTGAAGAACAAAAACAACGCGTCAGATTTGTCCTACTGATTTACCCTTGACACGAGAAGATTTGGCTACCACGCAAAAGACGGTCTGCCAATAAAATTGGCTAAACAAAATTAATACCTTATTGAGAAACAAAGTGTCCTTATTCTTTAAAGAAATCTCTGGAAACAGGTTTCAATAAGCAGAATTCCTTCCACGTGGAACTTGCAAAGGTCATTTAACTTTCCCTTCTCCGTTCTAACCTAAAAAACGTGCTGAAAACCGCGGACATGCAAATGTCTCTACTTGTCTGGCTCAACAATTTTTTCCTCACAGTTAGGCAAAAGAATTAAGAGAAAAAAGACCTGTTGTCTAAACAAGTTATCCTGAAATGGCAGTCCCTTGAGATGCATTTACTGGCGGCATGATCAAACGCTAATTTATCTCCTACTTGCTAGAAACGTTCCCTATTCTTATCCGTCACAAACACTTAGCATTTCACCTTTTTCCCTTCCTACAAAAGGTTTCCCCTGTATATTTTCGCTTCATGTCAACGCATAAAAAAGGATTAAAAACTATAAAAACCTACTTGTTGCTGCGACAGGACTGACCGCGACTCGATCTCCAAGTTTTTATCCCGTTCGCGGTGGTAACTGGTGCTTTGCACTAAAGGTAGCGGGGAAGGCGTGTCTTCTCTGGTGCCTGTTCCTAGATCTAAGGGTTGTGTTTGTTGGGGCAGGACGGCATTAGGAAGCGCTGGTGCTAGCAAACCCGTACTTGAGGCAGGTCCCAGGCCTACATGACTTCCTCTGCCTAACATGGACTGTGGGGGAGGCAACGGATGCGAAAGCGGCGAGTACGCGGTCGTCGGGTACATTCTAACTTCGCGATCCCGGTCGCGTTCTCTTTCTCGCTCCCGCTCTCGATCCCGCGACGAATGCGCTGGCGGAGGGGGAAGAGGTGGGTTGTGTTTCGCGCTCAACGGTAAGCAAACGTCTACCGGCCGACACACTGGCAAGCCGGTGGTAATGCCACCCGGCCGTATGTAAGACCCGGCCAGATGACCTGGTGCGGGACTCGGGTTACGCGAAGGGTTGGTGGGCGGGTGAATCACAGGTGCCGGGCCGGGCGACGACACTTTATTCCGCAAACTGATGGGCGCCGACGACGGGGGGTACGAAGGGGAGTACGAGGGCTGTCGGGGCGGTGGCCCAGGTGAAGGCGTATTCGAACTTCTGTTCGCGGGGTTAGGATTTGGCCCCGGACCCAAATTCGGTGGGTAGGCGTACTTGTAACTGAGATGCTGTGGATACTGTGCCGAAGACGCCGACGTCGGCAAGGATGAAGAAGAAGGAGGGAGGTGTCCGAGCATTACACTCCGCGGACTGTTTCGATCCGCGTTGGGTCCCACGATCACCGAGTTCTTGTTTAAGGGCACATGTTGCTCGTACATGCTCGCACCGGAAGGCTTGCCAGCCAAGTTCAAAGGTGGGCCAATGTTCCCTTGTGCTTTATTTGGCATGGAACTGTTGGTGCTACTAGCGCAGTGTTCTTGGTAAGCGGCGAAATTAATATCCGCTTTGGGAAGAGCCAATCTAGGCTGTTGGCGATGATGATCGTTTCCGCGCTCATTTCCGCCGTGGAGTCGGCTGTTGTCGCGCTCGGGAAGCTCGTTGCTACTGGGCGACGGCCGACCAAGGTGGTGCTGTTGTTGTTGTTGATGCTGGGCGAGTAAAGCTGCCGCGTTTTTGCCCGTCAAGGGAAGACTGGACACCCATCCCGGATGACGCTGCACCAGAACCAGTTGTAAAAGATTCGTAAAATAAAAATAAAGAGACGTGAGAACGCCAAAAATGGTTTTACCTTCTGATGAGCTAATCGGAGCGATTCTTCAAAATGCTGGACCACGGCTTGCTCAGCCACTTGCTTCTCACGTTCCTGGCGCTCGCGTTCATAGCGTTCCTTTTCGCGTTCACGCTCTCGTTCGCGATCACGTTCCTGGCGCTCTCTTTCTTGTTGCTGTCGTTCTCGCTCCAATCGCTCCCGCTCTTTCATGTCTCTCTCTTGACGTTCCTTGGCTTCCAGTTCTCGACCTCTGCAAAATACGAAAAACAAATACGAATTAATCAAGCGAATCACTAACCCCATTCCAACAGTCATTCAAGACACAAAACCATCGAATACAAGAAAAGGAGTGCAAAATACAGTAGACGCCGCTTATTGTGATCACGCTTGTCAAGTGAATATTGATTCTATTAAACGCAGATTCTAATAACCAAAAATCGGAAATAAGCAATAGAATGCTACGATTAATCGGCGCGTGAAACTAACTAGCTTGTTTAAACTAAAGAAACAAAGCATCTTCTACTTTTTGACACTTTCCCACACGTTTCCTTTTCTAGATTCACTACACTCACTATTGTTTATTCCTTAACGATTTTCCAACAATTTCGATAAGGATGATTGAAGAATTCCTAACTTAACAGCCGCTTCCCTTTGTGGCAGATCTTTTAAATTTAACTTGTCATGCGTTTCAATGAGCCGCAACTTCTCTTTTACATTTAAATCAACTCTTTTCTTGTTCGTCGCCATTTTTATATAACCACACGTCTAAAACACAACTAACACTGCGCTTTTGAAGCCCTCTCCTACGCGTAGGTATTCTCAACACGATATCCCTTCTAATTTTCAGTCAATTAAAGAAACTGGTCACTCAATTGAATAACCTTATTTCATTGACTGTGGAATTTAGAAGGGATATCTCCTAAGCGGTGTAGTAGGCTGGAAATTATAGGATTGGTCAGAAACGACGTAAAAGCTGTCATTGGTCAATATGCAAAGTCCATGTAGCAATCAGTACTGTACAGTGCTGTGCAAAAAAAACTGTACCGAGCAAACCACAGAAGTCTAATTAAGCCTCCCGAGGCTGATTTACCTTCATTAAGTGGTAAAAGGGCTGGAACCAATCGCTTACTAGGTGAAAGACCGCGAAGTTTAAAAATATAGGGAAGAGGATTGAGTAAGGAAAGCGGAGGCTGCATGCGTGTATCGACAATAATGGGAGCATATCCAAATATTAGTCGTAATAAGGACGACAATACAGCTTTGCTTTTAAAATTGAAACTTCGGTATCGAAATTCTTTGTGTTGAATTGCATGTGTCTTATATGAAAATGGTAGCTAATTAGTTGTTGCTTTACTAAATAAAAACGTGTGATAATTTTCAAATTGTTATTTATACTTTTTTACATATAGTAAGTTTTTAAATTTCGCGGTCTTTCACCTAGTAAGCGATTGGNGTAGCTAATTAGTTGTTGCTTTACTAAATAAAAACGTGTGATAATTTTCAAATTGTTATTTATACTTTTTTACATATAGTAAGTTTTTAAATTTCGCGGTCTTTCACCTAGTAAGCGATTGGTTCCAGCCTTTAACCTCTTAATGATGGTAAATCAGCCTCGGGAGGCTTAATTAGACTTCTGTGGTTTGCTCGGTACAGGTTTCTTTGCACAGCACTGTACTGTGAAGATTCTTTTGAAATTGATTCCAATATCCAAAAGTATTATTCTAATAACCGATTAAAATTACATGAATTGGTTAATTTTGAATCGGTCCTTTAAAATTTGATTCCGTAAAGCGGATGATTCTAATAAACAGTGATCACAATAAGCGGCATCTAATGTAGTTTTATTACAATAATGTCCAGTTCGGATAACGTATAAGCTGATCAGAACATATTAGCATCCTCCTCCATGGTTAATAACCAGTACATTGCATACTAAGTTCGGCTACAAGTTCTTTCATGGGGAAAGGCAAGGTTGTCTTGGTAACGACATGCCAAGGGTTTCTAGGTGGCTCACGCTGCCATGTACTCTCTTACAGCGTATAAAAGACGAAAGCACTGTTGCTCACGTTTATTGATCTTTTCAACAGGGGCGGAAAGCGCGGGTGTGTCTGCTACATATATTCCTCTCCTTCCAGGACTCGCGACTTGAAAAGGAAGATAACGGCCAGCGTGTGTCCATATACCAGGAAAATCAATTTTCATGCCTTCTGCTCGATGAGAAAAATCGAACAAAAAGAAGCTGCAAGAAAAAACAAACGTTTAACTTGACCCATGAACGTTGACTTGACGAGAGAGTTGCACAACTTCTGGTCGCTCATGTCACCCATCCTAACACGAGAAGCCGGCTTCTTTCAAGCGTCTAATTGCTTTACCTCATTAAGAAATATGGTGACTTAAATGCTTAGGACGTTGGATGAATATATAAACCAACTTCGATCCAAGTCTTCCTATCTAACCCAAGAAAAACAAGAGAAAAAAACAAGCAGGAAACCGTACATTGAGTCCAAGTTAGAGACTTCTTAACTTGTTTTTGAAATTACAAAAATAATCCTCCCTGGAAAAACTGCCCGTAACTTTGGCGACAAGAAAGGTATTCGAGGATTGGGTAAATTAAGCGGAAATGTGTTGCAGCACAACCTCAGCTCCAAGCATGAAAAAAAAAAATCCGCTAAATTTCCTTCGACGAAAAAAAGGAGCGACCTAAAAAACGCCCAGTCATGGCAGCCGAACGTTTTCGTTCACAACTTTCAGGGTTTCCTTTCGGAGGTACGCAACAAGAACTCTCATAAAAGGAAGAAAAGGGGCTAGCCCGGCTTCCATGAGTTCCAAACTTGCTGGAGTAATGAAATGCAAATAAAGAAGGGGGAAAAGTCTTTTTTCTTTCTTGGCATCGTAAATGCGGGCCACGAGGAGCTGCAGACTATGCTAGACGTCGACGTGGTCGCCATTTCAATGCTCCTTTCCCCCCCAACTCTAAAGTAGCAAACTCGAAAACTTCGGTCCAAGCCACATTTCTGTACTTCGATTCCCCTTTCGTCATTGAAACGGTGCACGCAAGAACGCGAAAAAAGTAAAAAAGAAAGGAAAACAAAGCTACTCAGAGATGTTAACTTCATTACCTTTCCTCCTATTTACGATTTCAGTGTCGCATAAAGTATGCAGCATGCAAGTTCCCAAACATGAATGAAAATGTAATCTTTATGCAATCCCACGTCTGCCGTCTTCTCCCGTTTTCATCCTGTTTTCTCTTGGTTTTTAATAACAAGTTTTCGTTTTCATAAGCTCCAACTTTCCCATAGCGACCACAGCATTGGAGTTCGCCAAATCACGAAAGCTCCCAAGTGAACAACATTGCTGTGTCTGCATACCTATCTTATCTGCTTTAAATTTAAGGGTCGGTGTGTGGATACTTTTGCTTGCAGTCGACAAGCACGAACTTGAGCGTGTATGTTCCCCTTTTGTACACTGACCAGAAAAACGGAACTGGTTTGGCGTTTTGGCATCACACTTTATCATCCGTACACCACCTTCCACGGAGTTAAGAATCTGCTTTTACGAGGTACGCTTTGTTGAAAAACAGACGCACGATTATGCAAATGTGGAGGACCTTGTCCGAGCGTCCAGCACAACTCTTTTCAGGGTCAACACTCCCTTAGCTCTTTTTCCAACAAACTTCAAACTTTTCAATTACAACACCCATTTCGCTGGGATAACACTGGACTGTTTAGCCTCTTCACTTGACCCGGCGCTTGATCGCTCTTACCAAAGCTTTTCCCCACAAAAATGCTCAACCGGCAAAACTCTTTCCTGCCCATCACAAAAAATCACAAATCTTTTTTAATCCCTTAAGGCCCCCCTATACCCTAGCTTATTGATGCAAAACAGTCACAGATGGCACTAATGTTTGTTATTGTTTTCCCTAAAAGGTTTCCCGATTAAAAACCCGGAGGTCAAAATTACACCAGTGTGTCACATTGTTGCAAAACGTTCTCCGGAAAAAGAATGACAAACAGGTGTCATTTGAGTTAAAAATTGGTAGTTGGATTGGAAATGAGTTAGGTAAGGTTAAGTTAGCTTAGGTTAGGTTAACGATCGTTAAAATTTGTACTTAATTTCCCTTCATTAGCTGAAAAAAATCATTGTTCGAAACTGACACACAAGTGTCATTTTTGACAGGGAGTACACTACACCCGTTTGTCACGAAATCCGGAGAACGTGTTGGTATTGCCGAAGCCTTGCCTAAGAAAGTAAAAAAAAAATAGATAGCTAATCCCGGCAAAGTTTCTACGCTTGTTTTGTTCCTGAAAAGTACAACTTGTCACCACAATTTGCTGTAGCAGCACAATTTCCCAAATCAGTCGTCGAACTTTCAGAACAAGATTTCTCGAAAAAAGGCTTGAGAGATTTGAAAGTAATGTAAAACAAAAGTTTTCCTTTGTTAGCAGCTAGTGCACAACCAAAGGACAGACTTTTAGGCAACGTAATTCTCATAGTTGCAAACTCCATTTGCATATTGTTAATTTACTACTCACTGGAAAAAATTGTGCATTGGTTGTGCACTACCTGTTGGCAAGCTCAAGATTACTGTCAAGGATTTTTTTTCATAAAATATGCTGGTTTTCTACAAAAGTTATTCGAAATTCCCATGCTAACCGCCTATACCAAGCTAAGGTATACGGGAGTCTTAACCGAGTCGCACATATTCTTAAAAAAAAAGGGCTTTGGAAGCTTACCTTGCCATTCGCTCAGCCAAAACAATCTCTTCATGTCCCGATACGGGCAAAAGGTACGGAGCGTGTTGTTGATAATTTTTCCAGAATAATTCCGCACTGGGCGACGGGTAGGATCCCATAGAAGGCGGGGCTAAGCCTAAGGTTAACGACGGATGATGATAAGCTGCTGGATGAGGTGGCAAATGCAACGGACCATGATTGGCGGCTGCTGCTAACTGGACGGCAGCAGCGTGTTGTCCAGCCGTCGTTTCCCGCCATAATCTGGCGGGATCAGTTCGTTCACGTTCACGACCCCGCTCTGCAGACACGCTCCCTTGCACTGCTCCTGCACTCATGGCTAAATTACCCAAACCTGCTTGAGCGTTGGCAGGTGAATGCGAATTGGGACGTGACAATGGTGACTTCAATGATCGCTTCATGGCTTCATTTTCCTCCAAACGTTCCATGGTAACGCTACTGCTGCTGGTGAGTGTACTCGACGTACGACTGGGCGAAACTGTCAAGGAATTCACAGTGCTAGTCGAAGGAGAGGCTGTAGTCAATGCAAAGAGGTCATGGCGTGGAACCACAGCACGCGGAATGGGAATTATGACCAAACTGTTCGTAAGGATGCTGTTTTTGATGGGCGTTGTCAAAGAACTCTTCGTCGGCAGGGATCCAGTCTCGCTCGTGGTAGTGGCGGGAGCCTGCTGCACCAACGTCTGTGACGATGTGACAGTGTCACTGCTCCCACTATTATTTTTATTCGATGGAATAGTTTGCTGCTGCTCCACTTGAGCAGGTGCTGTTTCTGTATCAGCTGGCTTGCTTCTCGGTGCACTTGTTGTTGCCACAGATACTCCAACTTCTTTGAGTGTTTTAGCCACGACAGACAATGGAGAAGGGGAAGGGTAGGGGATGATTTCCACGCCCGAACTCAATTTCACAGTGACGACACGGGAAGCGGAATTCGCGGACGTTGTGGCACGTGAAGACGTGGAATAGAAAGAAGAAGATGATGAAGAAGAGGCCAATGAAGGGGGGCCTTGCGCAGGAGTAGGAATCAGATTGCTCTTTCGATCCACTGCAGGATGGACCGAGTTCTTGGACTTGGTCTTTTTCTTGGCCAAAGCTCCGCTGTTCGCCGAAGCTGCCTGAACTGCGGTTGCTGCTGCAACAGCGTTGAGTTTGGATAATTTCCTGGGCAAAGGCAGACGAGGCACGGAGCTTTGTTGCCGAGGTTGACGCTCCAGCAAAGGGGCGGGGCGTCGAGACGAGCGAGTTGATACTGAGACCTCTTTGTCAAGTTCAACTTTGCTGGCCCGTTTGGCTTTTGACAATGTCGCTGTTCGACCTGGAAATACACCCAAAAAACGCAGAAAACATTAGTACACGTAAATTGAGAAATTGTTAAGTGGTTCACTACATTATTGAGTTGGTATTAAGTTTTTATAGACTAAATCATGTAAATGATTGATAAATAAATAAGTTTGGCAACAGGTTTTCAAGCCTTACGCCCGCTATTATTTGAAAAAGCAATAATACAAAAAATGAGAAAATATTAATCTTTACTAAATTCAAAAGAAAGACATTAATCCACAATACATGTCTTCTCGGTATTGCTTGCCAGCTAGTTTATCCATAAGGCTAGAGGCCCCAATCGCTTTTATAGGACAAATAAGCGCAATTTCAAATGGGCAAACGAATTTAGAGTTTTTTTCGTCACCAGAAGCATTAGGAGCCAAAAAAGGGGAATGCTAAAACGCTAAAAGTCAGACGGCATAATTCTGTGGCTTTCGTTTGCCTAGCCTTGGCAACAAGCCATGTTGCTCCATTTTTGTCTACACGTCAAGTTGCTGGCTTAATTTTGGACGCTAAACCCAAACAAGCTCTCTCGACCCTAATTATAAACTTCTGGCTTGTCTGTCGGTTTCTCTCTAGCCTTTCTCTACCTCTATTTGGACATCTTTGGAGTTCTCGTACTTCTAGGGATGCACACTCGTGCAAAACTCATTTCTATGATTATAATCAATAGTAATTTCCATGACTATGACACATATTTCACAAGAATCATTATAAAAATGACACAGACTTCTCGAATCTAATAAACACCGTACTGTAAATTGTCTGTCTATTCCTAATCTATGACCAAAAGCTAACTGTAATTCATTAAGCTCTCAAAATTGACCAGATTCTTTTGTAGCCATAATACGTCGTTTCTTCCAAGCAATTAGTTTTCGCATTACTCAATGTGCCTGAACGCCAGCAAATGCTAGGGTTCGATAACAACTGGGAACAGAGTCAGACCTTGGATAAAAAAAGCAATGTTTTTTTTAATTCATTTTTAAAAATGTAAAGCCCAAAGAAGTCGGGCAAGTTCAAAGGCATTCGGTGCAACTCTTTCGCAATTCCACGTCCTTCGCACATGCAACTTCAGGAGGCCTTTGGTACCGTCGCGGAGGATTATCGATCGCTGTCGACATATTTTACGGTGCTCAGGGGACATGATAAAACAAACAAGGGCTTTCTGCATTCTGCCTAAACATGCGAATATAATCTGCCACATTTTTGTAACTTGTGCAAATTCCCTTTTCTTGATTTTTTTTCCTTCTCAGAAAGTATAGCTAGAGGACTTAAAAAATTCCACCTCCAGGTCAGACCTTTTTCCCAATCCAGTCCTTCATTTGCATGTTACCCTCGTTTTAGGACTCAATAGTCAATGCCATCCCACTTCTCTTTCTAGCAAGAGCCTATTGTTACCCCCTTTGGTAATAACCCTTGTAATGCTAAACGGAAAACCTTTCGAGCAAAACCGGTTTCTCACTTCTAACTTCTAACGACCCGGAGCCTTTACACCAATACTTAATTTTTTTAGTTTTTAATTGGCTATTTTCAACTAAAAATGCACACACCGAATAGTTCATTGCATACAGGCATGCAACATTGAAAAGAGTAACAGAAAATAAGATTTAAAATTATTTTAAAAATTATCTCCACGTGAAAGCAATGCTAGAGAAGTCCCTTTTAGTTCCAAGCCAACGATAACCTAAAAAGTGGGATCCATGGATGTGATATGTGCTAACCAGGCCAAGTTCAAGTCAGTCAACTTGCTAATGAAGTATGCTTAGAGGCAAAGGAGACCCACATTGGGCGTTCGGGCATGGCACGATATAGGCAACGCCAAAAGGAGTTGCTGGGCAGTATGCATAACTCGCATGCATGCTGCACCATGCACACCCAAATGCAACAAAATAGGAAAAACCAAAACCGTCTGTCCCTACTTCTCTCTCTCTCTTTCCTTTCTCTACATCTTGTTAGCATATATTTCATCGTCATCGGTATGGCTCAAGCTCGGTTAACGTTTGCCCTCGTCTCACTTTACTCCTTTCTAGCGCTTCGTCCTTCCCTTTTCCATCTACCCTTGTCAGACTCTTGCTATAAACTCGACTCGGCTCCTCATTTCACCTTCATCTGACCTTCGGCCAGACTTTGCTTCTACTAATTTGCATTCTCCCTCTTCAACTTGTCGGTGTATGTAGCATTCAGGATCTGGAATCCCCTGCGCTCCGAACGAGAGCAAGAGAAAAATGTCTTTTCCTACATTTTCTTACAAAAAACATAATAATAATTTAAAAAAGAAGGAAAAAAACAGAAAACGTCCAAGTTTCTTGAAGTACGAAACACTTTGACAAGGGTCAGAGCAAGGTCGCATACTTGACAACCTGATTTAATTAGCTGCGAAAACGCCCGTCATACTGAGAAAACGCTTTTCGACTCCAACTTGACCCTTGCTGACCCTTTTCCCAAAGGAGAAGGGGTCGTTCTGTACAGGTAACCGTAGGAGGGGGGAAGCAATGTGCAGTTAATGGGTCTGTCTGAGCTGGTAACCCACGTACCCTGTGCAGAAAAGAAGTTAAAAAGCTGGACCACATGCAAAGCCATGCAAAGAAATGCAGAGTGACGTCATCTAGTACACTTAACTGTGCACAAATTGCATATGTGCCCGGCCGGCCAGAAGTGATATAGCAAAAACTCCCGTCTCGCATGAAATAGGGTCATCAACCTGTCCTATTGTACCTCATTTTGATAAACATGAAATGGGCATTGCCACTGCATTGGAGCCAGAACCAGCATTTCCCAATCCAAGCAACAACCTGCACCATTTGCCACTTTCTCTGGCCCTCTTTTCCCCCCATTGTTGTTCAAATGCTGTCTCCTTTCTTGTATATCATCTTCAGTAACTCGGCGGACAAAACCCACTTCCCATAACGTAATTATTACACCTCAAGCATGTTCTTTTCCTTCCCTTATTCTCTCGTGTTTCCCTTCCATTTTTTTGCATGAGCTAAAACTGTTTTGCGGTCTTTTCCCTCTTACTACAATTTTTCTTCTTTTCTTTCACCACACGACTTGCGCAGTCAAGCTGCTCCACAAACTTGGAATGACGATTTGATAGGACACCCAAGTTCTGAACAGAAAATATCCCGTTTTCACATGTATCGTCAATTTCCCTTGCCTCCTATCATTTCCTTCTCTTTTACATCATTCCTTCTCGTTCTAACCCCCCCCCCCCCCTTCCCGTTAGCTTGTAGGCATGGCAGCCGGTCAACTATATAGACTAGAACAAGCTCTAGCATTTGGCTTGCGTTGCGTTGGAGTGAAGCTATCCGCCAAAAGGCTTCTACAGCGCGACAAGCTCCACCAAATCCGGTTCACCTTGACGCTTAATACACAGAAAGAGAAAAAAAGTACTAGCCAATAGGGACAATATCAAACCTGTTCATAACACTGCTTAGCAAATGGCTTTTGCAAGCATGTACCAAATCCACCCTGGTTTCTCAGCCTATAAGCCCAAATGTGAAACTATTTTGTCTTGCCGAACTATTTTTATGCAAAGACCTGTACTTAATTGTAGGATGAGACTCGAGGCCTATGTTTGCTTTGGAACTTCTTGTTCGAGTACCGTCCATGCCTTGCAATTCCTTCTCTTTCCGTTCTCCTCCCTCGGTTTCGTCGAGTTTGGGTAGTCGAAGGGGTCGCCTTTTATCCCAGATTCGATCCAGGACGCCTCTGGTTGCCGATGACCTCTACGTGTCCTCTGAAGCACACCGCACCGCACGGTTTTCAACTTGGCAAGGCAAATGGCCCGTTATTACAACGCTAAAACTTTACTCGCCTTTTACTCGTGTATCAGGAACTAACTTAAATAGAAACGTTCGCGCTAAGATACTACTAAGATAAGAAGGTGAACACACGCCCACCGCATAGAATAAACAACAACCACTTTGGAACTCACCTCCCAATCAATTTAGTAGCGTGCACGCAATGCTGAAGCTCAGAAAAAAGAACAAACGTAGTAGGGAGATCGCAAAACGCAAATGCTTCACGATTAGATCCGTTCACGTTTCACGCGATCACAAAGGAATGACTAACAGCGGTTGTAAACTACCGTGTGTTCCAAGTGTGGGTTACAGCAATGCGGGAAACTACTTGCACACTTTTTTAATGCGTCTCTTTTGGAAATCCTGCTTTGAAAAATGCACCGTAACCCCAACCCTGGATTTAGTTGAATGTGTTTTGTGGCGACGGTGGGTTTGGGGGTGACTCATAAATGAGAAACCTATGGTACAAAGACAACACGTTCACGAAACGATATACTAACACCTTTCCGCCATCATGCCAGGCGACCAACTCGATGACTGGCTTCGCCTGTTCCTTTACGCTCACAGCATGCAAACAGGCGACGCGGGCGCCACCACGCGGTTGGGGGGATAAACAGCTAAGACATGGGCAAAAACGTTATCCTTGTTTGTCACTCCGTATACACTGTACTACGTTCAACGGACCCGGTTTGTTGTTCTTAATTTCGGCTTCACTTCCCAGAGTCGATTATCTAATAAGATTTTAAAGGCTCAAGCCAAAGAAATGGGAATTGGATCCTTCTCGAAGAATGTTACTGTACTCTAAATACGCTGTCCAACAAATAGGACCGCAACGTTTGCACGTTCCATGCCTCCATATTGAAACCGCTGGGAAGCTCAAAGAAAGCTTTCAGGGCGAGGAACCTGACGAACTTACTATAGAAAAGTTGACGTGAATACGTGGGGTCGCCTGCAGGTCAAACTGGGCAATTATGAACTTCTGGGAAAATGGGCAGTCCCTGGAAGCGGAAAAAGTATGCGGAGAAAGAGAAACATCCCGACACACAGCACACAGGTATATAGGGAAAATGAGCTACGACACATCGCCCCGAGTCTTTGCGGTGTGTCGGTGTGACCTTGTTCGCATTTCCAGCCCAGTTTGCGTTGGGCGAGTGACGACAGCATGCGAGCTTTCCAGCAATGAGCACAATATTCCTACGTCAAAGCAAAGCGGGCGAAAAGGACCCCTAATCGTGCGTAAATCTGATACTGATAATCTTCAACGTAGCCAAGGGTCACGAAAGTTATTGTTGTTGTTTCCTTCTTTTTCGGTATCAGTATTGGTTAACTGCCCATTGTTGCGCCAAGTATGGGGTTTTATAGCTCTTGCAGTGTGTACGAGTGCATTGCATTGAACCCACCCTTTGGTCGATAATTTTACGGTACGCATGACTGCCTTTCAACGCTCTTTCTTCCCATTATTAATCACAAAAAAGCTCCCACACCATTATTGAAAAACCGGCAATAAAATCATGTTGGGGCAACGTACTAGAGTTAGAAACGCATATATGCAGTACTGATCGTCACTACACTTTCTTCATTTCCGTTCCTAATTCCATACGCCTTTGTGCGTGACTTTGCCGATCCGACTTGCTGCAGACTATACCATAGGAACCACTTCCACGAAACTCCCCTCACAACCCTTGGTAAGGGGTACTAGACCAGAAAGCTTTAAACCGAGGTTGGCCAACAAGGGCCCGCGGACCCGAGCACCGGCCCCGCCAAGGGTTCGCAATCGGCTCAGCTAATAGCTTTAGAAGGGAAATTCCGCGAAGTGGATTTTTGGCATTATTGTACTAATAATGTCAAAAAAACGACCCAATGGATAACCTAGATCGCTTATCAATTATATTTTCTTGTCTTTTACTGGACAGCGGGTTTAAACTTCTCTTTCATTCCCTTCTTTCGTGTCCAAACCAAACCGAGCTCCTAAAGCGTGTTCAGACTAGGTCAACATGGTTCTTCGCTCTACAGGCTTTACAGTAAAATGCGTGAAAGTAGAAGGGACAAGTTTCGCTTAATGTGAACGCGATTTAGGAGTTCGCTTCGGGGGAATTTGCTTCTGAGTGATAGCCTTTGATTTTTTTTACTCGTCGTTTAGAAGTATACCAAGAACAGGGAAAGAGGCCTAAGTTCTAATCTTTTTGAAACCTTTATACAGACTCGACACGAATAAATATAATCGTTTCACCTTTCATACTCTTCCACACTAAGCGAAGTCATTCCTTTGTATTTTTAAGTCTTTTATAACTGCATTTTAACTTTGGTCACGAACTGTAAGAAGAATTCACAGATAATCGTGTCGCTGAATGGAACTAACGCTATAAATAATGCATGGTAAAATTATCGGCCACAAAATTTAGCATGCACTGTTTACTTTAAATAACCAGGCTTCACGCTTCCTATGACATTACGCCTATTATTACTTCCTATTACGCCTTAACATTTTAACTGAAAACAAGAAGTTTGAACAAAGTTTTGACAAATTTACAAGTCAACTCAGGAAAAAAAAGCAATATTATTGGCATAAATTATTCTGCTGGACATACGCTAAGAAAAGGTTACAGGCAGGGTCAGGCACCCGATCCTAACGACCTATGCAGCGGAAATGTTGAATATAGATTGTCTTACGCGTCGATGAACCTAAATGAAAAGGGTTCCACTCGAACCTAGAAGAACCCTTTGACCTCTGTTGAACTTGGGTGTGAAAGCACGTTTTGTACTGTGTAGGTGTCCAAAGCAGGTGTCAGGACACGTGTAGATTTTTGCTCATCAAGTTTTATTTCGCTTCCCTTTTCTTGCTGTTTGTCTGCATATGGCACCGTGTAATAGCGTGTTCCACTGGCTGAACTGGTGTAATATTTTTGCACTGGTGCAATAGTTTTGCATTGGTGCAATAGTTTTGTAATTGGTACAATATTTACACAGTGTACACACACTGAGTGCCAAAAATAGTGCACCAGTGCAGCCAGTGGAACGCGCTATAAGAGAAACGGAAAAAGTCGTTTATGGTGCAAATCCGTACAAGAGCGATATACCCCGTAGGCTTGACTTTGACCCTTCCTTTCTTACAGCTCTGTCCGTATTCTTCCCATTCATCCACCGCTCTTGCGCACTCTACGATGCTTCTAGTAGAGCAACTGTTCCGCCAGTCAAGCCGGAGTCGTTGACCAAGGCCAGGCCACGTGGCAGATGGTGTATACCGGCCACGTCTCTTTTTTGTCTCTCGACCTTTCGCAGGCGCAAATTTTTTTTTGCTAGCCAGAAAACTACTCCACCCTGAAAGAAACGTATAAAGAAAAGAATCCACATCTATGTTTTGGACTTCTTCTAATCTGATAACTGTGAGAAAGATAGCGTGTTCTCCAGAGCCAGTTTTTATTTCATATTTTTTATGACTCACTTTCATCCAAATATTCCGTTTTCTAGCTACATTTTCTATCGCTAAAGCCTCACATTTTTAGAATGCCTTCTTCTGTGCACCACAGAAAGTACGGGGGTAGTAGTACCCGACATTGGCAACAGTTCGTAAAATTTGAAACGAATGGTATTTGGCAACTGCCATTCGTTTCAGACGACTTGGCCTGAAAATAGCAGTGCTGACAGCAAGACAGAGAACCACGAACACACAGTACCTTATCCATACATCCTTTACTAAGTACAGTGTTTCCAAAATAAAACTTCCTATGTACAGTACTTCCGACCGACGTTTTCCAGTAAGGTCATAGGATATTACAGTAGATACCGCTTATTGTGATTGCTTATTGACCAATGACATTGCTTTTACGTCGTTTTCACCAACCCTGTCACTTCCAGCCTACTACTACGCTTAGGGTTAAATCCCTTCTCAACTCCCCAGTCAATTAAATTATCAGGTTATTCAATTGAACGACCAGTTCCTTTAATTGACTGGGAAAAATAGAAGGGATATAGTGTTGAGAACCCTATCTAAACGTAGGAGTAGGCTTCAAAGGCGAGTGTTAGTTGTGTTTTAGACGTGTGGTTATATGAAAATGGCGACGAACAAGAAAAAAAGTTGATTTAAATGTAAAAGAGAAGTTGCGGCTCATTGAAACTTATGACAAGTTAAATTTAAAAGGTTTGCCGCAAAGGGAAACGGCCGTTAAATTAGGAATTCCTCAATCATCTCCATCAAAATTGTTGAAAAATCGTTACGAAATAAACCATAGTGGGTGTAGTGAATCCAGAAAAAGGAAACGTGGAAGAAAGTGTCAAAAGTAGACGATGCTTTGTTTCTTTGGTATAAACAAGCCAGTTCGTTAAACATATAAGAACGGCCACAATGTAAGAACAGCAACGAGCATCAGCTCACGCCTACGATTTAAAAAAAAGCCCGTTCGTTTCACACGCCGATTAATCGTAGCATTTTATTGCATATATCCGATTTTCGGTTATTAGGATCTCCGCTTAATATAATTAATATTCACTTGACAAACGTGATCACAATAAGCGGCATCTACTGTATAATACTTCCAAAATAAAACTTCCTAGGTACAGTACTTCCTATGAGGGCTATTCCATTGTTTTGTGTCTTTTCTTGCGCAGTTAAGAGAACAGTGGTAGCTAAACACACGCTTGTGACGGGATAACGGTGATAAGGCTATCATTAGAACACGCATTACGTTTGAAGTCCTTCCCACTACGAATTCTTGCACACGTGCCAGGCGTTGGAGCTTATTTAGGTCTAATTACAACCCACTTCTTTCAACAGGTAGTTAAGCTAACAAACAATTCGCACTACCGTGTCGCAGTGTCCTGCCTGAAACTGCACCTGAATCGTCGACGCAAAGCAATGGGCGGTGCTCAACATCTTTCTCGAAAGCATGACTCACGTGGTTTCTGCATCCATGCACGTTGCACGGAAACAATGCGCTAGCCTTTAGCGTGACACGACAGAGAAAGTAAATTGTCCACAAAGCGCACTTGTTACGTTTCTCGGAATTGTCCATTGCTCTCCGAATACCCTGACCCTATCGCGAATCGTTGTACTGGTACGAGGACGGCAATGACGTAACTCTCAGGCAGTATGCAAATATCCCCAACCGCTGCCAAATGCAACTTAAGAAATGCGGTTAGCGAACAAATAAAATAAAAAAATTACAGTTGCACAACAAGTCCAACAACATTGAAAGAACATACTCTGCAATTAACTAGTTATCTTTACGTCTCACATTCGCGGTTTCGGCAGCTAACGAAATACAAGCAAAGGACACGAAGACATGAAGGAAAAGAAAAGAATCCGGAATCACGGCCTCTTATTCTTCACCCCTGTTAAGACGATTGTCGAAAAAGGCCTACTCATCAGCGTATGGTCAGTGAGTGCCTCTGAGCAGGCAGACACCGGAGGCTCAGTGTTAAAATGTCAAGGAATACAACAGGTAGAGTCTTGTCTGGCTATTCGTTGCTCGTTTGCATGGCAATTTCCGAAACCCCAGTTGGGGAAAACTCGAGTTGAAGAAGGTCAGCTGTTAGGGATTCCACACTACCTCTAGTTTCATCATAAATTAGGATGCCCCTTTGAAGCAGTTGGCCTTTTCTTCATCACGGTCTTTCTTCATGCTCCTTTTTTCTTTTTTATAGCTTTCACAGGTTTAGCAAGGAGAGGCACAGGTGAGAAAGGCCAATGCACTGTCCGTTGTCCTAACCGCTTAGATAAGTTCTCTTCTCTCCCCCTTCTTCCATGTATCTTCTATTCGTGGTTCCACACCCATTCGGGCTTGAAGGATACGCAAGGAAACCGAAACACGAGACAAGCTTATTGTTGTGCAGTGACTTAGCGAGGTAATAAAGCTCAAAGAAACGGGTTTCTGCTTCGGCTCTTTTTTGCTTTTCCCTAATCAATATCTCCTGAATTTGTAAAACTCTTCACCTTGACACAGCCATAGCAGCACATAGAATTTGTGGCCCTACTGATTAAAAAAGAAAAGAACTATATCTTCAATGTATCCCCAACTTGCATAATAAAAAAATCGAATAATAAAAGTAAAAATATACAATCAAGTAAAAAATAAAATGAAAAAATGTAACAAATACGACGAAGAAAAAATTCTAATAATACAAGCTGCAACGTCTTCCAAAACCGGGTGTATATTAATAGATAAGGGTATACGCTAGTTATAGTGATTTGCGTAGTGGCAAGTAGTAGAAGTGAAGCAAACGCCAAGTTCTCTTGGCTCTGAAATTGGATGCTCCAAAGTCGTCAAGAAAGTTGCGTTGCAAGCCAAGCATACACCATTGCATTGCGGTTGGTCTCTTAAAACTTGGCTTTTGTTTGTCCTCATCTATAGCTTTTGGCTTCCATCATTCCCCAAGCCCAGGTAAGTTTAATTTTAGGTCTGACCTAGACAGAGGCGCTACGTTTCAGCAGCGAAACCCACCATTGGGGAGTTTAGAATCGTTCTAATAACAATTTTACGCATTAAAATTGTCCATAACAACACTCAGTTATGGTCAATTTCCACCCATAACAGGTCTTAAAGACACGTAACATGTCCAGCTCGAACCGGTCCTTGCTTACTAGCAATTCTATGCTTTCCAAATTTTTATCTCCAATTAGTATCTATTTTGTCTCCAATTCGATCATTTCAAATCCTCACATTTCAAATGCCTCACTTCAAGTCCTGTAAAGAAAAAGAGCTTAATTTTGGTTTCGGTGTTCGTTTTTGGCTTAACGTTTTAGGAAAGGCACGGCGAAATGCGCACAACCGACTAAGTATAACCTTAAGAGTAAGCCAAAATATATATCACTCACTCGACTGACTGCTTATGGAGTGGTTATTGGTGTTGTTGGTCGCAGCTGACTTCCTGGTGTGCCTCGTCCTGGAATCGCGGGTACTTGCAACACTGCTGGCCTACATAATACCGGGAGAAAATAAATGCACATTATTGGTTTGCACAACATTTCTATGAAAACAAGTCAGAAGACAAGCCAGCTCTCTTGACAACGAGTCAAAAAGTCCGACGTAGGGGAAGAACACTTGGAATTTACGATGGAAAGGGAAAGGACCATAACTGGAAACCGCAGAAACTAAAAACCCAACAAAAACAAAAAGAAACAGCTTAAAAGCCCGTCGTTTCTCTAGCAAACGACACGTCTATCGTCTGACAAGAGCGAAAAGGAAACCCCGAGCCAGGGGAACTGGAACAAGCTAGAACAAGAATTGCTGGTAGGTAGAACAGCGAAACGAAATCTCTGCTAGGTGAAAAGAAAAGAGAATTTGGAAAACGCTTTTAAAAACTTAGGAAAAATAAATGCGCAAAGCAGGTGGTCTGTTTGTATCACGAGAAAGCAACGAGTCTAAAAAGAAAACAAAACAAAAAACACAACAACGTAAAGCAAAGAAAGAGTCCAGCTTAAACAAGTGTCGACCTTTAATGAAGTAATGCGAGCGAGGTGGGGGGGAGGAGGTTAGGCATATGTAAACTAGCTAGGAAGGTTTCGACTACCGATACGATCCTGTACACCTGTATGCCAAACATCTACTTCCCAGACAGCTGGCAAACCCATGAAATGTGTCCAGCCTTCCTCCAGGCTTGAGGACGAAATCACAAAAGAAAGTAAAGCTTGGAGGGGAAATGTATAATTACGAAGCCCCGACCGCAATTAAAAAAACTGCAAAAAAGAGCCAAAAATTGCACAAAAACGAGCACATGGAGCACGTATGGCGCCAGACGAGGAAACGAGATAAAAATAAAAAAGAACGCATGCTGAGCGTCCAGATAGCTCCAAACATGTGATCATTGTGTCTAATAGAGCCAATAGAAGCAACAATAAAAATATGGGCCTTGATTTAACGGTTCTTCGTTTAACTAAAAAATAAAAATAATAAAAGGGAATAACTGGACTGCACTAACGTCTATCAAACCCCTGCGATGAATTATTTAGCATAGGAATGTAAAATAAACAAGAAAAAAAAACGCTCGATACGAAAAAGGGTGAAAAGGTCACAGTCGTAACGTAGGAACTCTTAAATAGGACGTAAAATTCGCATAACGCTCTAGGCAGGTAAATAACATGGAAACTTACCCAAGGTTGTAGCAAACTACTATTATTCGTGTTTTGCTGGGAGTTACGGGACCTTCGTGGTGTAATTCCAACTCGTTCTCCTCTTAAAATGGATTCCACCACTTTAGAAAATGGAGAGAAAAAGAGAGACGCGTCAAATGAAAACTCAAATGACTTTTTTTCGTACAAGTTTTCATATAAATATACAAGAAATTACCTCCGTCACCCAGTAGGGTAATGTGAAGTAAACAAGGATCCTCACTGTGCTCTTCTAGCACGGTATCGTCCGTCAACGTTAGCTCCTGCAATAATAATAAACATTTCATAAGTAGGCTTATTTCACAGTACACAGCACACATGGTTTACTAATACTAAGTCTACGCTCGCAATTAAACCCAAGATAACTCCCAGACGAGAGACAATTGCTCAATTTTGCGTCCGCAAAAGCTGCCTGTGCCTGCATAGGTGCCATGCCTCGACTTGGACCGAAACGAGAATCAATAGCCAGCAGTCATTAACGGTGTCCTTGAGTGAGACAATCTCCGTATCTTGTATCTTTCCTAAATTCATTTTAAAAAAAATCTTGGTGCACAACTCTTAGTCCGCCCGTAAGAATTCCACATGGAATATTCGACGCTAATTGGGCTGATAAGGCTGTCATCACAGCAGATCCGAATTGCTGATAACTTGTCAAGTAAACAGTAGGAATCCGTAACAACTGCACCTCATTAAACTATTGCAAAGTTTCGTTCCAAAGAAAAAAATACTTCTTTGTCCAAAGAAAAAAAAATCCCAAAAAGATTTCTTCAAAAACAAAAATTAAAAAAAAATCTTTGTCAATTTTTTTTTCAAAAATCTAAAAAAAATGTAAAGATTAAAAATAAAATAAAAAAATTCCATAGAAATTTTTGTTCTTTGTCTAAAGAAATAAAAAACTACGCATGGGTGCGAACCGACTAGTTCTAGTATTATCTTGGCTTTATAGCTTTAAATCTTTCTTTTAGGGGAATGAGCCCCTTTCCTAGTTTATCTCTTTGTCATACGTCATAACGGAGACCCTTTACAAGACGCGAGTTTAATAAAAAGAAGAACAGAAGGAGAAGAGTGAGAGTCACAAGTCCTCACTGTCATTAACAAGATCTTACCCCAGAAGCCTGGTCGACACCTTTGATGACGGCTGTATACCACTGGGTGGTGCCTTCGGCTCGGTACACCTGAGCTCGATAACCCACGACGACAGAGGGCGTGCTCACTAAGATGCTTTGTCCAGCTTGTCGAGAAGCCCAAGTTCTCACAGCTTCAAGGGCAATCGGTGACGGAGTTCTTGCTGTGTTTGTTTGCAGCAAAGTCGGTGGAGAAGGCGTGGACGTGGTTGAAACGGGAGGGGGCGTTGCTTGGGGTGACGACAAAGGTGAAGGGGTAGATCCAAGGGTTAGGCCAAGTTGTTCCCACTCCTATTTAACATTCCAAAATATACATAATAATTATTTACAAAATATAAACATGGCGATTTGTATCTGTTGCATCACTCAAACAACTGGTCATCGTTACTGTTATTATCTCCCGAGTCGATACCCCAGAGTACTCGTATTTGATTACCAATTGAAATGCAAGCACAACTCGAAAAGGATTGTAAATTGAGTAAAAGGCTCGTAGAAATTCTACGACCCGTTTTGTTTTCGTTCCTCCCTTTTGCATTGGAGCAGTTTGCATTACAGTTATTCCAGCATGAGCAGATCACATTTCTAGTACAAGATTCAAGGCTATCGCCTCGTTGCCAACGTTGCAGAACAACCTCCCACTAAGAAAAAAGCTCGAGTTTAAAAAAAACAACTAAAACTTTTCCTTTTGTCAGAGACTAAATTAGGCGCAAAAATTGTCCTAGCTGATACATAAGCATTTTAATAAGAATAATAATTGAGATCGTAATAATAATGATAATAAATAGATAATAAAATAAGAATATTAACAGCAGGGTTCAGCGAGGTCACGGAGGAGAAAGTGGGTATTTACCTGAAAGGGAACAAGTTGGGAGTATTCCACAAACGCTAATTTCCGATCGACTAATAATTCCACAGGACACTTGTGGTCTTGTAGTACGTTCACTGCACTCTGGGCTGGAGTCAATTCATTACCGCAATCTAGAGTACACTTTTTGTTCTCATTGGTTTCTGGCTGATGACAGTGAGGCTTGTTGCCTGTGTTTACACTCTGTTTCTCACCAGCTTGTGCACCATGACGTTCTTCAATTCCAGACTCACTAATTTGCACACATCCACCACGATTCTCTTCAATCCATACGCCCAACTGGTTCACTAGACACGTGAATTTCTGTCAAAAGGAAAGAAAAAAAAAAGAATTAATTATGCAAAGTCCACAGTACGGTTGCAAAAAGACAACAAATGATAAGCATGAACATGTTTACCAGAGCTGGCTGGGATGTCGTTTCGCCGTCTTCTTCAGGTGCGATCCATACAAGGGAATGTTCCACAAAAAAGGCGGCGTGCGCGGGGGGCGTATAAACAGACACCCAGCGACGTTGTTGCCAACCTTCGCTGTCAAACTCCACCAATACCTGTCAATACACAAGAGTAGAAAAAATACATTTAAGTCTTGCACGGAATTGCTCAATCTACTTTCAGCGGAGATTACAACTAAGGCTTTTGGAGACAATACAACTGAAAATGCTTTCAACGAACATATTATGACATACGGCAACTACTGACTCAATTTCGCCTCCAACGTATGTAGGTCAGGCACCACAGAGGGGTCCGGAATACCGTTATTATGCCGACCTAACCGAATTTTAAAGCTTGTGGCGAAACGCGTCGAAAATCGAAAACCGAGCGGAGAAAACGGCAAACCATTTGTCAAAAAACCTATCCACAGCATTAATTGTTCTTTTACGACTTTTTTTCCCATTCAGTTCTTGTAGTACTTGATCTCAGTACTTTAGTACTGAATTCAATACTATTCAGTTCAGTACTTCTTTTAAACCATTTTTTCCATGCAATTTCGCATATATGCGATGAACCCTTTATTAACATGTGGAGTAATTGGGTTAATTTTTCTCTTTTTCCTTCATGCTGTACTGAACGTGTACAACGCAATACATATTTCAGACGGTGTTTCACCTAATGAGGGTGTTCTAATCTGTTTGTTTTAATGATTATTCCCGTGAATCAGGCACTTTCAATTTTTAGTCTGATTGGTTGCTTTGTTCTCTTATCTTACATATCAGCCAGTGTGTTCCAACAGACGAGTGGATCGATGCCATGCATGGCATCTAAAAGCAGACAGCCACACACTACGGCCTTATGGGGAAGGGGAAGAAAAAATTTCCAAGGAAAAGCCTCTGCGATGCGGGGGGTTTTGCGTAACTCCGTTGCTTTTACGCTGAAGGGAGAGACGGTAGATAAGAAAACATGCACATCCCAATGACCCCTATAGATGTGTATATTTCACGTCTTCATACTAACAGCCTTTTGCCCTACTTTTCATCACAGTTTCTCTAGTCGTTTTCGTTCGCCCCAGGGGGTCAGAAAGCCACAAACAACGCTAGCTTAAAACACAAAAAATGCTATTTTAGAAAAGAAAAATCAGAAATGGACAGAACCAGTGCAGGTTAACTGAATCTTTAAAGCAGTAAAATAAAAAAAAGTATAATTATATATATTAATATATATAATTTTCTATATAAAATATAGAAATGTTTATTTTATTTATATAAATTTAAAATTATTTGTATTAATTTATTGTAAAATTATATAAACATTATTAGATTGCCTTTCATTGCCAGTTGGAAGATTAAAGAATACGATAGCGTGTTATCTTTATTCAAATCGGAATCGGATTTTCTCTCACACGTGACTTTAGTAGAAGTTCTAAGGCAAACAAGAAGTGTGCAAGAGGCAATACGTCTTTGAAAATTTAGACTCTCACTACTTTCTTAAAACATTGAAAAGAACAACGACGGAAGGAAAAAGAACATTGATCGAAGGTTTGTCCATGAGCTGGGATAAAATAATCATGACAGATGGAGTCTGTTTTGTACCCAATAACCTAAAGTACTTTCTCGACATTGCTGCACTTTTCGTCGTCCAGTTTATGTGTATTCGGTTGCAAACCAGCGTGTCTGGTGTGTAGCACTTTGACCTTCATTTGTATACATTTGTGTACGCAAGGTCGTCTGCCTTATTAGTCAAGTATAGGGTAATCAATGATATTCGCACGCAGTCTCGCATTCTGTTATACTACTCTACTTTCCTTGCATATGTTCCCCACAAAACCTCTGGTTTCCCTGCTTCGCGTGTTCTTTGTCCATTTTTTTCCAAGTATGCTTTATCTCACAGTTCTGGTTTTGCGGGTCATCAACAATTTATACGACATGGCTATCGTATAGACAAAAAGGAGGCATCTTCTCTTTCGCTCTGTCCGTGTTTCCAAGGAAGGGTGCATATATTCTGTCCTTTTTACGTATGCCGTTCTTGCTATGCGTCGAGCTCCTGAGCACGCATTCGTAGTAATAGCACAAGGAATACTGACCTTTTTATAACTTAAGGAAAAAAACCTCATAACTTACACGATGCGCTTGAACTAATATTAGAAAAATTGAAAGCCTGAGCATTACTGGGCAATGAGTTCCACAAAAAGGCTTACTGTCTGTCTTTTATTTTCACAAAATGGGTAAAAGAGTAAAGAAAAAAAGGTGTCAATGTCCCTTCTGGCATCGTGAGCTAAAAACGGGACTTTGGTCTGGCCAACGTTTTGGTTTGGTCTGCGAATCAAGATGGAAAAAGTCCAACAAGTTTTCCTCATCAACATCCAGCAGCATCCGACGTAATTAAAAACGAAGAAACGCGAAGAAATCATGGGTGAGGTTATCCTTAGAAAGGGTGTGGAATGGAAAGAGTTTGGCCGTTCAATGACGCACGCTCGAGGCTGACGGAGTTGGAAATAACACAATTCTCAGTATCCTACAAGTATTAAGAAAAACTTGTGTGGTTTGTGCAGGAATCTCTGAGGTCAAGGATAGGGCTTCTTTTAATGCTATTACGGGTAAAACGGCTGGATGTCGTCAGGTAAGCTTAAAGACACATTTAAATATAACTTGGTAAGCAAACAGAATCCAAGTTCCGGGAAACTTTGAGGTTAAGATTAGATAACAACGCCTTGAGATTCAATACGTCTGGAGATTAGTGAAAATAGAATTAGGAAAAATTATATTTTTCTCCTGGCTTTTACGTAGTGGATAAATGGATGAGTTACGGTTGCATTCCAACGTAGGCACAGCAGAAAGGTAGTTTGACAGGGTGTGGCAGACTATTCTTTCCATTCGAGAAAAGGTAAGAAGGAAACGGGAAAGAAATAGCACACAATCTTTGGCGATTTGAAACGATACGAGGATATTGTAGGCATAGTTTTACCTGCAAATCTGGATGATTGGATTCTCTGTGGGACGCAGCTTGAATGACACCCGCTTTCCAGGGCCATGCACGCACGGAACGCTGGCTATTGCACTTGTCACGATCGCCAGCACTCACACACACAAATCGCTTACCCACTACCTCCTCTCGGTATCGGCAGGCCATGGAGCATACCCATGCATGCTAATTATCACTAGCAACTAGCACAAAGCAAGAGAAATAATCCGTCCAAACCCACAGCTTCATAATGGGGGCGATAAATCCAAGGTATAAAGTTTACCAGCCAAGTTCCAACACAGAATATCACGAATGCACTGCCGAAACTCCTGCTTGATCCCTCGTCTCCAGCAGCCCAACGGCAACTGGCGGAGAAATAGAGGAAATGGCGGGAAAGCGAGAGGGGAGGAGTACTTGAAGCGCAGGACGGCTTTAGACGCCATTGCTCTTCGCTGGTTGGTTCGAAGAGACCCATAATGATGGACCTGCGATGGCCGCCATGACGTAACGAGGAAAGGTACACAAACATCCATTGTTTTGGCGGCTTGGACTAATATTGACGTAAAGAAATAAAATTTTCACAGTTAAGAGCCAACACGTGCAATTCTTATTGAATGTCGCAATAAAGAGATTTTGGCTTGTATAATTTTAATGCATATGGCATAATTTGAATAATCTTTATTTATCAACAAATCTAACACTGCATAACCAATAAATGCCATGTAATCAGATGTTTCTTACTCATAGTCCATTGTCTAGTGAATAACAACTTACGTGCACTTGTAGCTTAGAAAAGGCCTGTACAAAAGTTAGTTAATTAATAAACCATATTTTATCACACAACGCAGCCGAATCCTTGTTAACTTTCAAGTTTCTAGCTTGTGAAAATAAGAAGGCCGGGACCCACAGAACTCCTCCTCCAACCGACTCGGCGAGTCTCAAGCTTCTTCCGCTAAGAAATGTGGCGCTCCCCGACAGTCGACCAACTCTTGAGCTGGTTTGTACAACAGTCTTCAAGGGTAAAACGGTTACGAAGCGCTGCAATTTTTATTTGGCACTTGGTATTTATAAGCGAACTTGTATAAAAGTGTGTCGCAGTTATGGTTCTCGTGCAGAAAAAATGAGAAAATGATATCCTCCCTTATATCACGCATTGTAATGTAAGTAATCTCGAGTTTATTCTCTTATTTCTCCATGTGTACAATGCAAAAACTTCAGTTTTTAAGTAATACTAATACTTTAATTCCTTAATTTCTTACACAGCCTGCATATACTCACGGTTTTATTTTATTTTTCTCCTGTGTTTCTTTATCTTAACGTCCCGTAGTTTCCTTATATGTCCAGGGTCAGTTTCGGAGACTAAGTTTATGTAATTCCTTTGTGCGTTTGACTGAGGTTAAAGTGGTTCCTTTGTCTAGTAAGTAGACTTAAGCCTTAAGGTAAAGCGTAATAGAAAGAAATAATGAATTCAGCGAGAGTTATGTTACTATGAATGGTGTAAACATTATCGTTTTTCAGGCATTAAAAAGTGCAAGTTTGTGGTTCTTCTTGCTTGGCTAGCCATCCTTGACCTATATTGTTTTCCAGTTATGGTAACAAGGAGGCCTTTCGTTATACCCGTTGGTAAGGGGTCTGGTGTTACCAGAACAGAGCATTGCAGCTCTGTATCAACGCTATCTACCGTTTCACTTGCTTGGGAAATAAAAATAACCTAACTTCCTTGTTGTAGCTCTATTGGCAAAGGGCCCAGTGCCAGAACTTATAGGTCTCCCTTTGCGACGAAAATACTTAATTGTATTACGAGTTGCTTCATGAACACTAAGCTTAGACTTTCTTTCTTTCCAGACTGTTATTTGGAACCTTGTATCCTGCCTATGCTTCTTATAAAGCAGTCCGAACGAAAGATGTAAAGGAATACGTGAAATGGATGATGTACTGGATCGTTTTCGCCCTCTTTATATCCGTGGAAACTATCACAGACGTCTTTTTTAGCTTTTGGTAACATAAATCTTATTCGGAATACGTTTGTCAACAATGCATCTTGTTTCACCCTGCAGGTTTCCCTTTTATTATGAACTCAAAATCATAGTCGTCCTTTGGCTCTTATCGCCAGCCACTCAAGGCTCTAGTATTTTGTACCGAAAATGCGTACATCCTCTTTTATCAAGTCGAGAACAGGTAAGCAGAGTTTTGTATAGAAAGCAACAAAAAATCATGTTACAAGTCCTTATTCTTTCTTTTAGGAAATAGACGAGTGTTTAGCTCGAGCTAAAAGGCAAAGTTATAGAACAGTATTGGAACTGGGAACGAAGGGAGTTCACTATGCTACGCAAGTGATCATGCAAACTGCCATAAAAGTAAGTTTTCTCCTACGTTTGTTTACGTGATAAACAGGTTTGACATATAACTCGATTGTCCTAGGGTGGAGGAGGTCTAGTCAGTCAACTGAAGAAAAGTTACAGTGTGGGAGATCTACCTTCAGGAGGACGAAGTCAAAATGAGAGGGCATTAACTCGACCAGCGTCTGTGCCTGAAGACGACGTTGTAGATAATACCACCTGGGTTGCAGGACGTCCGTTGCCTACTTTGCCTGACATATCTGATTCTGAGCTAGATGAACACGGAGATCCTTTAATAGGTAGCAAGCTACATAACCACTTGTTTTTTATCATGAAAAGTCATCTAACTGTTGAACGGCACTGTGTTAGACCCCGTTATGTACGTTTCAATGCCGCCTCCTAACATGAGGCCGCCCAGAGTCGTCAAGAGTCCGAAAGGCGTCTACTTTGGAGAAATAGATGGACATCCCCGAAGATTGGCAAGTGAAGATATGGCTTTTCTGGGGTAAAATACTTTATTTTAGCTCACGTTCTAAGTAGACCATGAAAGAAAGTTGGCTTTTTATAGAGTCCGTTCGTCTGAAGATATGAACTTCTCCAGTAACGAGCAACTCACTCATGTGGATTCCCCGACAAGACTTATGCGAACCGGATCTTTGCGAGCACCCAGGCCTCAATCTCAAATCATAACAAGGAGTACTGGCATTCCTATGAAAGGCGTGTCCAATACGAATCTGCAAGACCAGATTCCTGCTGACAAAACCAGAAAAGAGGTAATTTCACTACTTTTACTTTAGTAATAGACGTTCTAAAGAAATAGGAAATTATTTTAGTAGTGAAAAGGTTCTTGTAAGAAAAGTTACTGATAGTTACTTGAGTATTCAGAGTCGTAAACGGGTGAAGGTTCCACCAGCTTCGGTGAAAAAACGCAGAGCACCACTTCCTCCATCTTTTGTAGTACCCAAATCCTTTTCTCGTCACTCTTCCAACCTTGTATCTTCTACTTTGACCTCAGCACTACCCGTTCTTTGCTTGGGCCAGTGGGACGGCCTACCTTGGTCAGGTAAAAAGTGTGCGCTCCTGTGTGAGAGTAACCGACCCGCCCACTCCAAGCTAGCAAGAAAGTTCTTACGGACTTTACTAACCACCTTCCATTTCTAATAACCAAAAAGACACGGAAAATTACAGCATTTTTAACGAAGGTTTCTATCACAGGTTCCGTCATATGCAACGTTACCTCGGCGCCGCAAAGCCACCAAAACGACCAAGAAACCCACGTGACCAATTCAGGTTGTGAAGTTGAAGCAGGGCAAAGCAAATTGTCAGTGGATCCCAGCTCGTATTACGCATGTGATGGTCTGAGTTAACTCACGGTTCAGCCCTTCATTATTATAAAATCTATATAGCCAGGTTTGCAGCAGCCTTTGCTATTATTATATAACTTTAATAGGATTTTAAAAAGTTTTTTAGCCCCTCCTTCCCTCTCCTTGAATATACTACATGTTGACATTATAGTAGCATTCATATGTAAGGCAACAATTACGCTAAGCTAAATCTCTGTTCGTCTTCCCCTTCCGCCCTTCTGCGCACAAAAGACAAATTGTGATGAATCTCCAGCGCTTAGGAACTTATATACGGAGAATCACGTGTACGAACTGATGAATAAGGAGAATATAATGGCTAGGAAGGGCACACGCAGAAGGTCTTATTTTGCAAAAGTTTCAGGGCTACTTTCCTATTGGCATGCCACGATCCCTTTGCTTTGAATCCACATTTTGTACGTTTGCCGTCAATAAAAAATCATTGTTTCAAGCGAAATTGGAGTGATATGTACATTTTGGCTAAGCTTGGCTATGAAAACTGTTAAGAAAAAGTATGAAGTACTTACGCGTCCGAGTTAGCGTGTGTTAATGAGAAGTGTGCGATGATATACTAAAGTGCAGTGTTAGCGAGCCAAAGTGCAATCACTGTCATTAGGAAAATGGACCAGGCTGAAACACTTGCTGCACCACAGGAGATCCTCTCCATCATACGTACAAAGTCCGGATTTAGCGCGTCCACATAACTCACGGACCCCACATCAATCAATCTTTCGGTTTCATCCTAATAGTGAACATGGTTTTATCAAACCTATTGCTTAATATAGGATGTGCAATTCCAACGTACCTTGAAAAGTAGATTGGGTATCCCATCATAAGGACCAAAGAGTCGGAATACAACTTGTCCACCACTGGCTGGACTAAAGTTGTCAGATAATCGCATCAACACTATACGCATCTCTTCGGTCTTCTCCGCTGACTTCCAGCCGTCAGTCATGATCTATTATTGATGTCGAGGCAACGAGGAATATAGCTTTGAGTTAGACATGTCAGCGACAGAAACCGAGAAGATTTACCTTATGAGCGGGTACTTTGCCTAAGTTACAGTTCTGAAACTCCTGCAAGCTCCTCACGCCACCGTCTTTGCAAAGCAAGCGGAATTGCTGCGAACTCAAGCCTGCAGCCCAGGGACTGAGGAGATTATTGCCATCTTAGCAAAACACGAATGTTAAAGCTACTTTATCTTTACGTACGCTCTCTTTTACCAGTATTGAGTAACGGGGTTATATGGTCTACAAAAGCTACGTCGCCTCCTCCTTCTACTAAGCAATGAAAAGCTCCTTGGAAGGATGAAAACATCTCCAACAACGGGTTCGATGAGCACCGTCCTCGAGTGCCTATAAGTAGTTCAGTTAGTCATGAATTACTATAGTAAAACTTTCAAGACTGTAAAACCTGTCCCGTCGATCCCGACACATAAAGAGCACAAAGAATCCGGATTATCTCGAAAAACATCGTTCAAAAGTTCTTTGGCTCCTGGCGCGCACGACTGACGGAAGAATTGGCCCATGGCTCTACCGAAATGACATCTATGGGGCGTAATTAGCTGTTTTTCGGACAAAGCATGCACAGGAAAGTTCCAACCTGTCCAAAACATCCTACTTCATTAGTATAGTTATAAAAAGAATGGAAAAAACTCACCAGAAGTGCGCCCAAAACCTGTGTGACACGATTTCTTGTCCCTTAGATCTTCTAAACGGTTTATTCCGCTATTAGCCTTTATTATAGCTACGGAGTAATAGGCGGCATCACCCAAACCGGGATATACTTCAGTAACAATGGGTTTTAATCCATACGATCTATCACAAAAAGGCAGCTGAAGCATTGAAAAAATCTGATTGTTTCAAACAAGTACCTGCCACCACGATAAGCTTCGCCTCCGTCAAAGCTGCGCAAGTCAGCGTCCCCAAGACGAATTCGCTCCATGCAATCCGGTACGGACGACCCTCGTACACATGCGATTTCCGGTAAGATACGTCTGGACAAAGCAGCTAGACGCAAGTCTTGACATTTCATTTGCTCCTTGTCTGAGATGACACAGAAACGAATAGGCCTGCCTCGGCAGCCACGTCCTTCTATACTTAACGTATAATTACCTACCGGTAAATAATGATTTGATTTGTGAGAAATGTGTTTTAAAATAAATCATAAGCAATGGTACTTCTCGCGAGATACTCTGAGGCAGTGACCAAAGATAGCTCATCGAAGGGAAATGCAACTGAATCAAGCTCGAATCCTAACACTCGGTTTAGCCAATCGTTGAACCTGCCATTCCCCGAGCGAGCCAGATCCACTGCTCGCGTAACTTTTTGCTGCATGTCTTTGATCGTAACCCTATTTAACAAAATTAAATATCTGAGGTATGTACCTACTAAAGATTTACATACAAAGGAGTAGTGCGTCTGGTTAAGAATCCATTCCATGGTTTAGCAGACCAAGCACAAGGAAACGGAGTCGTAATAGGCCGGCGTCCGCCATCGGGACACAAGAAGCTGAACGAGTTGGCTTCTGCGACAGGATTCCCTGTGTTCAGCTAAACACATTTTTGACATTAGGAATTTTTGCTATAGGGCAATCCTTGAGAAAACACTTACACCAAACATGAAGCGGACGGTATCATAAGTAGTCCAAGCAACGTGTCCTACGCCGCTCATAATACACTTCAGTGCTCCTTCATTGCCCGCAAACTGATCCGCGTCGGAACAAGAGCGAGGATCGCGACAAGCTGAACATAAATTGGGATAGCGTTCCTCTGCGAATCACATACGGAACGGAAAGTGTGAATCAGAATCGGATTAAAAAACAGTTAGTATACTTAATAGGCGATCGTGATAGCGATCAGGGGTCCATTTGCCAGGAACACACGCTCGATCGAAGAATTTCGCCACCGCAGCAATCTCATGTTCGACAATTGGTTGGTTTCCCTGGCATTCTGGTTTAATGAGCTGGTCGGCTGTCAACTACACCGAGAATTTTCTTTATTTTTTGTATTTACATTTTTATCCGCTGTTTTTACCCTGGGAATGGGAACGTGCCAACCTACAGTTCTTCCGTAGCCTGGGTGACAAGATACTTTTCCTCGCAAGTCCCCTGGGTAGTTAATTTGGGCGTCATTACGAACCACCGCTACAGATACCCATCTGAACATATCTAACTCCCCATAAATAACGAATTAATGTATCGTTTTAGCAAATTTGATGGCAAATACCTAAAGGTGCTAACCCAGTACGAGTCTCCATAAACACGGCTAGGGAATCGTCCATAAATTTGGCAGCAATATACATGTCTTCGGGTTCGAAAGGAGCCAAGTCTGCCAAGCCATTTTGGATCTTCTTCATGCAGTCCAACCTTTAAAAATAAATTTTAAAAATGAACTAAATGTGTACATTCCGGACTGTACTAATCATAAAAATGCATAACACGCAGTTTCGGAGTTGGTACGCAAAAAAAAGTTTAGACAGACATCAGGAAAAGCGAAAGACAAGGAAAAGCGGAACCAATTTTGATGAGAGTTTCCGCTTGTAAATCCCTTTCCGTTTCCTTCCTGTCGAGGGAAGAAAGAAACTTAGGCACAGGTAAGAAAGACACAAAAATCGGGTTAACCCTTACGATAAACATCTTGATCATTATTGTTATGAACTTGGAAGAAACAATTTACCGATCTCTTCCTCGAACACATTGGAAGGCGAGGTTTAATGAGGCAGTATCCGACACCATCTGCAGGCAGGGAGCTAACATTTCATCCATAACGCAAATGTTGTCTAAAAACGTAACAAGTGATAGACGTGATACACACAGGGCAACATAACGAGAAACCGAAGCGAACATGGTTAACGGACTCAAGAACCATGAAAAGTGGGCGAAGCGCCCAACAAAAACTAAATCCCGACATTCTCAACGACAAAAAAATTTATATTTAAAGCAGCACTAAAATTTAACACGGACACATCGTAGCATTAAAATCCAACTTAGTAATAAAAAAAATTAATAAATAAATTTGGCAAGAGGAGACTATAGAATATTACATTAGTTAAAAGGTGAAATAGAGAAGTATTAACATGTTTAGCCTTTGCTTGGTTGTTCTTGGCAGTTTCCACGATACTCTAAGCGGTGAAAATAGCCGCACAGTTTCAAACAAAAAAGATGTAATGTTTTTACTTACACGCATGACTCCATCCGACAAAAATGTACAAAAGAAACGTAAAACGCGGTCTTTTAGCTATATCCATGACACTTAAACAATTCGAAGATCCAACCAACTGAACTGTTCACGGGTGGGTACGAAGTCGAAGAATGACGGTAAGCTACTCGGAAGTTTTCCCCTTTCAACGCCCACACTCCTCTTACATCACACAGGGAAAACGTAACAGAATTGCAAAACGTGAACCGGACAAAACGGACATTTTTCTTTGAAAACTTTCGAGGGGACTACTCCGTACAAATTCACATCCCTACATCAGGAACTTGTTATATGGGAAGAATGGCTAACGACTACGGGTCTACTGGATAATAAAAAGGAAAAACTCAATGCAACCTAAGGTGAGCATTAGATTTTTTTAAATTTTTTTACGCAAGGAAATGACCTTGCTTAACATTAAGGAAAACAGCCTAAGTTACACCACTAACCTTGTAACTGGAAAACTTTCAGGCAAAGGCAATACATACGAGCTAGTATTTCCCTATAGCATTGTCAATATTTCAGATACAAATTTGTGTCTGAAATATTGAATCTTAATTGACAATTGAATTGACAATGGATTGACAAGTAATTGTTGCATATTCATCAATAAGAAGGTTGAAGGTAGATTCCGAATGGTTTATTATTTAGTATTAGTACTTTAAGTACATTTTATCTCTGTGCACAGACGGAAAATAACATTCTTTTACATCCATATAAGATTCATCAAACAGCAATTTTGGTAACGGAAGAAATCCAGTCGACGAACTCGGTGACACGAGTGAAGGCGTCAGGATACCCTTTCTCACAACCAGCGGAAGATCCATAGGACACAATACCAACTTGGGTAAAAGTACCATCAGCACCAACAACGCTCAAGGGACCACCAGAATCACCCTAGTGACGTAAAAAGTTTAAATTATATTACGTTAGGGAGCTAAATTAAGTAAGTTTTACGCTGCAAGTGCCCATGCCATTGTCTCCGGATGTGCAAATGGTGGTAGCTGTGACAGTTATGCCGTAAACAGCGCGGCATTCGGTGTTGGAAATTATGGGTACAGTTACTTTGCGCAACTCTTCACTGATGGAGGAAGCGGCTAAAAGAAATTAAAAAGTAGTGACTATTTGTTGAAGTAAACAATTTCAAAATTACCGTCAGAGGACAAGCCCCATCCGGAAGCGACGGCAGATTCGCCAGCATGTTGGTTGACTTCAGCTGCAGGTGGCAAGCAGTTTGGAGCAATGATGCTAGATAAGGCAACTTTCTGAGGCAAACGAATCAAGGAAAGATCGTTCCTGATAAGCAATGAATTCCAGTTGGGGTGGATGGTGAAGTCGGTTGAAACAAGGGTGATGCGATCTGGCTCCTCAGCGTCAGTAGCACGGACGTTCTGGGCACCAATAAGGACCTCGAACGATGAAGCACTAAGAAAAGAACAACTTTATAAGAATCCAAGAACGCAAAAACGTTCAGCATTCTTACCCATCCGCGCAATGAGCAGCGGTAAGGACCCATTCATCGCTGATCAAGGTGCCACCACAGAAGTAGGTATCGGTACCGACAGTGATAAAGAGAGCAACCTGCCAAGGAAATTCGTGAGCACCGGCCAAGTTACCTCCTACGATCTTGGTTTGAGCGGGGTTGGATTGTCCGCAAACTCCTAAAAAACGTAATAAGTAAATTGCAAAGGATGGAGGATTAAAATAGTAATATTACCAGCAAAGCTCTTCGTGTTGGTTGGCTTAGGGAAAGACATGGGTTTCTCTACTTCTTGGACAAGATCTGAAAGTTTGCCAACTAAAGGCCTCCTGGTCTTGATCTTGGACCAATCGCGAACATTTGAGACGCTGGCAGCTTGGAATGCCTGTGCAAAAAATTAAGTTCAAATGACACAATTGTCGTGCATTACTATCCCTTTTTACCTGTAGGCAAACCGCCACCACAGCTAGAGCCAATAGAAATTTCATTCTTGTTTCGTCTTACACCGAAAACTAGTTCCAAGTGTATG